>CM070827.1:9476753-9909253 GCA_036326025.1 Chrosomus eos
TCCTGACACTTTGCACACATGTCAGAACCCGCGGCCATCAGGGCCGGGCTGAAGATGGTACCCGGGCGTGGCAGGGGGGCTCGACAGCGCCCCCTGGAACGGGGTCCGAAAACATGGTCCATAAATCAAACACGCTTGCATGTAATAATATGAAACTCGGTACACATGTAGATCTCATCTTTTCATATATACTTCACACTCTTACTTTTTACCCCAGCCCAACAGGAAGTGGGCTATTTAGGGTTGTTGGTAAAACACACGCAAAGGAATTTGAAGTACTCCTCCTAGAGAATTCAAACACACGGCACGAAACTCGGTCAGCGTGAAGTCAAGACATTGAGGATGAAAGTTTGCGAGGGGATTTTTGATATCTCGAACGGTTTGGCCGTGGCGAGGAAACAAAATTATGGCGAGAAACGTGAAACAGGAAGTGTGTCATAACTTCAGCATACATTAACTGATCTTGATGAAACTTCAGCAGTGTGTTCGTTCTAAGAGCCCGATCATATGGATGTGACTATTGTGAGTCAAAGTTATAGCGCCACCAACTGGCAGCAGGAAGTGTGTCACTTTCAAAATGCTTTGAAATCACCCTCTTATTTTTACCCGATTTACTTCAAACTTCATTTGTATAATGTAAATACACGGCAGATGAAGACCTGTGAATGGATTCTTGATATCTTTGAAACTGTTGCTGTGGCAATCCATCAAACTTTAAAATTCTTTTTGGATGCTTTTGAGACTCTTAGCATGCCTGAAATTGCTTAAAATTGCATGAAACTCGACAGACAGATCACATTTATTAGCCAGGTGACATGTGCATAGTTTCAGAAACGGGCGTGGTGCAGGGACTCAGTAGCGCCACCTTTTGACAAAAGTGGGGGGGTTAGTTTCATCTAGAGTTACAAAAATCTGTATTTATATAGTTCTCCTCCAGCCAGACAACTTTCTAATTTACAGTCATTAGTAACAACCAAGAGGAAGTCAGATATTTTGGTTTGAATATGGTCATTTCTCTCTGAGCCTACGTCTCTGTGACTGCTCTCTGTGTGTGTGTGTCTGTGAGTGTGGGAAGGGGGAGGGGGAGTGGGGCTATGTGCCTGCTCTGTGTGTGTGTGTGTCTGTGAGTGTGAGGAGGGGGAGGGGGAGTGGGGCTAGATTAACCATTTCACTGCTGTGTGGTTTGGCCTTCATTAAAAAAGAAAATAAATGTCTTAAGCCTTGTATTTTTTAAATACGTTTTTTTTAATAAAGGCATATAACAGACATGCTGCATTTAAATTTTTTTAATAAAACATTGTTTTTTATGTTTTTCAAGCCATTTGATTTATGAGGACTTTTGAAATGTCCTCATAAACCACCCATAAGTTGTAATACCAGTGTAATACACGTCATTATACAAATTTGTGTCCTCATAAATCACATAAACCAACCCACACAAACCAACCCACACACAACACACACACACACACAACACACACACACACACACACACACACACACACACACACACACACACACACACACACACACACACACACACACACACACACACACACCAAATTGACGGTGGGTGGCAATGGTATATTTTAAAGTGCATAATTGTAATATCTGCAAGGCACCCCTAGTCCAATCTTATTAAATGTATGCTTCATCTTTCATTTTAATTTGTAAATTTGATCAATAAATTCAATTATTTAGAATAATAAGATACTATATGGCTGTTACCCTAGGTAGGGCTGATCAAATTACATCATTTACATTGAAAAATAACAATGCATTAAATGATGTTATGAGATTGTTTTAAATATGAGTCAATTAAAAATCGTTGGAAAGAATGATACTTTTAAACATAACACTGAACCGTCACTAGGTGTCGCCAGGCTACCGTCTTAATGAGCGAGTCATTGATTCATTCGTTCAAACGATTCGTTCGAACGACTGAGTCATTCATGAATGAGACAGGTATGGATTGGTCATTGAATCTAGGGTTTGCAATGTCTACCAATTTGGCATCAGACGATGTGTACAGTGAAACATCGCGATGGACGATGATATCGGAGGAGGGTCGGGGCTAACGTTTTAATTTTTCACTTAAGCAATACGCCCCGCAAAGCCGTGTTTTACAGTGGATTTAGAACAGCTAAGGGGCGTAGGCACAACGCGGAGATATTTTCCTCTACATCTCATCAGCAATTTTGATTTCGGCACGCTCTGAGTCTGCAGCAGCTGACCACTAGGAGCGAATGTACATGATGTACAATGTACACGTGACAGAGCAGCCAGATCCAGACTGTGCTTTCGCGCTGTGGCTGGCGCTGAGCCAGAGACAGACGCGTTCAGTGCTTGTCATATTATATCACAACTATTCAGTGTTTTTAACCACATAATGTTTATTTTAGGTTTCAGACATTTAAATGCATATAACTTATAGCAAAACAATACATTTATAGTTTGTAAAATACACAATGGTGTCTATGGAAGCAGCCATAACAACCCATTCAAATATATTTGCCGACGGATTTTATTCATATCAGACACACAGTGTAAGTAACTATAAAGTTAACTCTATTCTTCTACCAGTTCACCGGCCATGTATTTCGGGAGAAACTGTTTTTTAAACGACAAAACAAACTCACTTACACACATTTGAGAATCAGAATAGAAGATAGTTAATGACATGGTAACCAGGTTTGTTAATATTTATAAATAAAAGCGCTAACGTTACATGTCTATTTTGGCTGTGGTGAATCACGTGCCAAGCATGACGCGTCACCATGGAAACATGGGGGGGGGGGGGGGATCGCGATGCTGGCTTAAAGCAAAGAGGCACAAGAGGCGAAACTCTGATGCTTTTCTGGTAACAGCCACTAGGTGGCGCTTCGGGAGCGCGGCCGCCATTTTGGGATGAATATTCCAACGGGAGTTACTGGACAACAGCACAGATAACAGTTTTTTGAGGTAGTTTTTTCTTGCATTATAGAATATTTCCATTTTATGCAACTTTACACATTTACTACTATTATTAGTTACCAACTCCACTTGGCCTGAAAAATATTTTGTACGTTTTAATCCCCTGGATCATGCTACAAACATGATGATCTTATGGAACATTATGCATTGCTGTGTCCGTTATCCTATAATTGCCACAATTTTGTACAGTGGCTGTGTGTTTTTGTTTACATAGTCTTGCTTTAACGGTCATTAATATACGATATAAGAAGTTTACTGTAAAGCTGTTTCTATTGCTGTTGTATAGGCCTAATAGTTGTACAAATAGAGAGTTTGTAGGCCTACTACTGTATACGTGTTGTTGTAGCCATTAAATAAGCGCATTTAGTTTCATATTTGTTCAAATATTATAATGTTTTTTTCCCCATATTGATTATGAAAAGTGAACAGCATGAGTATGATATCGGGAGACATTAAGTGGCTCATACATGATTTTGACTCATTAGCCTACGCTGTGTTTTGTAGAAAGCCTTTCTTTAAAATTAATTTCGTTTTGTATAAATTCTATCTTATTTTTATTTTTTTTAAATTTAATCGGCTGGATTTAATAAATGGCAAATATAGCAGACATAATCATGACATCCGGCGCCGGCGCTTGTCTTGAGCGAATCTCATCATAAATTAACCGAAATATGCCTCAGACATGAGAAATATAGAAAGCTTGCAACTAAATATTTAAACGAAACTATTCCAAACGAAAAGAAATAGGCTACTCTCTGATTATGTTGCACACTCACATATGTTGAAATAACGAGATATTATGTTGAAATAACATTATAAATAATACATCTTTAAATATATTTGATTGAATGCTGAATGTTGTTCTTATTCAATTTAGTAAAATTAAAACTTTAGTTGTGATAATTAAAATGATTGAATATTAAATATCGAAGTTTTGCTCATTTAATAATAGTAGCACAATATAGGCTATAAGTGCGCAGCTCCCCCTGTCAATGATCTAGCACCCCCTCGGCACCTGCGTTAAAAAATCTGGCGCTGCCTCCTCTTTTTATATAATTATTTCAACCTAAAAATGACCTCTGCACTGGGCTAAATATATGGCTTTCACCCCAAAATGGCGGAAGCGTAGCGCTGCTGCTGGGCGCTGGTGTTGCAATGGAACGTTCTATTGGCTTTCACTTCTTGTAAATATACGTTCTTTGCTTAAAGTCCCCATGAACCGGAAGTTGCAAACGGCTTTTCTCCAGTGCTGTGACGTATTTCCGAGAGAAACGGAATACTTATGAGGCAAAATAGTGAGCGTGGCTTTTTTTTTCCAACTAGCACCTGATTGGATCTAGAAAAATGCACCTCCTCGCCATCTCTCCTTTCACACGCTGTGTGCCTGTCTACTGTCAGTTGGAGGGGCGTGATTACGGATGTTAAGCAGACACCCAAACCATCAAGCCTACGTCATCGGGCAAGGTCCTCCAGTGCAGAGGGGAGGGGCATTTTCAGAATTTGATTAAAGATTACGAAGCCAAAAAATTTTTTTGTGTCGATTGACTTGCACGGATGAATTGTTCACCACAAAACGATCAATTTAGGCAAACAAAGTAAGTATGGTCAATTTTGATTTCATGGGGACTTTAACATCGTGATGTCTGTCAGCCATCACGATGGACGATGATATCGTCAATCTTTGAGTAAACCAATTTGTCCAAAATGCTGAATCATTCAGTAATGAGAAAACATGTTGCTGTGAGATGCGCAATGGTTCTGCTGTGATCTTTGTTTAACTATTTTCGCTGCTGAAACAGAAAAAACCGTCAATATTGCATCTAAAATGTAAGTGACTTGACGTGTGTGTGTGTGTGTGTGTGTGTGTGTGTTACAGTGAAAAGAGTTTAACCCTTTAAGGCAGTGGATCTCAATCCTGGTCCTAGGGAGCCACTGCTCTGCATAGTTTGTATGTCTCCCTCATTTAACACACCTGATTCAGATCATCAGCTGGTTAGGAAAGAGCTTTATTAACTGAAGTGGGTGTGTCAGATAAAGGAGACATATAAAATGTGCAGAGCAGTGGCACCCTAGGACCAAGATTGAGAACCACTGCTTTAAGGCCTTGTCTTTTTTGGATATATCTTCTTTTTTTTTTATGTGCATACAACCCATATATTTTAAATGTATTGTTTGCTTTAAATTAAATTAAGATTGTATGTTTGGTAATTGAACCTAAATAAATTTAAAATTAATGTGCTATATTTCAGATCAATATAATTGTTTTCTTTCATTTTAATCAACACTAACTTTATTCTCTATCTGTATTATAAATAACTTATTTCTGCATAAATTAAAAAATCCCCAATAATCCAGACCAACCAGAGCGCACTAATTCTACAACATCATCAGTGCTGAAGCGGAACTACCAGAGCCGTTCGGCAGATAGCAAGCAGATATTTTGTGTCACGTCGTGCACAATAACCCTAAAGGCACCAGGCTGGCGGTGCCACTGGCTTTATATATATATATATATATATATATATATATATATATATATATATATATATATATATATATATATATATATATAGCTGCGAGCAGCGATGAAGGGCCAAAGCCGACGGTAGCGCCACCCTGGTGCACCAGGGTTGCGGTGCCACCGGCTTGGGCCCGTAATCGCTGCTCGCAGCTATATATATATATATATTTAGGGCCCAAGCCCAAAGGGCGAAGGCCCTATTGTTTTCCTAAGGATTATTTATAATTCTTATTATTCTTCTAATTATTTTTTTACTACCTTTTGGACACTTTTGGAGGCCTTAACATGCTCAAAAACTCCTGAAACTTTGCACACATGTCAGAACCTGCGGCCATCAGGGCCGGGCTGAAGATGGTACCCGGGCGTGGCAGGGGGGCTCGACAGCGCCCCCTGGAACGGGGTCGGAAAACATGGTCCATAAATCAAACACGCTTGCATGTAATAATATGAAACTCGGTACACATGTAGATCTCATCGTTTCATATATACTTCGCACTCTAACTTTTTACCCCAGCCCAACAGGAAGTCGGCTATTTAGGCTTGTTTGGAAAACGCATGCAAAGGAATGTGAAACACTCCTCCTAGAGAATTCAAACACACGGCACGAAACTCGGTCAGCGTGAAGTCAAGACATTGAGGATGAAAGTTTGCGAGGGGATTTTTGATATCTCGAACGGTTTGGGCGTGGCGAGGAAACGAAATTATGGCGAGAAACGTGAAACGGGAAGTGTGTCATAACTACGGCATACATTAACTAATCTTGATGAAACTTCAGCAGTGTGTTCGTTGTAAGAGCCCGATCACATGGATGTGACTATTGTGAGTCAAAGTTATAGCGCCACCAACTGGCAGCAGGAAGTGTGTCACTTTCAAAATGCTTTGAAATCACCCTCTTATTTTTACCCGATTTGCTTCAAACTTCATCTGTATAATGTAAATACACGGCAGATGAAGACCTGTGAATGGATTCTTGATATCTTTGAAACTGTTGCTGTGGCAATCCATCAAACTTTAATATTCTTTTTGGATGCTTTTGAGACTCTTAGCATGCCTGAAATTGCTTAAAATTGCATGAAACTCGACAGACAGATCATATTTATTAGCCAGGTGACATGTGCATAGTTTCAGAAATGGGCGTGGTGCAGGGACTCAGTAGCGCCACCTTTTGACAAAAGTGGGCGGGTTAGTTTCATCTAGAGTTACAAAAATCTGTATTTATATAGTTCTCCTCCAGCCAGACAACTTTCTAATTTACAGTCATTAGCAATAACCAAGAGGAAGTCAGATATTTTGGTTTGAATATGGTCATTTCTCTCTGAGCCTACGTCTCTGTGACTGCTCTCTGTGTGTGTGTGTCTGTGAGTGTGGGGATGGGGAGGGGGAGTGGGGCTATGTGCCTGCTCTCTGTGTGTGTGTGTCTGTGAGTGTGGGGAGGGGGAGGGGGAGTGGGGTTTGGCCTTCATTAAAAAAGGAAATAAATGTCTTAAGCCTTGTATTTTTTAAATACGTTTTTTTAATAAAGTAAAGGCATATAACAGACATGCTGCATTTAATTTTTTTTAATAAAACATTGTTTTTTATGTTTTTCAAGCCATTTGATTTATGAGGACTTTTGAAATGTCCTCATAAACCACCCATAAGTTGTAATACCAGTGTAATACACGTCATTATACAAATTTGTGTCCTCATAAATCACATAAACCAACCCACACAAACCAACCCACACACATACACACACACACACACACACACACACACACACACACACACACACACACACACACACACACACACACACCAAATTGACGGTGGGTGGCAATTGTATATTTAAAAGTGCATAATTGTAATATCTGCAAGGCACCCCTAGTCCAGTCTTATTAAATGTATGCTTCATCTTTCATTTTAATTTGTAAATTTGATCAATAAATTCAATTATTTAGAATAATAAGATACTATATGGCTGTTACCCTAGGTAGGGCTGATCAAATTACATCATTTACATTGAAAAATAACAATGCATTAAAAGATGTTATGAGATTGTTTTAAATATGAGTCAATTAAAAATCGTTGGAAAGAATGATACTTTTAAACATAACACTGAACCGTCACTAGGTGTCGCCAGGCTACCGTCTTAATGAGCGAGTCATTGATTCATTCGTTCAAACGATTCGTTCGAACGACTGAGTCATTCATGAATGAGACAGGTATGGATTGGTCATTGAATCTAGGGTTTGCGATGTCTACCAATTTGGCATCAGACGATGTGTACAGTGAAACATCGCGATGGACGATGATATCGGGAGGAGGGGCGGGGCTAACGTTTTAATTTTTCACTTAAGCAATAAGCCCCGCAAAGCTGTGTTTTACAGTGGATTTAGAACAGCTAAGGGGCATAGGCACAACGCGGAGATATTTTCCTCTACATCTCATCAGCCATTTTGATTTCGGCACGCTCTGAGTCTGCAGCAGCTGACCACTAGGAGCGAATGTACATGATGTACAATGTACACGTGACAGAGCAGCCAGATCCAGACTGTGCTTTCGCGCTGTGGCTGGCGCTGAGCCAGAGACAGACGCGTTCAGTGCTTGTCATATTATATCACAACTATTCAGTGTTTTTAACCACATAATGTTTATTTTAGGTTTCAGACATTTAAATGCATATAATTTATAGCAAAACAATACATTTATAGTTTGTAAAATACACAATGGTGTCTATGGAAGCAGCAATAACAACCCATTCAAATATATTTGCCGACGGATTTTATTCATATCAGACACACAGTGTAAGGAACTATAAAGTTAACTCTATTCTTCTCCCAGTTCACCGACCATGTATTTCGGGAGAAACTGTTTTTTAAACGACAAAACAAACTCACTTAGGGACCGTTCGGTATTTATGGAAAGGGCCACCGGAGGAAATTAGGGGAGGGTCATGTCTTTTTTTTCTTTGTTGAGGGGAGGGTCATCCAACTTTTTTTTAGTCTAGGGGGAGGGTCACCCAACTTTTGTATTCATGAAAACAGCAACATTTCAAGTGGCTTGTTTGGCGCATATTTTTTCCATGTAGCTCCATGTAGCTCTCTCGCTCTCGACCCCCTTCCCTATCAGATGGTCTGACCCAACAAAAATCCAGTTTGGCGCTGTTTGACAGCGCGCGCACTTCAGTACGCGCTCAGAAAAAGTGCATTACAGAAGAAGGCCAATGAAATGTTTACCCGGCAAAGCTTTAAAGCACGAGCAAATAATAAACTTTTGTGATTGCGAATAAGGTCAGTGTCCTGTGAGTGTAGCTCTACCGCTGCATTAACATGTGATGTGAATGTACGTCGAGTTTTACAGTATTGGGACTGAGGCGCCAGAACTGCAGCTGATATAATGTGCGCTGCACGATACTAACATATTTTAGTTTCCATTCTTATGGTGTGTTCACACCGAACGCGAATAGAGCGTCAAATACGCCTCTATCGCATCTAGTTAGACGCTTGAACATTTTGAACCCATTCGCGCGTCTGTGTCACTCGCGAATAAAAAAACAACAACACAATTTCTTTCTGGCATACGTTTCCGTCATGTCTGAAATAAAAGATATTGCTGCTCTGTACTTGTTGTGGAGGTCCCAAATACGGAGGAAACGCCGACGTCTGTGTTCACAGCACCATCCAGAGGCGAACTCAACTCGGTGAAGTCTTCTTCAGGAACTGCGCCTGGATGACAGCCACTTCCAGCGCTATTTGAGAATGACGGGTGCCCAGTTTACCTGCTAGCTAGGGTCGCTGACGCGGACATAGGTTGCTGACAGGATTTCTCGGATGCTCTTCGTTGATTGGCTGGCGCAACAAAGCGTCATGCGAATCTTCCGCTCGAGTTCAAATTTTTCAACTTGCGCGGAAGACGTTCGCGGCAAAACGCGTCGCCCAATTCGCGTCATTCGCAACGCCCGGCGCGAATGATGCGTCTATTCGCGTCTTTGCATTGACTTTGTATGTAATCTACTCGCGCAAACGATTAAATTCGCGTTCGGTGTGAACACACCATTATTGTGTTTCCACAACAATGTTAGTGAGTAAATCGACTGAAATTGCCACCATAACAGTGCGTGAGATGTGACGTAGGGCTACCACATTTTTAAATTACATTTGAAACTTAACATTTACGTATCCTACACCAAAAAAACTAGTTGAGGATAAATTCTTTAAACTTGGGCAATTCTAGCGTTATGGACGTGACATTTGCAGTCAAAACTTGAAATATAAATTCTCAGAAAATGCATTTAAAAACGTCTGTTTATATAGCCTACTCCCTTAATAAAGGAGTCCAGACATTAGAAAAATATCAGTCTACACATTTATACACGTTTTATATTTAATATGAGGGAAATACACATGCGATGCATTTGTCACAAAAAATATTTAACTTTTAGGTGGCAAAATATTTTTTTGTCGCTAATTCTATGAACTACGCTGCGCAAAACAAAAGTAATAGGCTATACCCACCGGATGAAGAAGGGTCGGCCTCCACATAACATAAAATATTCTTTTTATTTTATTTTTCGTGTTCGCATTTAGAGGGGGATAAAAATGTTACGGACGTTATAGTTCTCCGTTATGGTCCGGATATGACCGCTCTGAAAGTGACTTTAAAACTTTCAGAGACCTCAAACAGAATGCACAAAGCCTTTCTTTAAAGTGAATTTCGTTTTTTATTAATTGTATCTTAATTTTACTCAATGTTTAATCAACCAATTGCCTGGATTTATTAAATAATAAGTAGGCCTAAGTAGAAAATAGATCATCATGACACGGAGGCGCCTGCGTGTGAACTGGACTCTCGTCTAATAATAAATTAACCGAAACTCAGCGTTGGCCTATAGCCTATGGTGAGAAAGCTTGAAATGTCTACTTTTTAACAGAACAATTCAAAACGAAAGAAAACAGACAGACTGCTCTCTGCTTATGTAATCCGTATGAAATGTGCATTTCTCTCTGGCGCGTTCACTACTGCGAAGATCGCGAGTCAACATCACCTTTATATTTGCAGCCGACACTGACAAAGACTTGTTTATTAATAAACAATCAAAATGTCTCCTTGCTATGACATATTCATAATCATTACTTTTGCCGGTTCTTTGTGGTAGCTTTATTGGCATCGCTACCCTTATGTTACATCGTCACCACTGCATCGGCACCGAAAACATGATTTTTTTTTTAATCAAAAATCGTGATATGAACCGAATTTTGGTCTATCGTTACAGCCCTAGTAAGACGAGAAAGCAGGAGTTTAGTCGTTTGTCATGGTTGTAAAAAAACAATGGCTATCTGAACATCTTTGCCAAGCGCAAACCAGATTTAACAGATTACAGTGCAACGTGAGTAGCCTAATATAAGGTTTTGATTGTACTTTATTGTAGGCTACACTTTAATATTGTAGGCCTACTCGTGTTTTGAAAATAATTTATAAATGAAATAATTAAAAAGGGAAGAAAAAAAATAGAAATACACATCTAAATTAAATGAATGAAAAAAAAATCATAAAACAAGTAATGTGGGAATTATTTTTTAAAAACTGTGCAAAATAGGGATGAATTAAAAAAAATTGTCAAGTACTTGCTGACGTGCACGAAAACCAGCCATGTAGCCTATTGGGCATTTCTTGAGGACCTCCTTCCCTGATCTTTGAACACCGCTGGTTGCAGTTAGTTTGCAATGTCCTCCCTGATGTTTTGTTTTTCCTTATTTGTATGGTGTCCTGTAGCCTACAATATCAGTCAGATAATATTATAATTATCTGTTAAAAATAATATCTTTGTTTCGCTCTATCTCCTCTATAAAAGGACATTCATTTTACCTTTTTTCAGCCATTTTGTCAGTGCCTCCGCCTGTATAGGTGCTTTAGACTTGTCTTGATTTTCTAATCCACAACAAATGACGATTTTTAGGTTAAACGTTCAGAATACGATTCCATATAAGGTTATATTTCAGCACTTCGCGAATGGACAGCGATGCTTAAAGCCTGTTTAAGTAGCACGTATAGAGCGCGTTCTCGCGCGTTCATGTTAAGTGCATTTTTGGGAAACGCGCGTGGAATTGCCGCGAGCGTTCGTAACCTTGGACGTAAAGAGCGCTCTTAAGAGCTAAGATACATCGTTGTCGGGAAACCCGGCCCAGTGCAGAAGTAATCAATAAATTATCGGGGAGGGTCATGCCTTTTTTCACAATCATTTTGGAGGGTCAAAGAAAAAATTATTGCTGGCGAAGGGAGGGTCAAGTCTTTTTTGACTACAGATCTCAAATCTCCTCCGGTGGCCCCTTAAATAAATAACGAACAGTCCCTTACACACATTTGAGAATCAGAATAGAAGATAGTTGATGACATGGTAACCAGGTTTGTTAATATTTATAAATAAAAGCGCTAACGTTACATGTCATACAGCGCTATTTTGGCTGTGGTGAATCACGTGCCAAGCATGACGCGTCACCATGGAAACATGGGGGGGGGGGGGGGTCGCGATGCTGGCTTAACTATGATATCGTCTATCGGCACAACCCTAATTGAATCTTTGAGTAAACCAATTTGTCCAAAATGCTGAATCATTCAGTAATGAGAAAACATGTTGCTGTGAGATGAGCAATGGTTCTGCTGTGATCTTTGTTTAACTATTTTCGCTGCTGAAACAGAAAAACCGTCAATATTGCATCTAAAATGTAAGTGACTTGACGTGTGTGTGTGTGTGTGTGTGTGTGTGTGTGTGTGTGAGAGAGAGTGTGTCTGTTACAGTGAAAAGAGTTTAACCCTTTAAGGCAGTGGATCTCAATCCTGGTCCTAGGGAGCCACTGCTCTGCATAGTTTGTATGTCTCCCTCATTTAACACACCTGATTCAGATCATCAGCTCGTTAGGAAAGAGCTTTATTAACTGAAGTGGGTGTGTCAGATAAAGGAGACATATAAAATGTGCAGAGCAGTGGCACCCATAGGACCAAGATTGAGAACCACTGCTTTAAGGCCTTGTCTTTTTTGGATATATCTTCTTTTTTTTTATGTGCATACAACCCATATATTTTAAATGTATTGTTTGCTTTAAATTAAATTAAGATTGTATGTTTGGTAATTGAACCTAAATAAATTTACAATTAATGTGCTATATTTCAGATCAATATAATTGTTTTCTTTCATTTTAATCAACACTAACTTTATTCTCTATCTGTATTATAAATAACTTATTTCTGCATAAATTAAAAAATCCCCAATAATCCAGACCAACCAGAGCGCACTAATTCTACAACATCATCAGTGCTGAAGCGGAACTACCAGAGCGGTTCGGCAGATAGCGAGCAGATATTTTGTGTCACGTCGTGCACAATAACGCTAAAGGCACCAGGCTGGCGGTGCCACTGGCTTTATATATATATATATATATATATATATATATATATATATATATATATATATATATATATATATATATATATATAAATATAGCTGCGAGCAGCGATGAAGGGCCAAAGCCGACGGTACCGCCACCCTGGTGCACCAGGGTTGCGGTGCCACCGGCTTGGGCCCGTAATCGCTGCTCGCAGCTATATTTCTTCTTCTTCTTCTTCTTCTAATTCTTTTTTTACTACCTTTTGGACACTTTTGGAGGCCTTAACATGCTCAAAAACTCCTGAAACTTTGCACACATGTCAGAACCTGCGGCCATCAGGGCCGGGCTGAAGATGGTACCCGGGCGTGGCAGGGGGGCTCGACAGCGCCCCCTGGAACGGGGTCGGAAAACATGGTCCATAAATCAAACACGCTTGCATGTAATAATATGAAACTCGGTACACATGTAGATCTCATCGTTTCATATATACTTCGCACTCTAACTTTTTACCCCAGCCCAACAGGAAGTCGGCTATTTAGGCTTGTTTGGAAAACGCATGCAAAGGAATGTGAAACACTCCTCCTAGAGAATTCAAACACACGGCACGAAACTCGGTCAGCGTGAAGTCAAGACATTGAGGATGAAAGTTTGCGAGGGGATTTTTGATATCTCGAACGGTTTGGGCGTGGCGAGGAAACGAAATTATGGCGAGAAACGTGAAACGGGAAGTGTGTCATAACTACGGCATACATTAACTAATCTTGATGAAACTTCAGCAGTGTGTTCGTTGTAAGAGCCCGATCACATGGATGTGACTATTGTGAGTCAAAGTTATAGCGCCACCAACTGGCAGCAGGAAGTGTGTCACTTTCAAAATGCTTTGAAATCACCCTCTTATTTTTACCCGATTTGCTTCAAACTTCATCTGTATAATGTAAATACACGGCAGATGAAGACCTGTGAATGGATTCTTGATATCTTTGAAACTGTTGCTGTGGCAATCCATCAAACTTTAATATTCTTTTTGGATGCTTTTGAGACTCTTAGCATGCCTGAAATTGCTTAAAATTGCATGAAACTCGACAGACAGATCATATTTATTAGCCAGGTGACATGTGCATAGTTTCAGAAATGGGCGTGGTGCAGGGACTCAGTAGCGCCACCTTTTGACAAAAGTGGGCGGGTTAGTTTCATCTAGAGTTACAAAAATCTGTATTTATATAGTTCTCCTCCAGCCAGACAACTTTCTAATTTACAGTCATTAGCAATAACCAAGAGGAAGTCAGATATTTTGGTTTGAATATGGTCATTTCTCTCTGAGCCTACGTCTCTGTGACTGCTCTCTGTGTGTGTGTGTCTGTGAGTGTGGGGAGGGGGAGGGGGAGTGGGGCTATGTGCCTGCTCTCTGTGTGTGTGTGTCTGTGAGTGTGGGGAGGGGAGGGGGAGTGGGGCTATGCGCCTGCTCTCTGTGTGTGTGTCTGTGAGTGTGGGGAGGGGGAGGGGGAGGGGGAGTGGGGCTAGATTAACCATTTCACTGCTGTGTGGTTTGGCCTTCATTAAAAAAGGAAATAAATGTCTTAAGCCTTGTATTTTTTAAATACGTTTTTTTAATAAAGTAAAGGCATATAACAGACATGCTGCATTTAAATTGTTTTAATAAAACATTGTTTTTTATGTTTTTCAAGCCATTTGATTTATGAGGACTTTTGAAATGTCCTCATAAACCACCCATAAGTTGTAATACCAGTGTAATACACGTCATTATACAAATTTGTGTCCTCATAAATCACATAAACCAACCACACAAACCAACCCACACACATACACACACACACACACACACACACACACACACACACACACACACACACACACACACACACACACACACACACACACACACACACACACACACACACACACACACACACACACACACACACCAAATTGACGGTGGGTGGCAATGGTATATTTAAAAGTGCATAATTGTAATATCTGCAAGGCACCCCTAGTCCAGTCTTATTAAATGTATGCTTCATCTTTCATTTTAATTTGTAAATTTGATCAATAAATTCAATTATTTAGAATAATAAGATACTATATGGCTGTTACCCTAGGTAGGGCTGATCAAATTACATCATTTACATTGAAAAATAACAATGCATTAAAAGATGTTATGAGATTGTTTTAAATATGAGTCAATTAAAAATCGTTGGAAAGAATGATACTTTTAAACATAACACTGAACCGTCACTAGGTGTCGCCAGGCTACCGTCTTAATGAGCGAGTCATTGATTCATTCGTTCAAACGATTCGTTCGAACGACTGAGTCATTCATGAATGAGACAGGTATGGATTGGTCATTGAATCTAGGGTTTGCGATGTCTACCAATTTGGCATCAGACGATGTGTACAGTGAAACATCGCGATGGACGATGATATCGGGAGGAGGGGCGGGGCTAACGTTTTAATTTTTCACTTAAGCAATAAGCCCGCAAAGCCGTGTTTTACAGTGGATTTAGAACAGCTAAGGGGCGTAGGCACAACGCGGAGATATTTTCCTCTACATCTCATCAGCCATTTTGATTTCGGCACGCTCTGAGTCTGCAGCAGCTGACCACTAGGAGCGAATGTACATGATGTACAATGTACACGTGACAGAGCAGCCAGATCCAGACTGTGCTTTCGCGCTGTGGCTGGCGCTGAGCCAGAGACAGACGCGTTCAGTGCTTGTCATATTATATCACAACTATTCAGTGTTTTTAACCACATAATGTTTATTTTAGGTTTCAGACATTTAAATGCATATAATTTATAGCAAAACAATACATTTATAGTTTGTAAAATACACAATGGTGTCTATGGAAGCAGCAATAACAACCCATTCAAATATATTTGCCGACGGATTTTATTCATATCAGACACACAGTGTAAGGAACTATAAAGTTAACTCTATTCTTCTCCCAGTTCACCGGCCATGTATTTCGGGAGAAACTGTTTTTTAAACGACAAAACAAACTCACTTACACACATTTGAGAATCAGAATAGAAGATAGTTGATGACATGGTAACCAGGTTTGTTAATATTTATAAATAAAAGCGCTAACGTTACATGTCATACAGCGCTATTTTGGCTGTGGTGAATCACGTGCCAAGCATGACGCGTCACCATGGAAACATGGGGGGGGGGGGGGGGGGTCGCGATGCTGGCTTAACTATGATATCGTCTATCGGCACAACCCTAATTGAATCTTTGAGTAAACCAATTTGTCCAAAATGCTGAATCATTCAGTAATGAGAAAACATGTTGCTGTGAGATGAGCAATGGTTCTGCTGTGATCTTTGTTTAACTATTTTCGCTGCTGAAACAGAAAAACCGTCAATATTGCATCTAAAATGTAAGTGACTTGACGTGTGTGTGTGTGTGTGTGTGTGTGTGTGTGTGTGTGTGTGTGTGTGTGTGTGTGGAGAGAGAGAGAGTGTGTCTGTTACAGTGAAAAGAGTTTAACCCTTTAAGGCAGTGGATCTCAATCCTGGTCCTAGGGAGCCACTGCTCTGCATAGTTTGTATGTCTCCCTCATTTAACACACCTGATTCAGATCATCAGCTCGTTAGGAAAGAGCTTTATTAACTGAAGTGGGTGTGTCAGATAAAGGAGACATATAAAATGTGCAGAGCAGTGGCACCCATAGGACCAAGATTGAGAACCACTGCTTTAAGGCCTTGTCTTTTTTGGATATATCTTCTTTTTTTTATGTGCATACAACCCATATATTTTAAATGTATTGTTTGCTTTAAATTAAATTAAGATTGTATGTTTGGTAATTGAACCTAAATAAATTTACAATTAATGTGCTATATTTCAGATCAATATAATTGTTTTCTTTCATTTTAATCAACACTAACTTTATTCTCTATCTGTATTATAAATAACTTATTTCTGCATAAATTAAAAAATCCCCAATAATCCAGACCAACCAGAGCGCACTAATTCTACAACATCATCAGTGCTGAAGCGGAACTACCAGAGCGGTTCGGCAGATAGCGAGCAGATATTTTGTGTCACGTCGTGCACAATAACGCTAAAGGCACCAGGCTGGCGGTGCCACTGGCTTTTATATATATATATATATATATATATATATATATATATATATATATATAATATATATATATATATATATATATATATTAAATATAGCTGCGAGCAGCGATGAAGGGCCAAAGCCGACGGTACCGCCACCCTGGTGCACCAGGGTTGCGGTGCCACCGGCTTGGGCCCGTAATCGCTGCTCGCAGCTATATTTATTATTATTTTTTTACTACCTTTTGGACACTTTTGGAGGCCTTAACATGCTCAAAAACTCCTGAAACTTTGCACACATGTCAGAACCTGCGGCCATCAGGGCCGGGCTGAAGATGGTACCGGGCGTGGCAGGGGGGCTCGACAGCGCCCCCTGGAACGGGGTCGGAAAACATGGTCCATAAATCAAACACGCTTGCATGTAATAATATGAAACTCGGTACACATGTAGATCTCATCGTTTCATATATACTTCGCACTCTAACTTTTTACCCCAGCCCAACAGGAAGTCGGCTATTTAGGCTTGTTTGGAAAACGCATGCAAAGGAATGTGAAACACTCCTCCTAGAGAATTCAAACACACGGCACGAAACTCGGTCAGCGTGAAGTCAAGACATTGAGGATGAAAGTTTGCGAGGGGATTTTTGATATCTCGAACGGTTTGGGCGTGGCGAGGAAACGAAATTATGGCGAGAAACGTGAAACGGGAAGTGTGTCATAACTACGGCATACATTAACTAATCTTGATGAAACTTCAGCAGTGTGTTCGTTGTAAGAGCCCGATCACATGGATGTGACTATTGTGAGTCAAAGTTATAGCGCCACCAACTGGCAGCAGGAAGTGTGTCACTTTCAAAATGCTTTGAAATCACCCTCTTATTTTTACCCGATTTGCTTCAAACTTCATCTGTATAATGTAAATACACGGCAGATGAAGACCTGTGAATGGATTCTTGATATCTTTGAAACTGTTGCTGTGGCAATCCATCAAACTTTAATATTCTTTTTGGATGCTTTTGAGACTCTTAGCATGCCTGAAATTGCTTAAAATTGCATGAAACTCGACAGACAGATCATATTTATTAGCCAGGTGACATGTGCATAGTTTCAGAAATGGGCGTGGTGCAGGGACTCAGTAGCGCCACCTTTTGACAAAAGTGGGCGGGTTAGTTTCATCTAGAGTTACAAAAATCTGTATTTATATAGTTCTCCTCCAGCCAGACAACTTTCTAATTTACAGTCATTAGCAATAACCAAGAGGAAGTCAGATATTTTGGTTTGAATATGGTCATTTCTCTCTGAGCCTACGTCTCTGTGACTGCTCTCTGTGTGTGTGTGTCTGTGAGTGTGGGGAGGGGGAGGGGGAGTGGGGCTATGTGCCTGCTCTCTGTGTGTGTGTGTCTGTGAGTGTGGGGAGGGGGAGGGGGAGTGGGGTTTGGCCTTCATTAAAAAAGGAAATAAATGTCTTAAGCCTTGTATTTTTTAAATACGTTTTTTTAATAAAGTAAAGGCATATAACAGACATGCTGCATTTAAATTTTTTTAATAAAACATTGTTTTTTATGTTTTTCAAGCCATTTGATTTATGAGGACTTTTGAAATGTCCTCATAAACCACCCATAAGTTGTAATACCAGTGTAATACACGTCATTATACAAATTTGTGTCCTCATAAATCACATAAACCAACCCACACAAACCAACCCACACACATACACACACACACACACACACACACACACACACACACACACACACACACACACACACACACACACACACACACACACACACCAAATTGACGGTGGGTGGCAATGGTATATTTAAAAGTGCATAATTGTAATATCTGCAAGGCACCCCTAGTCCAGTCTTATTAAATGTATGCTTCATCTTTCATTTTAATTTGTAAATTTGATCAATAAATTCAATTATTTATAATAATAAGATACTATATGGCTGTTACCCTAGGTAGGGCTGATCAAATTACATCATTTACATTGAAAAATAACAATGCATTAAAAGATGTTATGAGATTGTTTTAAATATGAGTCAATTAAAAATCGTTGGAAAGAATGATACTTTTAAACATAACACTGAACCGTCACTAGGTGTCGCCAGGCTACCGTCTTAATGAGCGAGTCATTGATTCATTCGTTCAAACGATTCGTTCGAACGACTGAGTCATTCATGAATGAGACAGGTATGGATTGGTCATTGAATCTAGGGTTTGCGATGTCTACCAATTTGGCATCAGACGATGTGTACAGTGAAACATCGCGATGGACGATGATATCGGGAGGAGGGTCGGGGCTAACGTTTTAATTTTTCACTTAAGCAATAAGCCCCGCAAAGCTGTGTTTTACAGTGGATTTAGAACAGCTAAGGGGCATAGGCACAACGCGGAGATATTTTCCTCTACATCTCATCAGCAATTTTGATTTCGGCACACTCTGAGTCTGCAGCAGCTGACCACTAGGAGCGAATGTACATGATGTACAATGTACACGTGACAGAGCAGCCAGATCCAGACTGTGCTTTCGCGCTGTGGCTGGCGCTGAGCCAGAGACAGACGCGTTCAGTGCTTGTCATATTATATCACAACTATTCAGTGTTTTTAACCACATAATGTTTATTTTAGGTTTCAGACATTTAAATGCATATAATTTATAGCAAAACAATACATTTATAGTTTGTAAAATACACAATGGTGTCTATGGAAGCAGCAATAACAACCCATTCAAATATATTTGCCGACGGATTTTATTCATATCAGACACACAGTGTAAGGAACTATAAAGTTAACTCTATTCTTCTCCCAGTTCACCGGCCATGTATTTCGGGAGAAACTGTTTTTTAAACGACAAAACAAACTCACTTACACACATTTGAGAATCAGAATAGAAGATAGTTGATGACATGGTAACCAGGTTTGTTAATATTTATAAATAAAAGCGCTAACGTTACATGTCATACAGCGCTATTTTGGCTGTGGTGAATCACGTGCCAAGCATGACGCGTCACCATGGAAACATGGGGGGGGGGGGGGGGTCGCGATGCTGGCTTAACTATGATATCGTCTATCGGCACAACCCTAATTGAATCTTTGAGTAAACCAATTTGTCCAAAATGCTGAATCATTCAGTAATGCGAAAACATGTTGCTGTGAGATGAGCAATGGTTCTGCTGTGATCTTTGTTTAACTATTTTCGCTGCTGAAACAGAAAAACCGTCAATATTGCATCTAAAATGTAAGTGACTTGACGTGTGTGTGTGTGTGTGTGTGTGTGTGTGTGTGTGTGTGTGTGTGTGTGTGTGTGTGTGTGTGTGTGTGTGTGTGAGAGAGAGTGTGTCTGTTACAGTGAAAAGAGTTTAACCCTTTAAGGCAGTGGATCTCAATCCTGGTCCTAGGGAGCCACTGCTCTGCATAGTTTGTATGTCTCCCTCATTTAACACACCTGATTCAGATCATCAGCTCGTTAGGAAAGAGCTTTATTAACTGAAGTGGGTGTGTCAGATAAAGGAGACATATAAAATGTGCAGAGCAGTGGCACCCATAGGACCAAGATTGAGAACCACTGCTTTAAGGCCTTGTCTTTTTTGGATATATCTTCTTTTTTTTTTATGTGCATACAACCCATATATTTTAAATGTATTGTTTGCTTTAAATTAAATTAAGATTGTATGTTTGGTAATTGAACCTAAATAAATTTACAATTAATGTGCTATATTTCAGATCAATATAATTGTTTTCTTTCATTTTAATCAACACTAACTTTATTCTCTATCTGTATTATAAATAACTTATTTCTGCATAAATTAAAAAAATCCCCAATAATCCAGACCAACCAGAGCGCACTAATTCTACAACATCATCAGTGCTGAAGCGGAACTACCAGAGCGGTTCGGCAGATAGCGAGCAGATATTTTGTGTCACGTCGTGCACAATAACGCTAAAGGCACCAGGCTGGCGGTGCCACTGGCTTTATATATATATATATATATATATATATATATATATATATATATATATATATATATATATATATAAATATAGCTGCGAGCAGCGATGAAGGGCCAAAGCCGACGGTACCGCCACCCTGGTGCACCAGGGTTGCGGTGCCACCGGCTTGGGCCCGTAATCGCTGCTCGCAGCTATATTTTTAAGTTGTTTTCTCAGCCTGGAGGCTTGACAAGATGGAATATAGCTGGCTGCAAATTAAACCGATAAGAAAACTTAATTCTTTTAAGAAACTTTGTCTTGGTAAGTAGTTTGTCTGATTGTATCTTGTCTGTTTAAGCATTTGTGATGGGGTTAGTGAAGACGGAAACAGTAAATATTAAATGGTGAAAAATTTGGTACAGACTGGAGGCTAATCTTTTATAACACTAATTTAATAATACATGTCTTATTACATCTCTTTTGTATTCACTTGTAGCATTTAAAATGTTTGATTTTAGTTTTTATTGTGTTGTTTTTAATTTATTTAGTATAGAATTTCAATGTCGGGCAGAACCAGTCAGAGGTTGTATCCCCTGTGTCTCATAATTTCTCATTTATCGCTTGATTAGAAATCTCTGTTGGCGGGCCATCTTGTGCTGAGCCTTAATATGGATGGAACCTGTTTTTTTTCTGCTTGTGTTTCTCTTGACTGACAATTCTGCATCTCTGAATTGCTGGCATTAAGCTCATTCCAAGGGTAGAGTAAGATTCATAATTTACACTCTCAGACACTCTGACTTTTCTTTCAAACCTGAAAAAGACATTTTGTAACAATAACCTCAGCATATCAAAATAACAGCTCTTCAAAACAATTTTAAATAAAAAGTTGAAAACCCAAAATGAAAATGTTCATAATTTCTCACCCTTATGTCATTCAAAACCTGTACAACCTTTTTTTCCCAACTTTTTTCTTCAACACAAAAATAATTTTTTGAGAATGAACTGTCCACTCCTTTAAATATAATGAAAATTCCAAGCTCTAATGACCATGGGCCACCATATAAGCACCATAAAAGTGGTAAACGTGAACATATTTTGTTTTTTCCAAAGCCATGTTATAGCTTTATATAATATATAGACCAGATGTTGTATGGACTACTTTTATGATACTTTAATGTTAATTTTGCATAATTTTCTGAAGCTTTAATGTGTCCATCCTCATTCATTTCAATGAAAGTCAAACTGCTTTTAAAACAACATGAGGATGAGTAATTGATGACAACTTTAATATTTGGATGAAAACGTCTGTTAAAAGCCTATTTTGAAAGCTCACAAGAGCATCCATGTGTTCATCATAATGCAGAAGGCTATGAACATACATTTTAATATTGTATCAGCTTAGCAGATCTGAATGTGTGGCTTCATGAACACGAAGATTACAGCTCAACTCCTGAAAATACTGCATGGTTGGTGTGCGATGAAATGGAAATTTATATTCATTTTCACTCTCTATTGGGACACCTGGTACATGAACTCTGAGGACTTGACTGTCATCTTTGTCAAAGCTGGAGGCGAGAATGGTTTATGTGTACCGTACGTGACCTCTCACTTTCTACCAAGCCATTAGAGGGTGAGAAGGAGATTTCTCAAGAGGATCACACCAAGGAAAGATTTGCTTTTTGGAATATGTGGAAATGACTGGTCATAATGGTGAGACATCTAATCTTCAATGAGATTTACAATTTCTTTTGAGAGTTTTAGCTCAGTGCTTTGTGATTTTATAGGGTTTTCTGGTAGTTCTAGGCCCTGTTTATTACATCTGGTATTAAGATGCATTTTGGTCGATCGGATCACATTGGACAACATTAAATACAGGTGTAAACGGGGTCTAAAACATTTTGAGCTTTTGACCACTTCCAGAGGTTGTCGAAAACGCATTAGACCGGATTGCTTTCGGAGTGTATACGCGCTCATGTGGTCGAATGTGTTCGAAAAGCCACAAAACGGCACCTACTCTGCGTTTACCGACTTAATGCATAAACATTATGTGAAAGGACGCTAGCCAGATGGGATTTAAGCTTTATCAGCTGAAGACCCAAGTTTGATTCGAAGACGAAAAACATACCAATGTTCTCTGATTTCGAACACTCGTTCGGCTGGTCTTGCGGCTATCAAAGCAGAAACGAAAGCTGTTGTTCTCTGTATGTTTTTCCGTCATCTCTGTGCGCGTTAACATGAGTTTATTTAATCCATTAGATCGAAAAATCTAAAAAAGCGTATACATTTACCCACCCATAGACCCTCCTCTCAAAGAAATCAGGACTGAAGTGGTTGAAAGTGTACAAAAGAGATGGATTAAAATACCAGTTGTAAACGGTTGTCTCCCTCATCTACTTGTGATCCGATTGTCTAAAACACATCTTAATACCAGGTGTAAACAGTAGACTTGTAGTCAAGACTAGGGATGGGCATCGTTAAGAAATTATCGATATCGATGCCATTGTCGAGTCTGCTTATCGATGCGATTCCTTATCGATTCCCATATCGATTCCTGTACCATTTGCTGAACACTTACAGTGTGACTTTGAGAGTTGTTGGCTTTGAATGTCTAATTTAAAGTGGTTTTAGACAATGAAAAACAAGTGTGCAATATTTAGGGCCCTATGAAATCAGTTTTATTTTTTCCCAAATTCCGTTTTATTTTTCCCAAATTCCGTTTTTTTTCCTTTTTATTTTTGGGGAATTCATTTTTTTTACCCTTTACTGTTAGTTTAGTAATAAAAAGAGTGTGCTTTTAAAGTTAATGATTAAAATGTATACAAATAAAATAGGAATGACCTTAAATTACAGACATTTATTCAGTAGCCTTTTCAGTACAAATACTGCATGATGCCACTTGACACTGCACTCTTCAAGTAACAACAAAATATGGTTATGAGCTTTAAACTGCCCAGTAAAATAAATTATATTCGTTTATATAAGTTTAAATAAAAGTCACACTCTGTCTCTCTCTCGCCCAGTGTCACTCGCGGAGTTCGCTTCGCTTTTGTCCAGTCTGGCGCCTCATAGACAGACGCGGTGTGTGTGTGTGTATGCGTGTATGTGAGAGAGACGCGTGAGTGATAGAGAGACGGAGGGAGAGCGGGGAAAGGAAATACAACGGAAAGAATACGCTGCGTGTTTTAAATAGCCTTAAAAAAAATGAACGAAACGCAATATGTGGCGGCCGGAGTTGATTTTGTGGCCGCGAATGTGTGGAATGGACTTTTATGTTTCTATGTGTGGGAAACACTGCATAAAAGTCACGTGCGAACTGCTCGGCTCGGTACAGAGTGCTTATAGCGTCAAGTTTCTTAACTTTTTCGCCGACGAAAGTAGAGTCGTGGAGAGCCGCTTCGCCATGCTTTCATTGTTTTGATGCCGTCATTGGAGCTGTAGATGTCGCCCAGATTTGCTTCCCCGGGTCTGCACTCTCGATCGTTTACGTCTTGAGGGATTTAAAAATCCAGTCGCATACTGTAACGTCATGCCGCGACGCGGGAATGGATGGAACGGAACGGAACATTCGGAATCGTTAGTGGAATCGTTAACGTGTGGACGTGTACGATTCCGATGGATCGGAACGTTCGGAACCGGTTCCAAACCGGAACCTGGAACCGATTCCCAAGCCTAGTCAAGACCGCCTAAACCGTGACCAAGACACTAGCAAGACCAGAGGGTATCGAGACCAAGTCGAGACCGAGACCAAGACCGAGACCGAGTCGAGACCGAGTCGAGACCAAGACCATGACCAAGTCGAGACCAAGACCGAGACCAAGACGAGACCAAGACCGAGACCAAGACGAGACCAAGTCGAGGCCAAGACCGAGACCAAGTCGAGACCAAGACCGAGACCAAGTCGAGACCAAGACCGAGACCAAGTCGAGACCAAGACCGAGACCAAGTCGAGACCAAGACCGACACCAAGTCGAGACCAAGACCGTGACCAAGTCGAGACCAAGACCGAGACCAAGTCGAGACCAAGACCGAGACCAAGTCGAGACCAAGACCGAGACCAAGTCGAGACCAAGACCGAGACCAAGACTGAGACCAAGTCGAGACCAAGACCGAGACCAAGTCGAGACCAAGACCGAGACCAAGACTGAGACCAAGTCAAGACCAAGACCGAGACCAAGTCGAGACCGGAGGGGAAAAAAACAGACTAGTGTTGAAGCTAAGCAATAACTTGTAAGATTTATTTTTCCATTGCCTGCCTATCTCTGCCGATTTCGAAGTCTCCAAATGAATCCATTCTGCAACTTTTAAATACATAATTATATTTTCAAAAACGAAATTATAGGCTTAAGTGCAGGATCCGTCCGAAAGTTGGTCGTTTTGTCACTACACACACACAACACACACACACACACACACACACACACACACACACACACACACACACACACACACACACACACACACACACACACACACACACACACACACACACACACACACACACACACACACACACACACACACACACTGTTGGCGGTGTGCTCAAAGTCATCTGTCAGTTGTGCAGTTACCCAAAATCTCCTGAATGAAGTTAAAACCCATCATGTCACTGATATGTGTTTTACTAAATATTAATACATCAAAAACTGTACATGATATGTGTTTTTTAAATCAAGTGATCAAAGTGCTCATTACCGCTGCGATCAGTGGCGCGGATACGGTGTTTTCTCTTGTGGCTCGCGCACACAGCACTGTTTTCACTTGGACGTGCGCTTCAATCCGTTGTGGATATTGTAGTATGTTTTGCTAAATCCCCCGACCACTATGTCGGTCTGAGACAGCGAGACCTAGACAAGACCGAGAGGTCCGAGACCAAGATAAGACCAAGACCAAAGACCGTCAAGGCCGTGACAAGACCGAGACCACGTAAAAGTGGTCTCGAGACCGGTTTCGAGACCAAGACCGGTCTCGAGACATACATCACTAGTAAACAGGGCCCTAGTGTGTTGCTAGGTATTCTGGGTTGTTGCCAGACAGTGACTTACCAACTTAGAACAATCCATTCCATCCCCAAATTATATTCTTGTCGCTTGAATGTAAAGGTGTCTTTAAACAGCCAAGTTAAGGCTTCTCTGTGCCTGCTTAAAATTCAGTGTAAAAGACACATTGTCATATAAAAGCCAGATTAAATTGACAGCTCTGACCCACCTCAGCCCTAATATCAAAGTATACAGTTATAATTGCTGTTTTAATGCATTTATGTCTCCTCTGAGCAGCAGTAAAACGTCTGTGTAAAGACACCTAAATGCCACTTTAAAACCACTTCTGAGCCACCTTTGCAGTGTAAATTTGGAAAAAATGTCACCAATTTTAGTGTCTACTAGACAAAAACAGCATTACAAAATGAAATGCAGAAATTAGTTTTTACATTTTGATGTTAAAGGATGAACTTGAGGATTGAACTACAGACCCAGCCCTTTAGATAAGTGTGGAGTGTTTGACCAGTCCTTCAAACCCATAGTCTCAGGATGCTTGTTCTGTGCTCTCTCCGCCTTAATCTTAGCCTGACTACGTCAGACTTCCTACTTCCGCTAATTTCATTTTGCTCCTGTAGTCAGTCTGAGATAGCAGCCTATCTTTCTGTTTTCCACCGGCCTGAAAACAGCCGGGCCAATCACTGAACAGAAGGCGGGCTGAGAGCCGTGACGTAGTCGCTAAGCGCCGAGTTTAAGAGTTAGGTCAGAGAAATCGAAAACGACCGCGGATAGGGAGACGCGGATGCAATTCGCTCTGTTGTGGAGAATATTCCTGGCATTAGCAAACTGAAGCCCGAACAAGAAGAGTGTGTATTAAACATGTTGAATGGAGGATGTTGTGGCCCTACTCCCTTTGGCAAAAGTTTAATTAATCAACTATTGCCGATCGTCAGCGAGAAAACTGGGGAGCCTTTTGACAGGTCAGTGTCTCCTTTCTTTTCCAGGTCTTAAATACCGTAAAACTTCAAATAATAGCCCAGGCTTTTATTTGCCCAAATCGTCTAACTGCACCGGCTTGTATTTGAGACAGGCGTCTATATGAGACAAGCTTTTATAGTGTTGAGATGTTGTTCATTGAGATGTTGTTCCTAGAGTCTCTAATCTCTAAAAATCTCCAAATGCTCCACGTGAAACTGCGGTCTTCCGATCTTTTACTATCTTGTCGATTGATTTTGATTAATATTTGCGAGGGAGAGAGCAAGATAGCGCTCTAGTTGTTTGAAGACCTGAGAGTGCGCGCGCGCGGCTCTCTCTCTCTCTCTCTCTCTCTCTCTCTGCTAGTTTGCGCCGCCCTGTCAAGAGCAGCAGTCATTCTATTACATCACTCACCGATCAAAAAAGTCGTTCACAGCCATGTTCACTCCGGTATTTCGCTCGCATCATCAAGTGTTTACAGTGGAAGTTCGATCATAGATTTGAGTTCGATGCATGATGTCTGTGGTTCGATGCAGCTGTGTCAGCGCATAACATACGTCATGAATAAACTTATCTGATTGGCTTACGGTTAACCAATGATTTTAAACTTCACCCCTAGCGACTTCACGCCCCCTAGCGAGAGAGAAAACACTTCTCTATTATGCTATGCCAGACTCTGTCTACGAAGCAAAGTGAAGTAGCAGAGTCTGGTATTACCAGGCTACCTTAATCTCACCTTTGCCCTCTATTTAATGGTGTACTCTTACAGTAATGGCAAGGTCGGAGTAGCTGTGTGCTTTTGGTATTTGTGAGAGAAGTTTCAGTGAGCGGTCACGTTGCCAGCCGCCCCTCCTCTCGCGTCGGTAATCACGCTTGCGTCAGAGCTGCAGAATGAAAGGGCTTTATTGTGCTCTGCTGAATCCTCTGAATGAGCGTGGAGCAGTGAGGAGGACCTGCACTGCAAAAAGATCGGGAAGCTTTTTATCAGCCTGCCCTGGGACAAATGAATTTCAGATGACTATATGAACTAGTTGACCCATAAGATAGTGTTCACATTTGTTGACGACATGAAATCTAAATTTCTTATTAATGTCCTTGGTTTTATTGTGCATGATTCATTAGTGCACGTTTTTGATGTAACAGATGCCACATTTATGGGAAAAATAATATTAAAATCTAATTGAAATGACATATGCAACCCATTTTTTTTTCAAGTTAAACATGATAAACAGAGAAAAGTATGAAGAGCTACAGAATAGGAAGACTTATAGGATCTGATATAAAAAGTGGTTTTTATATTCAATATAATATGATCCTCTGCGAGAGACCCCCTTTATAAAATTGAAAGGCAGCCAGCAAGATATAGTCATATGTAAAGTATGTTATGTTATGTAAAATCTAATCGTATTTCATTGAGATGCTTTTATACTGTGTGAGAAAAATATGAAGTATGAGTATTTTAAATGTTTATTTAGCCTATATTATTCATTTCTTTTTAGAATTATTTGTCATGCAACTGTACTAAAGCCCAAACTAATACAAACATTATATGGAATATTTATTAAATATTTCCTTTTTTAGTAAGTTAACAGTATATTTTTCTCCTGCTCACTGTAATTTGAAACTTGATTTGTTTTTATTCCTTGCTGTTAAAATCTAGGCTGTCTATATAATAAAATAATTGTAATCTCATGATAGCAGGGATAAAATTGTAATAATAATATAAATTATAAAAAAAATACTTTTTTAAAACCTAACCTAAAAAATATTTTTTTTTTCTTTAGAATAAGGTGCATCATTATGTATCATTCTCAATAAGAGCAGGAACGTGTAGAGAAGAAAATATGTAATATGTAAATATAAAAGTAAATTTATTTTTTCTTTATTTTCTACTAATATCAGATTAATCAGTCTCCAGTCATATTCCAGTAGATTTAATCAAGTTCTCCCCTGTATAACTCCACATGTTATAGAATATTCTATCACTTTGAAATGTGTTGTGATTGCTGTCTTCAAGGATTTTGGGTAATAAAAAAAAGTGTCTGGTTCCAAAAATGCATAGTCTGATGGGAACTGAACAGGAACTTGGGTCACAAGCCCGATGTAACACCTTTGCTCCCTCAGGCACTTCAAGGCCCCTTTAGTGTTATGTGTTTAGTGTACTGTAAGTCACTTTGGATATGGCAAGTATTGGTCTGCTCACTATTTAGGTGACATTTTAAGTTGTGCCAATCCAAAACAGTACATCTTGTTTTAACAGATAGTGTTAATGCAGAGCAAGTGTGGCTAAAATGGAGTTAAACACTGGCCTGTAAAGAGTGATTAAATGGCTGAACAGTTTGACATCCGTGCTGTTGTGCAGCCAGTGATTCTTGGCAGGGCACAAAGCTCACCAATCACTGGGTATTATTAGCCTCAGCATTCCAACAGCACTATGTACTTCGTCTTCCCATTGCCCTCCCCATCCAGCCATTCATCTCACTGCTAAGGCACATCTGCATTAAATCACAGTGAAAAACAGCTCTGAATGTCTGCTGTATTGAGTTCCCATGCAGGTACAAGAGACCACGCTTTCCTGTCATCCCTGTCATATCAGCTCAGATGTAGTCTGCAAACACAGATAAAAGAGAACTTTTCCCAATGTGCTGACTTTTCATATAATACACACCTCTGTGATAGAAAGCTGGAACTGTATTATGAGTTAGCCTAACTGTATTAATCTCAGAATCGCACCACATGACCTGAAGGTATAAAAGAAAACTGATTAATTTCTGCTCAATGGCTCTTGAGTTCATAGATCTGCACATACATTTTCATGGTCTTAATGTCCATTTAAACATGATGATCAAATTTCCAAAGCCTGGGAAATTGTGGTCCCACCTAATCTAATAATAAGAAGACCACAATCATATAACCGATCAGCCGTGTTAAAGGGATAAAACACCAGGAATGCACTCAAAACAAATGTGGTGGTCTGCAGTGTTCAGTTGAGCCTGAAGATATCCTTTGATGCAGTATGCTTGTTCTTTCATGCCAAGGTAGAAAACCCTTTTCTCATTAGCTTTTGTTTATATAGCAAGTTCAATGGCTGCGATGTACAGTTTTTGAGGAGCATGTGCTCTGGATTCACATTTGGCACTCTGCCTGCCACATTATAATGTAATGAGTGTACGGGAATAGATCAATGAGTCTTTGTACAGTGATGACCCGTGGTACCTTATCACAAGCACTTCTGGTTTGATTTAGGACAGTCTGTGCCGTAATCACCATGAAGTGAGTCTGTATGGAAGCAGTGAAGGAATTTCTTAGTTGGGCCATAGTTGGTGTTGAATGGGGGATCCCTGAGGTCCTTTATGTTTTATCTATTTAAATATTATTATTTTAAATATATATATATATATATATATATAAATATATATATATATATATAATAAAAAAATATATTTTTTAATTTCAAAATAAGCTTCACAATTTTAAAATGCTTTATTCAATGAGCATGCACTGTGATTAGTGAATAACTTATGTCTTGACTATTGATTAAGTGCATATTTTAGGTATGCAGGTGTTAGGACTTCATGATTAATCTATAAAACACAAATCATGATATGGCTTAGTGCGATTATAACATCACAAAGGCTGCAAGTTTTATAAAATAAATATAAATGCACTGCGTGTTTCAAACTAATGTGTTCACAAGCAGCTAATTCTCCAGTGATTATTTTTCTTAAATGCTCTTTTATTCTTATTTTACAGTGATATTATAGCTGTTGAATATCTTTATTTATTAATAATAATAATAACACAAACGTATTATTTTATCATATTGATGTATACTCTGAAAAGTGTAGGACAAAATGTGCAGCCCTACAAACAAGTAAACCTTGAGTTTTTTTATTTATTTATTTTTATCGCAGGCATATGAATTAAAATAAATAAATAATGATGTGTACAGATAAATCATTTATAATAAGTACTGCAACTTTCTGTAAAACATAAGAATGGTCAATTTTGATTTCATGGGACTTTAGGCAGGGAAAGAGATGTAGTTTTCCACACACTGACTATGGCTCGGCTGGAGTGCCAATGTTCCAGCTTCCTCTCCAGACCTGGCACTTTCTATTCTACTATCTCGTCTTAATTATCTCTCTCTGTCTTATTGGATTCCAACCAGAGAACCTAATGTACTTTCATAGCCAATAGCAATGCTAATTTTATCATGACCTCACCTTTTCTCTTGCGTAAAACTTTGCTTCAGGTAGTCCCACATAAAGCTCAAGAATATTGAGGTTCCAAAAGCATAATTATATATTAATGCTGATATTTGCACAATAATTGTGTGGATGGTGAAAATGAAACCCTGAATACATAATCAAACTAAAATATTTAATGGTGTAGTAGAAGTTTAAATCGGCCTGTGTTTGTAATGATTGTTTTTTTTTTTAAAACTTTGGTTCTGTCAGCAATTAATAGACCATCATTAAAATTCATCAAACATGATGGATGATAATGAGTTCATCAGTGTCAGACGAATGTTTAATTGCTGTTTGTTTAAACAGCTATTGCATAATTGAGTGAGCTGTCATAATGTCATCATGTGTTTTTGGTACAAATCTGTTTTTATAACTGATGAGAGATCACATGGATACTTTCAGAGCATGCCAAGATCTGTTATTTTTTATTTTTTTTTTAAATCAGTTTTTTTTATACCACTTTTATCTTCTATCTTCTTTAACCCATTGATGGAGAGTGTGACAGAGCTTTCTCCATAGGTGTGACTCTTGAAATTTAAAAGGATCTCTTTCATCTTTTACTCTGATAGACTGTAATGACATGGAATGCATCTCATTTTTCAGAGTAAATGTTTTTTTGGCAGCAGAACTGTGTAATTTGTGTCAAAGTGCAATAACATTGTGTTATGTCATGCCATTGCGATATCCCATTTCACTCTTTTATTTAAATGATAATCATCACTCTTAAATAAGGGTAGAGCTTCTTCTTACAAGGGCAAATACTAATGTTTTAGTGTAGTTAGACTGGACAAAAACAGGCATGCAAGACTGAATCAGTTCATTTAAAAAAATCTTTAAATGGACTAAGTTCAATCTATTTGTTTTCTCGTTTATTTGAAAAAGTAATTTAATATAAAGCTTGTTGAACCCACAATCCATCTGCCATTGTTTGGCATATACCTATAAATGATGTTGTGCAGTGAATTATCAAGGCTGTTTTTCATTCAGGGTTTAGTCATCTTGCGCACTCATCAAGGTTTAGGCCTTTTATAGTTACTAAATCTTGTTTTGCTGGAGATGTCTTTCCAGAGTGATTTGTTTTATGAGGGTGATAAGATGCATATGAAATAATAGCAAACCTCCAACAGAAAATGAAATTGTCTCTGTAAAGAAATGAAATGTGATAGATGTATAGGGTGCTTGAGAACAGCTGTTATATGCACCTGATGTCAACATACATAAAGTCTGATTGTCCTTCACGTCTCCTTTTATAATGGTACAGCTTTTTTTACTCCACAGTAATATTTGATGAAAACAGGCTTTTCAATGCCAACATCTAGAAAGTAGCATTGCTGATGACTGATATAATGGGGCTCAAAGTCTCATAATGAGTCCAAAAATAAGATACAGAATTTCTGAAACCGGAAACCTGAAAATTACCTGAACATTTGGGGGCATTTTAAGCTTTAGTTGAGTAGAGACAGGAAGTGACAGGAGGGGGAACAGGATCAGGAAAGGACCTCAAGCCATGGATTTAACTCAGGGCACCTGAACACTGCTGTGTGATATGTCAGAACACTGCCCACAAGGCAAAGGTTCTGAGATAAACTACGTTTTAGGAATTTGAAAATGTTTAAATAAAATAAGAAATATTTATTTACGATTGTCAGAACCGATAGCCTGGGCAACCTGAGTTTGAGTCCCGGCTCGTGGACCCTTCCTGATTCCGTCCCATTCTCTTCATGAAATTTCTCTGTACTTTCCTATCTCATTAAAGGCAAAAACACCATAAATCTTAAAAAAGGAGGGTTTCGAGGTCACTAGTGACTAGTCTAACAAGCACATTTTTGCATGAGAACACCAATGTTAAGGATGTATTCTTTTTAACTGATATGTTATGCTGATAAATAATTTGTTTGAAAAAAAAAAGGTAATAAATTATAAAAATGAAAAATGTTTGGCCCCATACATAGATTGAGACTGAGACACACTGAGACAAAACATTATGATCACTGTAAGGTGTAGCGAACAATGTTGATCTTTTCCTAACAAGGTCACATGTCAAGTTCTGAGTAGATAAAATGATTAGTGAAAAATCAATCCTAGGAAACCTAGGTCCTGGCATTCATGTGGACGTATATTTAATGTGCCACCTACCTAAACATTGTTGTAAACCAGGTATACTGCATATGTGGGATGTGCTGGACCAACAAGTACGAACCACGGCTCCATCTTGCAAATTACAGGACTTGAAGGATCTGATGGTAATGTCTTCATGCCAGATACCACAGGACACCTTCAGGGCTCTTGTAGAGTCCATGCCTCGGCGGGTTGGAGCTGTTTGGTGGCACACGGATGACCAACATAATATTAGGCAGGTTGTCATAATGTTTTGGCTCGTCTGTGAATGTAAATCTTATTAATTTAGAATATAACAATTTACATGACATTTATTACATTTTTACATACATGCTCAAAGCTGTTGATTCCGTATTGACTATACAGGAATGATTATTGGCCAACGTCGATAATCTCAGTTTGGTCAAATATCTACTGTTTTAGTTAGCCTAGCTAATAAATTGTTCTTTTACTACAGTCCAGACACAGAAAAGACATACTAGACACGTTGTCATTTTTTTGTGAGCACTCACTCGTACAAATCGATATAGAGCCTAATTTGAGACATCTTACTTTTTCATTTTCTTTATAAACCCAAACGAACAGGAACCATGGGGGGTTTGTGCGGGCATTTCCAGCTTTTGTTCAATCACTTGATCCTGTATTGAAATACTGGCCCTTAGAGAAATATATTTTTTGTTGGAGCAGTCGAGAGCCGGTCCACTTAAGGCGAATTTAGTGTTCAAACAGAACACACTGTGCATGTAATGATTAAAAGTATCAGTTTTCTAGCATAACGTCAGCTGGTTTGACGACGTTGTCAGGTTAAAAAAATCACACTGAATTAATTTACAGCTTTCTGTTTTGGGTTTGTGTTGCACATTGTGTAATTTATAAGCACACATTGTATAACGTCTTTGAAATGCAGTTCACAGGAGTGACTTTCCTTTAGTTGAACAAATCTAAAGCTCCATACTGTGTTTGCTCAGTAAAGTTTTAGAAAATTATTTGAATGAATCAGTTTTGAACTTTATCTTTCACAAGATAAAAATAGCCCTCTGGTCTGTGGCTCATTCAACACTGCCAGCGGCGTTTAGACAGAAGCGATTGCTGTGTCCCAGTGTTGAATCAGTGTGTTTTTGTTAAGCAGCCTCTTTTCTGTTGACATAGCCTGAGTGGGCCATGTGCTAATCCAGCAACAGGAAGTTATGAGCGCCACCACCCTCTCCCTCTGACACATAAAAATACACATGCTGTTGGTCTCTAACTCTCTCTCACTTTCACCCAGCCTGTGCTTCTCACTCAGAGACAGTATGCCAATGCTTTTAAACAGTTTGTGTGCAGACCTTTCTCATGTTTCTATGGTCCGACCTCAGTGAGTAAGACTAGAGGCGATCTCGGGTCAGTGTCTCACTCTGGAGCACTGCCACTGATGAAGGACATGTAAGTGTCACCACAACATTACCTTTACTGAGGCCATGGTGGATTCACACACACTTTCACACACTCCCTCACTCATTTACTCACATTGCACTGGCCTGCCAACATTTCCATCAGCAAAATTAAGGGTGGACAGTATGACCAAATCTGTAGGCAGCATAGGTAATTTTAGATTGTGATATACCGTATATATATACACCACCGTTCAAAAGTTTGGGGTCAGTAAGATTTGTTTTTAAATGAATAGCCTACATTTATACAGCAAGGATGCATTCAATTAATCAAAACTGTAAATACACTGCCCAGCCTATTTAGATTTAAATAGGCAAATGCTTAAGAGTCTATGATTGGATCATTATTGTGATGATTATGATTCTAGCATGTTATATGTTTGGCAAAAGTCCTTCCCTAATTAATAGTGTGTAGCTTTTCATTTCTTAAACAACCATGCAGGAAGACACATTATGGTCATATTCCAGGAAGACAATGTCAAGATTCATCAGGCTCAAATTGTTAAAGAATGGTTAGGAGAGATTATGAAGAATCATTTTCACACATGAATTGTGAGTCCAGACCTTAAATACATTGAAAGTCTTTGGGATGTGCTGGAGAAGACTTAAAGGATTAGTTCACTTTTAAAAAAACTTTTGCTGATAATTTACTCACCCCCATGTCATCCAAGATGTCCACGTCTTTCTTTCTTCAGTCGAAAAGAAATTAAGGTTTTTGATGAAAACATTCCAGGATTTTCTCCATATAATGGTCTTCATTGGTAGCCAAAAGGTTCAAGGTCCAAATGACAGTTTCAGTGCAGCTTCAAAGGGCTTTAAACGATATCAGACGATGAATAACGGTCTTATCTAGGACCCTTCGAGTCATGACTCGAAAATAGATTTGTTAATTTTGATGAACGAGTTCGAACAGGACAGTCACGAACGCTCATCACAGAACAGAGCAAGGTGAGCATTTGTGCTTAAAAAACTTAAACTTTTTTATATCATTTTTAAATGAGCGATGGTTTCGCTAGATAAGACCCTTATTCATCGTCTGTTGTCGTTTAAAGTCCTTTGAAGCTGCACTGAAACTGTCTTTTGGACCTTGAACCGTTTGGCTCCCAATGAAGTCCATTATATGGAGAAAATCCTGGAATGTTTTCATCAAAAACCTTAATTTCTTTTCGACTGAAGAAAGAAAGACATGGACATCTTGGATGACATGGGGGTGAGTAAATTATCAGAAAAAGTTTTTTTAAAAGTGAACTACTCCTTTAACAGAGTGCTGGACTCTCGCATTGACAATACAAGATCATGACCAAAAATTGATGCACCTCTTGATAGCAATAACATCACAACATTTATTTCCATCAAGAGATGCATACATTTTTGGTCAAGATCTTGTATTGACGATGCAATAAATACAATATCAAGCACTCTGTAAAGTCTACTCCAGCACAAACTGCTACAAAAGATTTATATTTCCAATAAGTGCTGTTCTTTTGAATATACTATTTACCAAAGAATCTAGAAAAAAAAGTTTTCTGAGTGGTATGTATGTGTATATATGGTATGTATGTGTATATATATATATATATGTGTGTGTGTATATATATATATATATATATATATATATATATATATATATATATATATATATATGTATATGTGTATATATATATATATATATATTATATATGTGTGTGTGTATATATATATATATATATATATATATATATATATATATATATTATTTTAATCACACTACGGATCTACCGTGATATTATCAGTATAGCAGAAGCATTACCAATTGATACTTTTTTTCTTTCTATTGCACGAAACATACCAACATATTGCCTAAGCCAAATATTGGGAGATAAACATCTTGCTCTCAGAATAAACATTATTCGTTGTGCTTTTCCAGAACTGTTGACATAATGTCAACGTTGAACCATTCAACCCTCCATTGTTCACACAGACCCCTCACACCCTTATCCTCCAACTAGATTTTTCCCCTTCCTCAGGGAATGTTTCATTTTTCTCCTTCTATGACTCATGAATGGCCCTCAATTTGTTGGCAGGACCAGGACGGCTCGTAGGCATCTAATATCAGCGCAAGAGCAGTGAGGCAGTGAGGCAGGGACAGGGCCCTTTATCTCTCAGTCACCCAAGCCATCTTCAGGGAGATGTGTCAGAGACAGGCCAAGCACTGGACCACAGAATGACGTAGAAACACCTCCCACTCGATTAATCACTCTCCCCTTCTGTCTGTGGGTGTCGACATTCGACTGCATGGGAATGATTCAAAGAACTCCCTTAGAATGACAAATTATGACCGCATAAAGCAAAATGAACAGAGTGTGAAGTAGTTTAAAAGGGCCACGTTTTACACTTTTGCACCATTTATTACTTTCCTTCAAGTCCATATGTAATGAAATTTGATTTTTATTGTTGTTATCAGGTTTCTTGTTGTTATTTTGCTTCCATCTCCTTGACCCTTAGAATTAAACTGGCTGTTTTTGCTGCTGTACCTTTAAGACTTTAGTATGCAAATGACCTCTATTATGACTGGCTAACGTCTATGTAAAACGAGTATCCATAATTAGAGGCTTTTAACTTCCTAATATTGCAATTCTTAAGGGTTAAGAATAAGATATCATGTAAACTTGGGTCATCATCATTCCTTGTGTTGATTTCTGAATGACCCTTTTTGCTACTTAGTTTCAGTAAATTGTCTGGGTGGGGTCTACATAGTACATTACACCACCTCTTTTACTGCAAAACAGCAAGACAGGTCCTGTTTTCTATGATACGGCCCGTTTAAATGAACTCGGAAAAGATAGATGGATGATGCCAAACATCAAACCCCAGATGACTCACTCGTGAGGAATGTAAATATGAAGTGTTCGAGCTTCATTCATCATTCACGATGCATGCTCAAATACACACTGCTGAGAAACCTGTCTAAGTGTTCTAAGCTAAAATACAAAATATTGCAAAGGACATGCAAAATACAGAGGAATATTTTAGAACTTGCATCCGTTTTAACTTGTCATATTACTGTTGACTGGTTGGCAGTAGCACATGTTTGCTCCATGCGGTCTGTTGTAGAGTATTATTCTCAGGCTCTTGTGTTGTCTATGCTCCCTGCTGTTGTACTCCAATTAAACGTTTCCTTTAGCAGACCACCTGCCATTACCCATCAGCAGGAGGTGAGGGATTTCAGCTCTTGAGAGCGGAAATTGTAAAGGGCTCTGAGTAAATGATTGATGAAGTCAATCCTGATGCAGACAGAAGACCATAGCTTTGATTGTATCTTAAAGTGTGAGAGCAAGTGACGTTAAACGTAGGTTTATGAGGAGGATTAGGAGGAGGGAGTCATTATTTACCTCTTTCACTGCCATTCACTTTCATTCTTTTACTTTTTTTTTATTTTCTCTCCATTGTGCTTGCTTTGTACTACTGTTCAACAGTTCGGGATCAGTAATATGTGTGTGTGTGTGTGTGTGTGTGTGTGTGTGTGTGTGTGTGTGTGTGTGTGTGTGTGTGTGTGTGTGTATGTTTGTATTTATGTATGTATGTGTGAATGTGTATATATATATATATATATATATATATATATATATATATATATATATATATATATATATATATATATATATATATATATATATATAAAACGTTTCAAATAAATGCTGTTCTTTTTATTCTGTAATTTATGCTGTAACTTTATATTCGTCGAAGAATCCTGATAAAATGTATAAAGTTTTCTGGAAAAATATAAAGGAGCACAACTGTTTTCAACATTGATAATAATAAGAAATGCTTTGCGATCACCAAATCAGCATATTATAATGATTTCTGAAGGATCATGTGACACTGAGGACTGGAGTAATGATGCTGAAAATTCAGCTTTGTCATAATATTTTCAAATATATTAAAATAGAAATCAGTTATTGTCAAATCGAAACAATTTGAATGTTTTACTTTGTTTTTGATAATAAATCCTACAGACCCCAAACTCTGGGGTTAATGTGAAATGTACCTTAAGTGCATTCAGTATTTTATGTTAAAGCATACAAATATATTATGTTATTATGCCAAACGCTGACTTTTTTGTCTCTTTCCAGATTACTACACTGATCAATCACAAAGACAAGCTCAAGAAGACGGAGAAGACTTTACGGGCCATCCAGAGAGTGGGGCAGGCGGTGAGTGTTGCAGTTGGCCGCTTTGTGGCGGTGGGTGAAGCCATTGCAGTGGAGAATGAAGACCTGAAGGACGAGATGGGACTGGCTTGCTTTGATGCTCGGAGAGCAGGTCAGTTTCACACTACTCAACTGGAAGAGCAATGACACATAAGCAGCTTTCCAAGGTAGAGTTACCTGGCAACGAGGAACAGGAAATGGACAGCTGGGTTAAACATAGTGTAACTTGTCAACAAGCTCAAGACAGTCTGTCAGGGTTGTGGACCATGCAGAATTGATTTAAAAAATTTAATTTAAGGAGTTATAATTTAAAATGGAATAACATTCAGAGACATCCATAACAGCTTTTCTAGTAAACATGTTACCACACACACGAGGTACTTCAAGAAACATTAGATCATATTAATAATCAGCCTTTGAATACCACCTAAATCAATATGTTGCATACACTAGATTTTGAGGTTGGTAAGAAATTTTTGTTGTTGTTGAAAGAAGTCTCTTACGCTCACCAAGGCTACATTTATTTGATCAAATACAGTAAATGCAGTAATATTTTGAAATAATATTAGTTTAAAAATAATTGTTGATAATTTGACAGCTCATTACGCCAGTCTTAAGTGCCACATGATCCTTCAGAAATCATTCTAATATGCTGAATTGGTGCTCAAGAAGCTTTAGTACTTATTATTAATGTTAAAAACGGTTGCTGTTTAATATTTATATGTAACCGTAATAATTTTTTCCCCCAGGATTGATTGAATGGAAGTCATAACATTTATCTTTATTTTCATGAACTTTTAACATGCTGATCTGAAACTTTTAGTATGTTTTATATAAAAACTATGTTGGACTAATCTATCCAATTCAAATTTCATTTCAACATTCTGGAGGATGTAGCCAATTGAAATCCAATTCCAATTGTGTGAAGAAGTTTCAAGTTTTATTATGAGCTTTCAAGTTTTATTATGAGCTGAAGTTAATATGAATTAAATGAATTTGCTCAATGTAATATATTTAGAGCCTATAATTTGATTAAAATGGGGCTTTCACATCCTTATGAATGCAGCTGTTTTGAGATGCATAAGAACCAAATGCAGCATTTCCTAGGTCTTGTTTCTTTGTGCGATTCCTTAATCTGTTCGTGTATGTAAAAGGGAGAGTGCTACAGTTTCTCTTCTATTAAACTCTCCATGTCCCATCTGTCTCTGAAGAGTTTGACTAAAAATACCCCACAAATGTGCGTTTCCATATCTCTCGTTGTTGGTGAAGTGTTGCTGTGCTTGCTCTTAGAATAACCAACATGAGCACTAAAAGATTTGATCTTTTCTGACAGTTTAAAGAGGTTTACAAAGTCAAGCAGCTGTGGCTATAAAATAAATCTCATTTGAGATGACATCTGTGATGTTTCTTATAAAGACTACAAGAATGACTTATTTCTGCATTAACTTATTTAATAGACTTGTACTCCAGAAATAAATTTGGAGATTGTCTTAAATTTGAACAAAATATCTGTTTTTATCAAACCTAAACACTTATTTTATTATTTTTTTAATGATTTGCTTTAAAGGTTTTTGTGCTACATTTCATTGAAATAAAATCCACTTGGTCTGATATTTTGCAAGTCCAAGTCATTTTTGGAAGACTGTATATTTAGTAGCTAAACAAGTGCTGTGTCAATCAAATCCATGTATCTCAAAGACTCAAAGTGTGTTGTGGTTTACATTTGTCCCTCCGGTCTGAAATAATAGGAGCTCTGTTCTGTATCTATAAATACGGATAGTTGGTGGTCTCTCCTGCCTCCCTTCCCATTCCTCCCTGGGCAAAAGACTTGCAACAAGACTGGAATTAGATTGGCTTCAAGTTAGTTATCAGACTCCACATAGTGTTTGAACGCTCACCCACGCATTTAATCCTCCTGATTATTACACGGGCCGCAAGAGTTTAGCCCAAAACACATCGAGGCAGGTGGAGAAAAAAGTTACGTAGACTTGTCTCTTCATCTGAATTGAATTAATCAGATGTTAAAACTGGTGAAACTTTTGGATTTTACCAGAGTTCAGCTGAGGTATGAGATCACATCATCTATAGGAGAGGAAAGAGAGCTTTCGTTCAAAAGGGAAAGCCCTGATTTGAGAAGTGACCTGTGACTTTGTGCTTAACCACAGATGTTACACAGTGGCCTGCACCTCTTTAAATCCAGGAGTTTTTTTTGAATGATGTAAAGATTACATTGCTGTGATTTGCTTTCACCGTCTGTGTGGTCTTAAAAGCACACTGCATTTGTTCCAGTGTGGCTGTTTCTTCAACTATGGACACTTTTGGTTTGGTGTACTTTTTGAAAAATAAAAAGCTTGTTTGCTTACTAAGAATTTCCAGCAGCGCGTTCACAAGAGCACCATGGCACATGCGTGCTGTTGTGTAGACGCGAGAGCAGACGTTGTTGCGTGAGCGTGGGTTTGAGATTTATATCTGGAAATAAATATATTGACATATTAAAGGACAAGTTCGGTATTTTACACTTAAAGCCCTGTTTCAAGATCGTTTCTGATGAAATAGAACAGTTAAGATTAAAATTTGGACACTTGCTGCTGTCCCGAGAAATTTCGGTTTCTGGTTTTATCCATTTGACTTGACTTGGACAAAAACTACGATAAAACCTGTTGGAAAGCATCTTTTGCAGCGATTTTTGTGTGAGCATATCAGTGAACACCCCTGACCACTCGGTGAGTTTCACGTCTTTGTAAACTAAAGTTTAATGCGTTATTTAATGCGAAATTTCTCGAGACAGCAGCAAGTGTCCAAATTTTAATCTTAACCGTTCTATTTCATCAGAAACGATCTTGAAACAGGGCTTTAAGTGTAAAATACCGAACTTACCCTTTAACATTCATCAACTCACACATCAGTTGTGGTAACCGGAAGCTGAAGGATATTCCTTTGACATGTGCGTTACGCAGCACGTTTGAGCTTCTCCAAGAGGTTTGTCCTTGCGTGCCAAGCAGGTTCGTTGAGATTCTATTTATGTTCACTGATCAATGTTTATATGTGAATAAAAGCCTAAATTCAATCTGTTTATCATATAAAGTGATCGTGTTTCTTTAGAACAATTTTGACAAAACACTCAATTCAAATGGATTAGTTTTACGATCTCTTTATGAACTTTTTGAAGCATTCACCCTCTGGGTAGTTGCATAGCTGTCAATGGAGGGACAGAAATCTCTCAGATTGTACCAAAAAGATCTTCATTTGTAGCCTGACTTCATCATACTCATATTCTAGAAAGAATTTGAGTCTGAAACTGCTCCATTGGGCTGTGATTATGGGGCGTGTTTCAACCGAACCAGGAAATAAAATGCCTCTGCATTCAATTGGATAGACTTACAACCAATCAGAGCAACGGAGTAAATGACGCATGTTCTTCATTCATCTTTCCGACCGACAAATGCCTTGATCGCGGTTCTCTGTTCCTCTTTTAAAAGCAATGCGCTGTCGATATCTTCTATAACAGACGCGATGGCTGAATCTATCTACACATGAGGTTTCATAAACAAAGTTCGGAGGAGCACCCTCAAATAATCAATCCAATCAACTTGTCATCAAACAATACCACATCCGCCAAAACAAACATACATGTCTAACGTTACCAGCACGAGAGGAAGCGCTGCATATTCACTCTGTCAACTCACCTAACACTCCTTGACAGTTTTCAGCATCCCTCCACCACCCCGACTCCTCACTCTCGGCTTGTTCCTCCACAGCCAGGAATACGGGGGAGCAACGTTACTCTGAGTTTGGGCCGAATACCGATCACGGAGCCCTCTCCTCGGACAGTACGTCATATACGCATTTATTCTATCTGACTTATTTGTAAGTGTGAAATCTTAATTCTCCAGCGGCAGTTATCTTTGTCGTAAACGAATTCAACCCAAGCGCTCTTCGATGACGTGGTGATTACGTTACTGCACATCATCTGTCAATCATCGTATATAGCCCGCCCTGGCAATTTGATTGGTCCGACCATTTTTTGGCTGATCATAATTACTCCTCAACGGATCGAGTCCAGACCGAACTTCCCGACCAAAAAATGTTGTGGGCGGGGTTCGGGCTGGCATCCAGGCTACTTCATTTGTGCTCCGAAGATGAATAGAAGTCTTATGGGTTTGGAACCACATGAGAGTGAGTAATAACATATTTTTTTAATTACTTAATTGTGTCTTTACTACCTTTCTGGGGTTTGAAAGTGGCAGTTGCGTTGGCTTTTAATAAAGGGGAAAGAAAGCTCTTTGATTTTATTAAAAAGATCTCCATTTGTGTTCTGAAGGTGTTCTTTGGAACGACATGAGGGTGAGTAATTAATATCAGAATTTTCATTTTTGGGTGAACTGTCCCTTTAAACACAGATTTCAGTCATTTTCTTCTAAAAGTTTCCTTAACCCGAAGCTGATGTAGAGGTTGTAAACTCTAGAAAAAGTTTTGCTGAGAATGCATTATTTTCTGTTTGTCTTGCTGCTCAGGGACCTCTCGGCCTTATGCAGATAGACAGCTGCTTTTGAGCCACGACTCGATACTATAGTACTTCGAAATAATGAAGTGCATTCAGAAGAAGCAGATGCATGCTAAAGACTATGTCTTTAAAGGGCATCGGTGCAGAGATCTCAATGTTTCGCCCTCTATGCAAGTCGAACGCCTGGGGCCATGGTCTCTTTAAAGCAGGAAGCTTTCTGAAAGGAGCTGGCTGAAAATGCCAGCCGCTCAGGACAGCGCCACGTCTCTGGTGCCGCTCAAGGGATTCAACTATAAGCTTCCACAAAGACTCTGCTTCAAAGCTCAGGAAAGACACAGAGCTAGTGAACAATCCTCTCCAGAAACAAGAATGTTTCTGTATGGCCGCTGCTAAACAAGAGACTAAAACCAACAAATCAGGAAATGTCGACATTCTGCCCATTCAGATGAATATGGATAGGTGTGCACAGACTGGCAAAGTAATTTGCCTAATAATACAATAATGTAACAAAAGAAAAGCTGTTAAATGCAATCAGGATGGTGTCTTCAGGTGGACAAATGTGTCTTTGAACATTCAGAAATTACTCGCATTCAATGCCTAAAACCTTACCCTCTTTCTTCTTAAAGTGCTAGTCTTTCTGTCTCTCAGAATAACATTTCTTTATTGAGGCAAGAGGCAGGGAACTGCCCTCATCAAGCGTCCTTTCAGCACGTTCCAACTGGGACATGACATCCAGTCCCGGTCACCCTGTCCAAAAATAAGCCAGTGTAGCATTTGTGTCTGGACAGGTCTGTGAGCTGAACGCTCACTGAGGAAAGTGAGATGTTTATTGATGCTTTAAAACAAGTGACCACCACAGTGTGATGGATTGCTTTGGAAATAATGAAATGGACTGTGACTTGATGTCTTAATGTGCTTATTGAAATTGCATATTTTTTTCAGAGCAGTGACAGTTTTATGAATGCTTGCTTGTTTATCTATAAGGGACGAGAAAACATGTTATACAGTATATATGTATTTGTTTTACATGACCTTAAGTGTTTCCTACAGGCCAGTTTACAATTTCACTGCTGGTGAGGATTTATGTACAGTGGCCTCAATGGCTTTCATACATTTTAAAGTGTCCCAAAAGTGTCCAAATACTTTTTGTGGCCTTTTCCAGCTATATTTTGGGGACAAATTTGTAAAAAAATGTGACAGAACCTCGTTTTCTGGGTGTCCTCTAAAGGAAAATTGTTCATAATTATAATTTTATTTGTTTTTATTAAACTGCTTGAATAGATTTCTAATGCTTTGGTTTGGCTTTAGTAATTTTAGTATCATGGTTTCTAATATATAAAATATTTAGCAGCTCAACTGTTTTCAACATTGATAAGAAATGCTTCCTGAACACAAAAGCAACATATTAGAATGATTTCTAAAGATCATGTGACACTGAAGACTGGTAGCCTGGGTTTCTCCATGCTGCCTTACGCGCAGCGCAATTTTATCTCAAAGTGTGTTGTGGTTTACATTTGTCCCTCTGGTCTGAAATAATAGGAGCTCTGTTCTGTATCTATAAATACTGATAGTTGGTGGTCTCTCCTGCCTCCCTTCCCATTCCTCCCTGGGCAAAAGACTTGCAACAAGACTGGAATTAGATTGGCTTCAAGTTAGTTATCAGACTCCACACTGGATTCCATGGACCAGATTTTCGCCTCAGCGAGGGGACCAATCACAGAACGGGGAGGGAGCAGCAAGACGATGACGACGTCTATGCGACACACCAAAGCAGTTTGTTTATACAACATGGCAGCAGACGCGAAGTTACCTTTCGATGCACCCTTTTACACGGCAATAGTCGTGTACACATAAATCTCTGACCCATTGTCGTCTTCCTCGTCTATTTTCTGTCACTCTACATACGTCATCTGGTATAATTGAAACGATTGGCTATGAGCTATGTACAGGCGCATTTGATAGACATTCGTAGCACACAATAAACGGCTCTGGGCATTCGTAAACCACGCCTCAAATACGAGAAAATGAACGTGGTTCCCAGACCCACTTCTCAATGAGACGAGGTCTGACGTTAGCCAGGCTAGAAGACTGGAGTAATAGCTGAAAATTAACAATTAACAGGCTGAAAAAAGCTTTGCCTGTTGCTCTTGTAGTTACTACTAGCTTAAGTCAGTAGAAACCACCCCTCAAGTCTGTATAAAATAATAGAGAATATATTACATTTTCTAGATATGGTTCAGTTAAAGATTTTGTTATCCGTTTCATCATCCTCAAGGCTCAATCATGAGTCTGACGTAACTTCATACCTCTCCTCAACAAGCTACATGATTTTTGAGGCATAATTCAGTCCATAATGGGACAAGTTCCATGCTGAAGTTTAATACGTAGGAATAGGAGTTTAAATCAAGACACCTGTGCACATTGCTGAACTCTTGTGCGGACATCTTTTACATTCTGCTGTGTTTTTCTTTTGCAGGCACTGCAATAGCTCAACTGACTGATGTGTCTGGTCTGGAGCAGTGTGAGGGTGACGGACGCAGCACGGTGTTTAGTGACAGGACTGGCATGGTGAAAGCTGCTCGCATGCTGCTCTCCTCCGTTACCAAAGTCCTGGTGCTTGCAGATTGCATCGTTATCAAACAGATCATAAGCTCTCGCAACAAAGTACGTATTATTGTCTGCTGTGTCCATGTACTTGTGCACTGGCCTTTACAAGCACAAATGACACTCTAATTTTCCTGTCAAGTACACGAGTACACAGGCGCACACAGACTAGCCTTTGCTCTCCGATGCTATCGCTGCATGGCCACAGAGGAATACTTAAAGTCCTGCTGCTTTGGAGATAATTGTAGAGACACGGCACAGGATAAATTAGGAGGCCTGTCGAAACATCCATGTCGGTGAGATGAGGAAGTGGGCAGTGTTTATGTGTGTGTGCTCTCAGATCTGGAGCTAATCATGTCCAGTTAGTGATGTTTGGACAGCCAGGCGGCAGAACAGCTCTCCATTACAGAAAAACACAATTGAATTTGTCCCTGACCATGCCTGATAACGCCCACTCCTAGGTAGCTAACCTCAAATAGAGGCTTCTCTTATCAATTTTCTCCAATGTGAGCGTCTCGGACTGCCTCCGCTGAGCTTCTCGGTACAAATAAGAGTTTTTTCCCCCACACTTACTGACACTTTGCTCGTTAAGCACAGTTTGTTCTTGTGTGACTCAGCATGTATGACCACTACCAATAAGTAATTTAAACATGGAATGAGATTTTTAGAGTCTAAGACTCTTTTTCTTGTTTAAGAAACTTAATCTTGTTTCAGAGTAAAACCAACTATTGTACAGAACTATTGTAACTCTATTTTAACTATTGAGACACTTAAAAATATATCTGATGCTGTCTCCGAAATCACTTACTGTATAGTAGGTACTACACTGATATGGCAACAATATGGCAACCTATTACAATCAGCTTGTTAAGTTAATTCAATGAATTCGCTCCAATTAAAGTCAACTTAAATACTTTAGGTAGTCATTTGGACTTTGTTTAGCATTAGCAAACAAAATTAGCAATTAGCACAGAAGATTGTTAACCAATATAAGGGGCTACAATCCTTGTTCTTTCATCTCTGTTTGATTTTCAAAACAAACCACATGATATGAACATTATTTGCCTCTTTTATATATATATATAATATATATAAATATATTTATATGCATGTATGCATGTATGTATGTGTATATATATAATTTTTTTATAAAAGTTAAATCATTATTTTCTTTCTTTTTTTAAATAAAAGTTAAATAATAATATTTTTGTCTTTTTATCAACTTGGAATTTGGAGCATATTTGATAGCATGACACTTTCTCATTTCCAAAGAAACAAATAAAAACACTTAGAAAACCTTTTTATGCAATAATCATGAAGCCATAAGAAAGTAAATTTACAATATTTTTGATTTTACTATCCGTGAGATTAAATGTAGCAAAATTAGTCTCTTGCTTCTCAGATCCCTAGTAATCTAAAGATGTCTCATACTGTTTCACATGCTGTGCTCAGATTTGCCACAGTGGCTCTATGCTCTTACTTTATATCAACAGTTGTCTCAGTTGGTTCTATTTTTATTTCTTGTTGAGAACATTAGGACAGACATCTGAGATAAAGCTCATCCCTAAATAAAGCACAAACATCTCCTGAGTTATGAAAGCAACCTTAACACAATTCATTTTTTTCTCTCTCTCTCTCTCTCAGGGCTGTAGCTTTATTTGTAAAGACGTGGGTTATATGTTTGTGTGCAGGTGCTGGTTACCCTGGAGCAGCTGGAGAGAGTCAGCACTTTTCAGGAATTTGTCCAAATCTTCAGCCAATTTGGGAATGAGATGGTAGAGTTTGCCCATCTCACGGGAGACAGACAGAATGTAAACACACACACACACACACACACACACACACACACACACACACACACACACACACACACACACACACACACACACACACACACACAACACACACACACACACACACACACACACACACACACACACACACACACACGTTTACTTTTGTGATTTATGAGGACATTCCATAGGCGTAATGGTTTTTATACTGTACAAACTATATATTCTATCCCCCTACACTGCCCCTATCCCTAAACCTACCCATCACAGGAGACATGCTGCATTTTTCAATTTTTTAAAAAAAACATAGTTTTTAAGCTATATGAAATATGAGGACGCATGCAATGTCCTCATATATCACGTGTAAGTTGTAACACACACACACACACACACACACACACACACACACACACACACACACACACACACACACACACACACACACACACACACACACACACACACACACACACACACACACACACACACACACACACACACACACACACTCCATCATTTCCTCTCTTCACTTCACAGATAGTCAAACACTGATAAGGCTCTTCCTATGGCAGATTTGTAGAGCCCCTTTTAGATTTACACAACGCATGAAGGGTGAGGGGGAAGATAATGGAGGAATTTAAGGTATAAGAACTGAACTGTGCCGCACACTACAATTTTAATCAGCAGCTCTTAAACCCCATTGATAAAAACCTTTGGGTAAGATACACTCGACCGCAGTGCAGAACCGATGGGTTTTGGCCAACGGTAGTGGTGCAATATAACTCTTATCAGCATGTGTGTTGCAATACAAACATATGCAAGATCGGGGAATTGTATTGTGCATATGAATTAATACTAGAATGCTTTTATACACATATAGCCTTCATTATCAATGCTCTGTTGGGAAAAAAAACAAATCATACCTGCATATGGTCACGCTGGTTTTTAGAACATGGTATCTGGTTTGCTGCTGGGTCGAGATTGTATGTCATCTCAATCCACTTTAGATATGGGTTTGTGAAGGGCATATGCTGATGTTGATACATAGATAGATCAAAGGGTTTCAAAATGGGGTCCACATGGCTGCTAAAGGAAAATGTTAATAATGTGAGAAAAACAACCTTTTTATTTACTACTGTTTGCTTTCTGAAGACTGGCATTCATGAGATTAATTGCGATTAATTTTAAAGAATAATTGCGCTATATTAATAGCCATATTTTATAATAAAAGTAAGAAATACAATATTTAGTTTTATGTAGACTAACTAAATTTAGAAGTAGATTATTTTTTTAAAGAAAAGTTTATATTTTAAACTATACAATTATCCAAATACATTTGAATGTAAATAAAACTATTTATTTGTATACATGTCACAGTACTCTAATAGTCAATAGAATGAAGTTACACTGCCTTGGTCCTTGGCATCAAAAATAAATAAATAAATAGATAAATTCTAAAAGCCCTGTTCTATAGAGTAGGGTTGAATCCAAAAGTGTGCGAACACTGCTGTCTATATCAAATTGGTCCAAAATTAGTAATGTCCTGACAATTGCTCTATTACTACGTGAAACCATATGAAACCAGCCACCATCAGAAACTGGTTTCTTTGATGTTTCCATCAGTGCGTGACTGTTTCTCCTCCCGAGGCCCCCTCCGAAGTCCCATCATGATTAGGAAAGTAGTAATGTGAATACAAATGAAACCAAGAACTGATAGGAAAGGCTTTCTCATTTCAAACAGGAATCACTATATGTGCTTGATAATGTTTCACAAACACATCACGTTCCTATCTCTGCAGAGCTTTCCTGCCAATCTGCGGCCTCCATCTTTTCAGTTTTATTCAGAAGAACATAATAACAGATAATCACTTCTCCTTTTGTGAGCCCAGCCAGGGTGAGAGAGATCAGGTTCTTCTCATTCTCTCCATCATGCACACACACAGTCTGTCAGTCACAAATCCCTAATGCCTAACGCCGCATTCAGTGAGCGCAGCAGATCTATTGAGTTATATTCCAGCTCTCTCAGTGTCGGTGGAAGGCATTATGTCAGTGCTATCTCTTCCAAGGACCAAATTTACCGTTCGTTCTCAGCAAGACCTTGGTAAATGAACTCTCAGAATGAAGTCAGAGAGTTCTGTGGATCTCCTGACAGCCTGCGCCAAATGGTTAATATTCAAGACAAGTGCTCTTGATTTGCTGAACAAATTTTAGTTTTATTACAGTCAATGAAATGAGTTTCATAAGCACTTTGTGGGAATCATAACTGAGCTAAATTTGTAATGCAGTTTAATTCCAGTCTTGTTTGTTGCAAGCAAACAATTTATTCTCTCTATAAAGTCAACTGAGGTTAAACCTAAACCGAGATTTCACTCGAGGCATTGCGTGTTTTCTCATATTTGTCTTGTGGTTTCTTGTTTTCCTCAGGATCTGAAGGATGAAAAGAAAAGAGCTCGGATGGCCGCCGCACGTGCTGTGCTGGAGAAATGCACCATGATGCTCCTCACAGCCTCTAAGGTGGGATTGTGGAAGAGAGTACCATCTGCTGTCTAAAAGATGTTGATATAATAGCATCTGTTCTTATGCAGTAATTACACATTTGTGCATAAAACCTGTTCTCAACAGCTTAAATCAGCAAACCATTCCTGACGGCCTTAGAAAGACTATATTCATTTGAATATGTTTTTTTTATACATATACAGTACCTTTCAAAAGTTTGGGTTTAGTGGGATATTTTTTGAAAAAAATTATATTTTTATTCTACAGTGATGCATTTAATTAATCAAAAGTAACTGTTTACAGTGTTACAAAAGATTTCTGTTTCAAATAAATGCGGTTCTTTTGAACTTTCTATTGATCAAAGAATCGTGAAAAAATCATGGTTTTCACAAAAATATTAGGCAGCACAACTGATTTTAACATTAATAATAATGTTTATTAATAACATTAATAAATGTTTCTTGAGCACCAAATCAGCACATTATATATTGCATATTATATATGTAATAATATTTCACAATATTACAATTTCATTGTATTTTTTGATCAAATAAATGCCTTGGTGAGAGTTCTTTCAAAAACATTAAGACAAACTTACTGACCCCAAACATTTGAAAGTAAGTATATATAATACAATAATGACAAATGTATATATTTTTTATTTTGCATGAGTAAGAAAAGTTGTATGCAATTATTATTGAATGAGAGCCATACCTGACATGAACTTGAATATTTAAGCAAATTTTTGTGGGAGTTCAAGATCAAACAGTTGGCTCTATTAGGTCTGTTTCATTTAGATTTAGTAAGAGAAATAAGTTATTTATTAGTTAGTTATTATGTGAAAAGTGTTCATTCTGTCAGGAAATAAGGCCTTGATTTCAGCAACCCATTCAAATGTTTGTTTTCTGTTTTGCAGAAAGAACAGGGACTATTGAAGCACTGCATAAATGACATAAATACGACATGGGCAAAACATTTTTGATGGTTAATTGCTTATTAAAAAGCATAATAAAAAGTTTTGTATTTGAAGTCATTAAGCTTTTTTGTACCTCAATATTTCTTTCCTTATTCTGAAAAATGAAGTGAAGTGTTCACATGTCAAATTTGTCACCCACACTTCTGTTGTCCCTCTGCATTTGGAAGATAATTTTTGTCCCTCTCTGCCTCTCAGACTTGTCTGAGACATCCAGACTGCGAGTCGGCACGGATCAACAAAGAAGCAGTCTTCCAGCGTATGCGTCTGGCCCTGGAGCAAGTCATTGAGATTGTGACTGACACGAGGAGCGGTGGGGAGGCCAAAGCACTTCCTGTCAGCATCTACGCTGGGATTAAAGACTTTAAGGTGCAGGTGTAGGCCAAGGGCTCTTAGATGAATGTGTCAGTGGATGGAGTTTCTCTTTTAATGTCAGACTTCTTTTAAAAGTATTGATTGGTGTCCAATCAGTAAAACAATACAAATGTACCTTAACTTCTCAAAAGGTTTTTTTTTTTATGAGAAGAAATTAATACTTTCATGAGCAGCAAATCTGCACATTTAAAATGATTTCTTAAGGATCATGTGACTGAGTAATGGCTGCTTAAAATTTAGCTTTGCCATCACAATAAATTACATTTTTAAATATATTACAATAGAAAATAGGTATTTTAAGTTGTAATAATATTTCACAATATTACGATACAATACCACTGTATTAATCCCCAAAGGGAAATTAAGGTGTTACATCAGCACAAACCAATAAAATAAAAACAAAAATTTATACAAACAAAGCAAATATAAATGTTTAACATCCAACAATGCCCTGTAAACTGCTATTCATATTACTAAGCAATACCTAAAATTCTAGTATGTTTAAATATAATCAATTAAGAATAAACTGTACCTAATATGCATTTCAATTCAAAGTGTGGTTGTACATCCTAAATGCTGCGGGTATAAAGAACCTGAAGTAAGATTATTTTCTACATCGAGGAATCAGCCTGTGCTCTGACCAAGCAGAAGAAATTTAGACTGATTCTGATCATTGTTTTAATGTTATGGATGGGTTGAAACAATTAAATATCTTATATAATTAAAAGATGCAGACACTGAACATGAACTGATACTGTATGTCATGCACCACAAATCTCGATCTCACCAGATGTTTGTGTGTATATATGTATTTCAGGTTAAAGTGGAGGGTCTGAGAGACTCTATGTACTGTGTGTCCTGTGAGGCAGTGGCGGCTCAGCTGGAGGCTCTGGTAGAGAAAACCGAAGACTTTACAGACTCTGCCTACACCAGCCACGAGCAGAGAGAGACAATCATACAGCTCTGCCAGATCACACGTCAGGAGACCAAACAGCTCATCAACACATGGAGACATGCGGTAAGACACATACGCACATTAGGGATTGCACTGACTACTTATTCACCGCATGACTTGAGTCTCACTTGATGGTGACTGCATCTCAGTTAGTGATGATGGGTATCATTAAGGTACTCTTACCGATTACTGCGTATTAATAACGGTATTATCAGTTCTTCTTGTTATATTTTTTTTTTCATTAAAAAAACAAAAACAAATTAAGAACATATTTAACATTGCAGGAAAATTTCTCTAGTACCGACAGCAGAATCTGTTTAATACCGGGTTTCGGTAACCCATCCCTAATCCCAGTGTAGCTGTGCAACATGTTTGTGTACTAAACTTGCTCTCGCATTCATATATTAACGCAAAGTTTTCTCTTGGCTTGACCCATATAGGGTCATTCACGTCTTTGTTGTGCAGTGTGTGAAGGACGTTCTGCATGTCTCCCCTCCTGTGGAGTAACTGTCCCTAAACCTCATACACTGGGGAAAAATAAGCCCTGCAGTGCAATCTATACAGTGCTAATACACCCATGCTTAAGTTGACTAAAAAAAGGGAAAAAATTATCTTTTGGAAATTGATCTTAAAGGGATAGTTCACCCAGAAATGAAAATTCTGTCAGTAATTACTCACCCTCATGTCGTTCCAACCCCGTAAAACCTTCGTTCATCTTCGGAACACAAATTAAGATATTTGTGATTAAATCTGAGAGCTGGATCACTCCTCCATAGGCTTGACAGCCCCGAAACGTTATTAAAGAAATCGTTAAAAGAGTCCAAGTGACTACAGTGCTCAATCTTAAGTTTCTAAAATGGCGAGAATACTTTTTGCGTGCAAAAAAACACAAAAATAACGACTTTATTCAACCATCTCTTCTCTTCCGTGTCATTCTCCTAAGCTGCTGATATAGTGTAACTGCGCAGCGCTTCTGTGTTATACGTCACACGTAGGCTCACTATTGGCCGACGCTGGTCATGTGTGTGATGCGTGTGACGTTCAACCATAAGCGTTGCACAATAACACTACGTGAAATCTCCAGGCCCAAAGAGAATACTTGAATAAAGTCGCTATTTTTGTTTGTTTTTTGCGCTCAAAAAATATTCTCGTTGCTTGATAAACTTAAGATCTAGCCACTGTAGTCACTTGGACTATTTTAACGATTTCTTTAATAACTTTTCGGGGCTGTCAAGTTTCAATCCCTTAGAAACCTATGGAGGAGTGATACAGCTCTCAGATTTAATCACAAATATCTTAATTTGTGTTCCGAAGATGAACGAAGGTCTTATGGTGCGGTCTTGGAACGACATGAGGGTGAGTAATTACTGACAGAATTTTCATTTTTGGGCGCACTATCCCTTTAATGCCTTAATCAAAAACATGAGGAACAATTCAACCTTTAAGGACACCAATTTTCTTTGTGAATAAATAATGTATCGTAAATAAAAAAAATATTCTTCCTTAAAATACAGGGTGCATAAGTCAGTACACCCCTATGTTAAATTCCCATAGAGGCAGGCAGATTTTTATTTTTAAACGCCATTTATTTCGTGGATCCAGGACACTATGCATCCTGATAAAGTTCTCTTGGCCTTTGGAATTAAAATAGCCCTACATCATCACGTACCCTTCACCATACCTAGAGATTGGCATGGGCTACTTTCCATAGGATCATATCTCAATGCAAATCAAACCAGCTATTAGGCTAACTGAAATAAAACCATGCCAATCTTTTTTCAGATTGAGATTTTTCCTCATTTTTTTAATTAAGGCATTAAGATAAATTTTCAAAAGATGATTTTTTTTATTCCTCTTTTTAGTCAACTTTAGCATGGGTGTATTCACTTTAGCTAAGCACTGAAGTTTTTCATTCATTCCTGCCTCCTGCCTTTGGTTTCTTGAATAAGAATATTCTTATGCCATGTTCTCCTTCACTGTGTAGCACACAGACAAATTGATACTTGCATGATTTAAGTAAGGTTTATATATGCTCTTTAAGATAAATATGGACTTTGTGCGTAGGTAGAGTTGACTCTGAATCTTCTTATGTCTTTAAAATATAGAGGGAAAGAAAGAAAAAGTACAAAAAACGCAAACTGTAATGGTTTAATAGCAAGGTTGATATTTACTAACATGGTATTCATTGCTATACACTGAATGGCTTGTGAAAGAAAAACTGTTCAAGGAATTTTTTTTCTTTTTTTGACTTTTTCTTTCACTATACAGGAAAATGTCAGCATCTTCACAATTTTTCAAAATGGAAAGCTGAAGTGTTTTCTTTTTGTAATTATTATGCGTTTGTGCAAAGCAACTTCCTGTGACATTACTAGTAACATGATCTCACCAGAACACATGGTGAATGCAAAATGTTAAAAAGTAGCCCAAAATGAATGTAATGCAGCGGTTCCACAGTCGTGGAAAACATGGATATCAGGGAATTTAAAATTATGATTTGTCAGGCCTAGAAAAGTCGTGGAAATAAATAAAATCATTAAAGTCAAGGAAAAGACCTCTAAATTCTAGTAGTATAATTTTTGAGCCTTTTAAAGTGATGGTTCACCGCTTGACCCCAACATTTTTAATTCTCTCATCATTTACTCACCCTCATGCCATCTCCAAAGTATATGACTTTCTTTCTTCAGTTAAACACAAATGAAAACTTTTGGAAATCCATTTCTGTGAGTCCATTAAATGCCATTGAATGGGTGCTGCTGGGTTGCGCACAACTATTGTTTTGCTTTATTTATTTATTTTAATTTTTTTTTTACAAATTCAGTGGCCACAACTGAAAAGTTCATGAATCACTCATGAAAGTGTGTGGGGCTCCTGAAAATGCCTTAGGCACAAGATCAATCATCTGAATTTTTAAAGGCCAATTCAATATCTAGAGAACTGGCAGTTAATGCATATACAAGTGTTTAATTACAAAAAATGAGTTATTTACACACTGTTTGATCTCATATTTAATGCTTTAGATTAGGGAACACACATTCACTATTATTGAAGTTTTCCCTCAATAAACTCCTAATTACGGCTGCTTACAGATAGTAAGTAAGGTAGTTGTTGTAGTGGTTATGTTTAGGTCTTAGGAGGATTAAGGGATATATAATATGGTCATGCAGAATAAAGCATTAATATGTGCTTTATAAGTAATAAACAGCCAATATGCTAGTAATGTACATGCTGATAAATAGTTAATGTGTTTTCTAATCTAAAGTGTTACAATTTGTTTTTTAAACATTTATTCGTTATATTTCTATACATTTGCTTATTTTCTCGTGTAGTTTTTTTTTCCAATGAAACTGCTTCCTAGTTTTCATTAGTCTCAGGCAATTTAGTTGAGGCAAAAAAAGTGATCATCACAGCTGATTCTGGCCAAGAATCGCCCACTTGGACAGGAAGAGACTGTCTGACCAACATCTAAAGTGACAATTAGTTTTGTTTTACTTGCTATTTAGGGGGAGGGTTTATCTCAAATGGGTTATATCAAAATAATATACAATAATAGTGCGGAAATTTGAAAGAGTCCTTTAAAATTATAGACACTGATCATAATTACTATTTTCCCATATGTAAAAAATAGTTTCCCACCCACAAACACAAAGTGAAACAAACACTTCTGCTTATGGATGACTGTTTCACTAGTTTTCAGACAAAACTCTGATGCCAAGCTTGTGAACTTCAAATCCAGTGATTCGTTCTTCCTCAAAAGAAAATAGATTAAAACAAACATGTGTACAATTCTTTTCAGTTGCAGAAAACAAGCCAATCAGATTCGAACTGTCCATTTAAACAAACTCTTGACAATTTTGACTGCACCTGTCAATAAACAGACCATGGGCATCAGTTTTCATCTCTCCAGCACTGCAATTTATTTACTCTTTCCGTACAGTCCTTGAATGTTTACGACGGGGTACGTCTTTCCAGTCATCAGCCAAAACTTATTTAGAGACAGCATTGTTTTTACATCATAATATTAGGGTTGTTTCCACTTTACCTGTCCAACATTTCAGTGACAGAAACGTTAGGTGTGTGTTCACTGAAGTGCAATGACTGTTGCAGTGTGATGTCTCCGAGTAAAGCATGGAGATGAGAGCGCTTCAAACATTCACATGGCTTGTGTGCCGTGTTTGTGTTGACACCCCACCGTAATCCCGTCGGAAAGCAATCCCACCCACCTGTCTGCCTGTGCTCTGAAGAGAAAAGCACAGATAAAGACTGTCATGTCCGTCTTTCAGGCTGCTTGAGCCACACTGACACTTGTGTTGAAACTTTACGGGCTCTTCAACTTGGCTGGTGCCTTGTGCACGTTTGGTTGAAAATCATTCTGTTTGCAGTGTGTTAAGTTCTCTTTCTATCTTTGTTTCTGTTTCTCTTTCCTTCCAGCAGCAATTGCTTAAAGCCAAAGAGGCCACAGACGAGATGGAGCTCTCTATTTTGAAGACTTGTCAGAGTATCAGTGATCTCAGGCGAGAGGTGAGATTCTTGTGACAAGCTATACGCAGGGATTGAATCCCATGAGCCAAAGCATCTAAAACAATCTTTCTTAAAGGGTTAGTTCACCCAAAAATGAAAATTCTGTCAGTATTCACTCTCCCTCATGTTGTTCCAAATCTCTGTGTGTTTATTTGTTCTGCTGAACACAAAGGAAGATATTTGGAAGAATGTTTTAATCAAACAGATCTCATTCCCCATTGACTACCATAGTATGTATTTTTTCCTACTATGGTAGTCAATGGGGAATGAGATCTGTGTGATTAAAACATTCTTCCAAATATCTTCCTTTGTGTTCAGCAGAACAAATAAACACACAGAGATTTGGAACAACATGAGGGAGAGTGAATACTGACAGAATTTTCATTTTTGGGTGAACTAACCCTTTAAGAGGCGTTCATTGCTGTGTTTCTTATAGCGCCTCTGCTGAATTTACAGTGCCATGACAACTCGTATTTGCTCAAGTTGTAAAATTGTATTTGAATTGAATGTCATGAGTTAAGAATAAAAGAAAGACTACATATCTTTCTATTGCATTGCCTAAACATGCAAAAACAAATCAGGTCCCTGTAGTCTGATTCATGAACAAATGACTCTTATGAGCCAATTCTTTTAAATGGATGGCTCAGAAAAACTAAGATATCAGTGTGACTATCCAATGTGTTTGAGTTCTGTTTTCCTTGTATCTTGGTTTCCCCTGTCTTTGTGGTTTTTGGTTTAGCCCTGTTAAGTTTTCCCGCTCCTCGTTTGTGTTCAGTTTTATCACCTGTGTTCAGTTAATCATTCAATCATTCCTTGTGTATTTAAGCCCTGTGTTTTCTCCCAGTGTTTGTCGATCGTCGTCTATGTGTGGTTGTTTGTAAACCCTGAAGCCCTGGAGTTTTTGTTCTTGTTTCAGTTTGAAAAAGTTCATTTTTGTTATTAAAACTCTTATATTGAGAATTCCGTGTCCTCGTCTTCGGTCATCCTGCAGCAACCCTGACAGAACGATCGACCCCAACATGGACCACTTTGCAGCAGTCAAACTGCTGTGCCTCGAGCAGGAGGATTGTTCCCTAGAGGAACATTTGGAGAAGTTCCTCAACCTGGTACCAGCTACAACCTTCCCGGACGACAGTCTCTGTTACTTCCTGTATGCCGGCCTCAACACCGCCACCAGAGAGCAGCTGTCTGGGAAGGGTCCTCTATGGAGCTTTGCAGAATATGTAGAGTGGGTGCTGGTGTCCTGTAACTCGCCATTCACCGTCGATGATGTCACCAGCCCCACTCCAACCCCACCATCCAGCCCAGTCAAGCCTTCACCGCTGGTCCCGTCCAGCCCAGTCAAGCCTTCGCCGCTGGTCCCATCCAGCACAGAGACCCTACCGCTGGCCTCTGCCAGCATTGATTTAATAGACTGTTTCACAGAGCCCGTTGACCCAGCGCCAGAGCCAGAGCCCGTTGACCCAGCGCCAGAGCCAGAGCCCGTTGACCCAGCGCCAGAGCCAGAGCCCGTTGACCCAGCGCCAGAGCCAGAGCCCGTTGACCCAGCGCCAGAGCCAGAGCCCGTTGACCCAGCGCCAGAGCCAGAGCCCGTTGACCCAGCGCCAGAGCCAGAGCCCGTTGACCCAGCGCCAGAGCCAGAGCCCGTTGACCCAGCGCCAGAGCCAGAGCCCGTTGACCCAGAGCCAGAGCCCGTTGACCCAGAGCCAGAGCCCGTTGACCCAGAGCCAGAGCCCGTTGACCCAGAGCCAGAGCCCGTTGACCCAGAGCCAGAGCCCGTTGACCCAGAGCCAGAGCCCGTTGACCCAGAGCCAGAGCCCGTTGACCCAGAGCCAGAGCCCGTTGACCCAGAGCCAGAGCCCGTCCTGCCAGAGACCGTCCTGCCAGAGACTTCTTACCCGCTGGTCCCGTCCAGCCCTGCCGAGCCCTCACCGCTGGTCTCGTCCAGCCCTGCCGAGCCCTCACCGCTGGTCCCGTCCAGCCCTGCCGAGCCCTCACCGCTGGTCTCGTCCAGCCCTGCCGAGCCCTCACCGCTGGTCCCGTCCAGCCCTGCCGAGCCCTCACCGCTGGTCCACGTCTGTCACGTCACGTCTGCCCAGCCTGTCCCAGAGCCTGTCCCTTTCCCAGTCACTCTCCCCATTAATTTTTTGGGGGGGGGCCATAGGCCCTCGCCGTGGGCGCCGAAGGACCCACGGCCACCTGAAGGGGTCTCACCGCCATGGCCACCTGAAGGGGTCTCACCGCCATGGCCGCCCGAAGGGGTCTCACCGCCATGGCCGCTCGAAGGGGTCTCACCGCCATGGCCACCTGAAGGGGTCTCACCGCCATGGCCACCCGAAGGGGTCTCACCGCCATGGCCACCCGAAGGGGTCTCACCGCCATGGCCACCCGAAGGGGTCTCACCGCCATGGCCACGCCCTCAGCCTGCACCGTCGTGGCCACACCCACAGCCTGCTCCGCCCTGGCCACGCCCACAGCCTGCTCCGCCCTGGCCACGCCCTCAGCCTGCACCGTCGTGGCCACGCCCACAGCCTGCACCGTCGTGGCCACGCCCACAGCCTGCACCGCCCTGGCCACGCCCACAGCCTGCATCATCGTGGCCACGCCCACAGCCTGCTCCACCCTGGCCACGCCCTCAGCCTGCACCATCGTGGCCACGCCCACAGCCTGCTCCACCCTGGCCACGCCCACAGCCTGCTCCACCCCGGCCACGCCCACAGCCTGCTCCGCCCTGGAGGCTTCCTGGACCTGCACTATGCCCTCGTCAGCCTCCAGGGCGCCCACCCTCCCACCCCTTTGGATATTATACGGCGCGAGATCGCGCCTTTGGGGAGGGGGGAGGTACTGTGACTATCCAATGTGTTTGAGTTCTGTTTTCCTTGTATCTTGGTTTCCCCTGTCTTTGTGGTTTTTGGTTTAGCCCTGTTAAGTTTTCCCGCTCCTCGTTTGTGTTCAGTTTTATCACCTGTGTTCAGTTAATCATTCAATCATTCCTTGTGTATTTAAGCCCTGTGTTTTCTCCCAGTGTTTGTCGATCGTCGTCTATGTGTGGTTGTTTGTAAACCCTGAAGCCCTGGAGTTTTTGTTCTTGTTTCAGTTTGAAAAAGTTCATTTTTGTTATTAAAACTCTTATATTGAGAATTCCGTGTCCTCGTCTTCGGTCATCCTGCAGCAACCCTGACAATCAGTTTGTAATGAATCATTTACTGAATCCATTTTGATAGACACATTTGAAGATGATTTGAAATGAAAATAGCTTTTTATTGTCACATAAATTATATGCAGCCTTATTTGTTGACAGGGATTATACACATATACTAGATAATGTAAAGTACTGTGTTTAGGGTCTTGTCTTGTAACCTGTATATAGGACATAACAAGACCCTATTTAATTAGTTTATTGATCTGGGAAAGAGAAAAAAATACAATTATTAATTAATTTAATAATATCAATCTACAATGCGAGTAAATCACTTGCATATGCAACCAAATTTCACACTAGACGACTAAAAACAGTCTTTATTAGCCAATTTTAGGCATTCAAGTGCAAGAAGAAGCGAAAGAGAGCTCAATTTGGTACTCGCTGTGTAAGACGTTTCTGGAGCACACAAATACTGAATTGATTTCTCTTTCACGGGGCACTTGAATGGACAATTTCTCACAAAATTGTCAACATGCCTATATTGGTGTGTATACATAGTGCACACATAGACACGCATGGGCGAGTGACGCAAGTACACAATTTCCTGTGAAAAGCATCCCGCTTGGCCTAAAATATAAACACTTATAATAGGCGTACTGTAGTAAATCAAGGTAAGACAAAAACACGTTTTGGAAGGATTGATGGTGTATTGTATTTTTAGTTTTGAATTGTTATTAAATAAGTACAGTTGCTGCCTGGATGTTCATTTTACAATTGAAAAGTCCAAAGTTAATAAGTGTTTAAATTATTATTATTATTTTTTTATACATTTATGTTGCTAATTAAATAGAATGTAATTAAAGGTGGGGTATGTGATTTGGAAAATGACCGGCAGATTTTGAAAATACACAATTCAAATGGTCCTACCTTCTTTCCTCCAACGCTGGCTCTGACTGGGTCACGCGCACTGGGGGGGGGGGGTGTGGTACGACCGTTTGATTGAAGAACTTACTGTCCAATGATTCTAGGTGGTCTTGGAAATTATTGGCTGGAGTTTTTCAAGTCCTGCCCGTTCCACAGATGATTCAATTGCTTAATTTTCATTTCAGTGCTTCTAACTCAGTGGCTGTAAGTGGGTTAGGAATAGGATTTCAAGTTATTTTGAAAAAATGGACAAAAAAGAGAATCACATACCCCACCTTTACCAATACTTGGGGGAATTCAATGGTATGCCCACATTATTGCACATTTTCCCCTTTGTTTAGCTTCATAAGGTAGCAGTGGGGAGGGCCACTGAACTACTGAAGCTGCATTCAGATCATCTGGTGCTGCAGGCCCTGAAGGCCTCGGGTGGGGATGGAAACCTGGAGGCTGTGGCGGACTATGCCGGTACACTCACCGAACACAAAGAGCTGCTGGTGGAGGTGACTGCACTATTTAACACTTTTTCTTCTGCGGGGTCAATTGACACCATTGTGGAATATTAACAAAATAATACATTAGGCAAATTATAGGAGTTTATAAAAATTATTTTGGATTTGAAATAAACTCATTATTATGATCAGTATTATCATAGTTATTATACTCCATAATATGTGGATTCAATACTTTTATTATCAGATTGATGCATTGCAATGCAATTAACAATAACATAGGCCTTATTGTATGGGCATGTGACATTATTGTATAATCTACTTTTTACATATCACTATATGGTTTAAATTTAATGTGGTGGCATTTATTCTGATTTCAGACTTGTCGTTTGCTCTGCCACATTTCGGGGACCGAGCCGTTGGAGATCACCTGCATTCACGCCGAGGAAACTTTTCGTGTCATTGGTCCGCAGGTAAACAAAAGAGAGGTTGTCTGCTATAAGAGTAGAAATCTGGCATCTCAGCTTGATACGTTATTTGGAAGGCTTTCAGAGATTTACACTATATTGATATTGTTAATAAAAACACTTAATATTGTTACTCGCCTTTTTTTTGTTATTCATGCTTATTTTTCAAAAATCAACAATGCTTATTTGACACATTTTGTGCTCTGTTGTTGACTTTGCGGCTTTGATTACAGAAAAACAGCCGAGGCAAACACCTTGACACGCAGGCATAAAATAGCAAGAAATTGCAATTAAAATGCATCTTCAGCGCACAGAGCTGGATGGAAAAACTAAAGCATGTATTGAAATCATCTTTGCTGTTCAAGTTTCCCTTTTCTAGACAAACATTAATTAGAAAAGGTTAGATTGGGCCAATATGCAGAATGCAATATTTAACCGAGTATATTGGCAGTGCATTTCATCAGCGCGCTTCATTAGCATTTCTGATTGCATGCAGGAATGAGTGTTCTGAGAGAGGGCGACCTCACTCACCAGCCAATAATGATGAGGCCTAAAGATCAGGCAGCCAATAAGAGCACAGCAGGAGAGCAGCAGCTTCAGGGGTGCATGATAATGAGTTGCTTTATCAGTTATTCCAAAAGCCACAGGTAATTACCAGCTGAATCCACACCCTCAGCGGAGACCATCTCTGCTTCGCTGTGTGTGTGTTGTTTTTTGGAACGTCCTCCCAGTAAGCTGTAAATCATAATTATGCAGTTGCCGACAGAGTTAGATGCTGCATTTATGCTGTGGGACACTGGAGAGAAACCAACGATGAATATTGATATTCAGATGTTGCACAAGAGTCAAATTATGCAGTCACATAAAAATTACACTACAGTTCAAAAGTTTAAATGTTTTTGGAAAAAGTCTCTTCTGCTCACCAAGGCTGCATTCATTTGATCAAAATAAAGTGAAAACAGTAATATAAAAAAATATGACTACAATTTATTTTAATTATTTTTCTATTTTCTATTAGCTTTCTATTTTAATATATTTTAAAATGACATTTATATTCCTGTGATGGAATTTTTTTGATGGGTGATGGATTATTTTCAGCAGCCATTACTCCAGTCTTCACTGTGATTCAGAAAAGCATTCTAATGTGATGATTTGATGCTCAAGAACCATTTATTATTATCGACGTTGAAAACAGTTGTTTTATGATAAATCTTTTCAGGATTCTTAGTAAATTTAGCGGCTTTGATTTTCGCGATATAGCTGTTCAGTACACTTGAAATTGCGATAGCGTGTGAATATTAAACCGCAAAAAGACCATTAAAGGTGCTCTAAGCGATGTTGGGTGACGTCACTTCTCGTTGACGTTTGAAGTATTGTCAAACAAAACGGAGGCTAGCTAGACCCTCCCTCCTCCTCATCCGAGCACTAACCCCCCAAACCCCACCCCCAAATCCTTCTTGTCGGTTATTGGCTGGAAAAGTTTGTTATGTTTCGTGGTGCGGGTTAGCCCAGTTTATTTTTGTTGCCGTTTGTATGTGACAAAAAATGTTTTGGCCTAAAAAACGTGCGACATAGCTTAGAGCACCTTTAAATATGAATCCTACATGTTCTGTTTGAATGAATGCAGCAGACGGCACGCAGTTTCATTTATCTCTCTCACACACACGCACACGCTAAGAAAACGTGTGACGCTCGAGCTGTTTTTTTTGCGTATATGAGGGCACGAATGCATGAACTTCCTCTCCAGACTCTAGATCCGCTCTTAACCGCTTCATTTGAGAAAAACTGTCATAAACACCGAAACTCAACCCGCAAAAATAAAAGTTTGGTTTAACTTGACAGAAATATATTACTGTTGTAAGCATAGAATTTAGATACATCTCAATGTAATAATAATACTAACAATAAATTATAATCAAATCTTAATTTTTTCAAGGAATAATCACAATTTTAATTGTAACAGTAAAGCTCATTGTGCAGCACATTGTTTGACAAAAAGTTTGTTTAATTTCTTGATTAAAATAAATTTAATTCATGTTTTATTGTCCTTCATTTGATTACCAAAAAAACACACCGAATTTGTGTGAAAAAGACTTTTTAAAAAAATATTGTATAAGTTTAATAATTGTTTATGATAAAAGTTTCATGATTTCAATTAATTAGAGATTTCAATTAATTTTACACCATGTATCCGTAAAACGCCAACTCTGCGACACTAGTTTCGGGGGAACTACCACCCCCCTAAAAACAATCCTAGGGGGAAACACTGTAACAGATGTCTTTTTTTGTTACTTTTGATCAATTGAATCTGTCCTTGCAGAAGTAATAATTTCTTTTAAAAAAAATCTTACTGACCTCAACATTTTTAATGGTCATGTATTTAAAAGTGGTGAGAAAGATCTTGAAAATAGTATGCTAAAATCACAGCGCTGTTTCCTCCCAATTTCTCCTCTCAGATCATCTCGGCGGCACAGACCCTTGCTCTGCACCCCACAAGCAAGATAGCCAAAGAAAACCTAGATGTGTTTTGCGAGGCCTGGGAGTCCCAGCTGTGCGACATGGCCATCCTACTGAAGGAGATCAATGATGTGTTTGAGGGCCGCAGAGGTACGTCAATCAAGCTGTTCAGTCTTAAACAGATCCTTCTTGCAGCTTCTTCCAGCCCAAGATATGAAGCGCCCGTATGTCTTTATGTTATCTGCATTTACCACACTACCACAGTACATGCTACAGTATTGTAATCTGGCTTCTAAGAGTGCTTTGATTCCATTTAGTAGAAGTTATTTTCAGGTGCACAAAATGCATTTCCTCATGCCTATGGGCAGGGCAGCGATAACAGTTTTTAAAGGTCTTTTTCCTCGTGGCCAGATTGCTATCTTTTCCATCCGCTAAAGATGTGCGGCTTTGACATTTACACTACATCCACATCCCTCACATGAGGTAATTGAATAGAGACTGGATAAACCTCCGTAGGCAAGGTTATGGGCGCACGCAGCGGTCCCACTGAGATTACAGGTCTGTGAAAGTCATTCTCCTTTCGCCAATCTTTATTTGGACATACCGCTCAAGGATGTGTTTTGAGCGATGTCAACTCTTCCGAGTGAAACTGTGGTTTTCTCATGGCTGCACATAAAATGCTTTATCTGTGAACAATATTTGTCAGAGTTTGAAGGAAGGCATCAGTAACATGAAAGAAATCCGGTGCCTGGGGAGATGAGAGATTCCCAGTCATCATCAGTGCCAACCAAGATATTTCCCAAAACAAACTGTCACCCCCAAGATCAGGCCTTTGTATCTGTTCATCCACATCATGATAATACACAGCCATTTTTAGGCTAGACGTACATTTGAATCATGTTTTATAGGGTTCTGTTGGCATGTTTTAATGTTATGGATATTTTTGGTCTTAATACATAAAATGTCTACCTCTTTTTAGGTGATAAGAAAACATATCTGTCTCTTCCGAGACCAGGGGTGAGTCTCACAAGCAATTATGATTTTATTAAAAATTTCTCTTTCCATATGTCCTTCATTATATTTACTGATTCATCTATTCTCTAGAAACACTCTGCTAACCTGAAGACAGTCAAGGCTGCCAAACTTGATGCTGAGGTACAAATTCTCATAACAAAATATTATGTGATTTATTTATGAATTTTGTCACAAAATTATTTAATTTAAAAGTCAAAACTACAAATCATTGCATCTTTTAGTCTTAAAAGATGATATTATGTAGTGTTATTTTAGTATATCATATATTTTTATATTTAGATTATATTATAGTACTCAATATATTCAATTTGCTTTAATATTTATATTTTCAGTTTCATTATAATTGTAATTTAAGTTTTACTACTTTTGATCTATTCAGGAGCAAACCACTATTGCTAAGCTGGGGCTGGAACTGTGTCTCCTCACCTCAGATGTGGACTCAGAGGTGGAGCGCTGGGACGAGCAGGACCATGAGATTGTTCGACTGTGTCAGATCACATCCAGCATGGCGTATTCCATGTACCTCTTCACCAGGTAACTCCCTTTTCACAATCTTTATAGTCAGATAACCAGACTCCCTTTTCACAATCTTTATAGTCAGATAACCAGATTGGTTCGAGTAGTGCTATATTACACAGGAAATTAAGCACAGTGTGCTGGAAAGTTTCTGAAAAATGCCTGTTCAGAAAAACAAAACCATGTTGTTGTTAATCTGCACTCTCTGTCAACCTACACAATCGGTTTTATGGATCTTTACGGATGTTTTATTAACTCTCTGCTGTTTTTTTCATCTGTGATTTAGGGGGGAAGGCCTGCTAAAGACAACTTTGGATCTATTCCACCAAGCTGAGGTAAGCCAGCGTTCGTAGGTTTTTTAATTGAATCTGTTCGAGGTGTCATTAGGAGCGATGAGTCCCCTGGAAAAGATGGATCGATATATTATTAGAAGGGCCAGCTGTCATTTGTCTGTGAGATACTGTGATCCAGAGCAGGTTGTGTGCTGTAAATGGGGAGGAAATGCTGATTAGGCAGTGTGTCTTTCTATAAGCAGAGGGTATGCTGACCTCCATCCAAACACACCACCTTCCTCTTAACACACTCTTATCTGACAGAGCAAGCCTACCTACTCAACATCACTGCAAAGTTCTCTTAAAGTGCCCCGTTATGCTTTTCTGGATATTACCTTTCATTTAGTGTGTAATATAGCTGTTTGTGAATGTAAAGTCTGCAAAGTTTCAAACATCGAAGTGCACGATAATTCGAGTTATTATCTCCCCAAATAAAGAATCGATTCTTAACTGCAAAAAATGATTCGTTAATAACTCCAGTCTTACTTCCCGTATGAACCTATGTAGGTTTGTGACAAATCTTCATAATGGCAGCCTATGGTCTTCATTGGCTGCCCGTGAACAACATCTACTTTGACCCGCCCTCAAACACAGTAGTTGTAGCTGAGGCCTGGAAGAGTTTGATTAGTGTTGTCGACATTTTGGGAATGACGCTATTTTCTGCGCTGCGAAAGCAAATCCCTAAACCCTTCCAAAGGACGAGGACTCGCGTTCGAATTGGTTCGTATCGCTGTGTATACAAGTGCTAATGAAACGTCCGTAGCTACAATTCAGATATGGAAATGGGCGTTTGGTTTTTGACATGCACTGAAAGCTGTAGACCAATCACAACAGACTGGGCCGTCTGACCAATCAGAGCAGAGTAGGCTCTCGGAAAGGAGGGGTTTAGAGAGACTGAATCCTTGTTTGAACCATTTCAGACACTGAGAATAGAGCTTATGCTTTGATGTATAATATAAGAAAATTCAAGTACAATCTTTTGACCTTGGATGCATGTAAATCTATTGTAGGAGACCTCCAAAACAAAATTAGGAACCTTTAAAATAGCATAAAAGGGGCACTAATACGTACCTCTTTTTATGGCTTTTTCTGACTTTACTGAATTCACTTTTGCAATTGCCATAATTATGAGTTTCCTACTAGTAAACAGATCACGTCAAACTCACAATTACAACTTGGAAACTCATAATTTAAAGTAACAGTCTTAAACTTATGTTTGTTCTGTCAAAACAGCAGCAACCATACATTAAAACGTCTACTACGTACCTCTATACATATATGCCATTTTGTATGACTGTTACCTGATTCGATTTGTTCTTTAAAAACTGTGCAAGAGCATAAGAGGTGATTTAATATAGCAATTAAGTATTTTGCTGTCATAATTATGGTATTTTTCCTACATGGATCAATTTTGAGGTTATGAGCATTGCTATAGTAACGACCAGTTTCTGAAGATCCACCCCGCTCTGAAAATAATCTCCTGGTAATTATTATAATTTTGACATGACACAGCATGACACTAACCTTTGAATTAGACTCCTGTGTGCTGCTTTTGTCATTTTGACATTTTCATTGAGATGTCAGTCTTCAATTTCAGTGCAGTAAATAATTTGTCATATAGGTTTTGCTGGCTAAAACAGCAGTGATATTGGAGATTATACTGATGAAATAGATTAAATAGTTTCAAAGGCTTTGGTGCACTCATTACTATTAATGGGAGAATGTGCAACATGAAATATGGCAAAATAAGTCTTGTGTGCTAAATAAAACAGCCAGTTAACAACTAGTCGTCGTGTCACTGCTGTTAGAAGCTCTGGAAACAGTCAGTTGTGAAACAGTCAGTGCATGAGACATGCGCTTAGAACTGCACATGCGCATTGACTGGACCAACCCAAATATACGTTTTTTTATTTATTTATTATTTGAGCATAAGATACAACATTTATGGGACGGTTCATGTCAGATTTTTTTTCTGATTTGAAATATTTAATCAGAAATACTCTAAAATATTCAGTAGTTTTGTGAGATTTCAGGATTTCATTTTGCAAATATGACCACGGAGTGAACTGACATTCATTGAAAGTAACTTTGATAGTATTCAGATGGTCATGTGAGCTTAAAGAGATAGTTCACCCAAAAATGAAAATTCTGTCAGTAATTACTCACCCTCATGTCGTTCCAACCCCGTAAGACCTTCGTTCATCTTCAGAACACAAATTAAGATATTTTTGATTAAATCTGAGAGCTGGATCACTCCTCCATAGGCTTCTAAAGGATTGAAACTTGACAGGCCCGAAAAGTTATTAAAGAAACCGTTAAAAGAGTCCAAGTGACTACAGTGCTCAATCTTAAGTTTATAAAATGGCGAGAATACTTTTTGCGTGCAAAAAAACACAAAAATAACGACTTTATTCAACCATCTCTTCCCTTCCGTGTCATTCTCCTAAGCTGTTGACGTAGTGTAACAGCGTAGCACTTGTGGGTTATACGTCACACGTAGGCTCACTATTGGCCGACGCTGGTCATGTGTGTGCTGCGTGTGACGTTCAACCAGAAGCGTTGAGCAATAACACTACGTGAAATCTCCAGGCCCAAAGAGATTACTTGAATAGAGTCGCTATTTTTGTTTGTTTTTTGCGCTCAAAAAGTATTCTCGTAGCTCGATAAACTTAAGATCTAGCCACTGTAGTCACTTGGACTCTTTTAACGGTTTCTTTAATAACTTTTCGGGGCTGTCAAGTTTCAATCCTTTAGAAGCCTATGGAGGAGTGATCCAGCTCTCAGATTTAATCACAAATATCTTCATTTGTGTTCCGAAGATGAACGAAGGTCTTACGGTGTTGGAACGACATGAGGGTGAGTAATTACTGACAGAATTTTCATTTTTGGGTGAACTATCCCTTTAACAGGCCACTGAAATTACTTTTTTATGTCTTTATCTTGTGCCACTGTACAGTGTAAATCTTTATCTGATTTTTGTGTGATTTTAATCACTTACTTCATAATACTGTTGATCCAAATTGTGTACATTTTCCTCCGGTGCAATCAGGTCTTACATTATGGATTGTTTTCCAGGTGTTGTCAGACCAAGGTCTCCAGCTGTGCCCAATCCTCCACTCTTTTTCCACACAGGTAACACACTCGGCGTACCCACCAGTCCTTTATGCACCAGTTTAATTAGATGCCTGTAAATAAAGGACTGTAATGACTGCCATCCATCTCATTGGGACTACAGAGACATGGCTATCAGTGTTAGTTAACCCTGCTCGGCTGGGGCGGACAGGGGCCACACATCCATAATCACAGAGCCTGACACCTGTGGTACACCGCACGGTTTGATTAATAATCGCAAACATGCCTGACCCACAATGCATTTCCCCAGCTGCTAGCAGAGTACAGCTAATACAAATTGCTTGCGTCCACTTATTTATCCACCAGTTCAAATCCAGCAATTACCTTACTTTGGCAAACCTAATGCAGTTTTGGGTGCAAGTCTTAATTAAGGCTATTAGATTGTTAAATTTGTCCTTGCCTTAGGAAGCCCTGAAAGGGTCATAGAAAGAAGGGAAAACAATGCTATATGCATAGAATACAATACACCACAATTTAAAAAAAAGCAGTATAAAACATAAATATCTCAGTTTCAAAAGTTCTTTTATTTTATTATATATGTATTATGTAAAATAAGTATATATAATATGTACAAAGCAAAGAATATTGCTTATATATATATATATATATAATTATTATTATTATTATAAAATATTTTTTGTCAATTGTACTATTCAGCCTGTCATGTTAATACTTGCATATTTAAAGGCCATAATAATAAAACTGTCTAATGTAAAAAAATGAGTCTCCAAGCAAAACAGACAACGCTCATCTCTCATGTGATCTGACAGTACCAGTACTTCAACTGTTATGGCAATATATTGTGTCTGTGTTATAGCTGCTGGATGAAGACCGAATGCTTATTATATCTGAGACAGAGAAGCTGTCAGCCGCATGTCAACAGCTTCAGGTCTGTGCCAAGACTCCGGTTCAGGGGAAGAGCGCCATCTTTCAGAAGGTAATGCAATATAACCGCAGGCCTGTGCTTGTGAATCAGTCAATGGAGCAGATGAGACATAAATAGGGATTTTGTTTGTTTGACCTGACAATTGAATCCAATAGTTCACTTTAATTTATAAATTAGAATTGGATGATTTAAATTAGATAGGCATTTAAAGAGAACGATATAGACACAGGTCACTGCCACATATGATTAGATAATAAATCTGTTTCTCTTGCAAAGACCCTGACCTTACTCTATCATGACTCCATTTAACCTGATAAAATGGCATGTTGTCTAGGGTCATCCTTCTGTTTTGATAAAGCAAAGGTCACAGCCAAAGGCGGGTTTAAATGTGTTTATAGAGGCTATGTTTGTGTCGTGCTGTGAAACCAAGAAAACGATCTCCGGAAAACAAGCTCAATCAGAATCTCCCAGCATGTCTCGCCCTCGCATGGTTCCCAAGCATTTTATTTAGAAAAAACAATTATGTGTGAACCAGTCTGTTCCACAAATCACCTGTCAGATATGTATAGCTTTTTTGTCGCAGCAAATTGATAGCTTGGCTTAAATGTGAGCCCAAACAAGCAGCCGTGTTGTACTTGTTAATTGTTTTTTTTTATTTTGGGTAGTTTGTTCAGCTAATGATGCATTTTTTCTCGTCTTGTTCAGGTCGACTCATCCATACAGAGTACCAAAGGCATCTTGAGTGTGGTGGTTTACTTACTGCCGATCTGTAATAAGCTCATCAGAAAGGTTGGTAGCAACATGAAGATCTGGGATTAATTTTGTATTGGTATCGGTATATATTATATATTTAATTATGTTTGATCATAATTACGTTAATGTCATCTAATACAAACTTATAGTTAAGCTTTAAATCTGTTAAACGGTTAAATGTCAAAATTAATAAATATTCAGAAAATATATATTTTTAAATGTTTATAAGATAAACATAAACGTAAATAGAGTTTAGTTTATTGTGATTTTCTTAAAATTAATTTAGACTAAATACTATAGAATTTTTATATTAGCCATTTATTGGCTATCATCCATAATAAGAATAATTATAAGCTTATCAATTTCAACATTGGTTGTGGCTGGACAGGACAAAAACTTGACATGTAAAGGACACAGTGTTACACTATTGTTATCATTAGAGATTATTACAATTCTGGCTGATTAAGTTTTACGATTTTACAAAGAGTGTTGAAAAGAGTAATCAAAGGTAATCAAAATGTAAAAAAAGAGTAAAAAATATCATGCTATTTTAAAGGCTCCTAATTTTGTTTTGGAGGTCTCCTACAATAGATTTACATGCATTTAAAAAATCTCTAAATAAACTAATATATTGTGCATCCTCAATTATTATGTAATGTTCTAGTGTGATTAGATTTTGTTCTGTACAATTTATTTTAAATTCAGCATTAAACAGAATTAGTGACAAGTCTTTCCATCCTCCGGGTGGTTTCTACCACGACCACTCAGCTCTATCTTGGTCACGAGCCACTTCCTCTATTTATATTACTCAACTCCTGTAAAAGGTGTATCTTTATAGATTCAGGAGGAGTCAGGTAGGCGTATAATATTCTCTTTTTCCGATTATATTATCTCAGGGTCTACTCTGATCACTAAGCAAGCCTACCTGAGTGGTGTGGGTTAGCCTTCCGTTCAGTGCACCACAGCTGGCTCTTCGCCCTCAGAGGACAGCTATGCCTGCTTGTGCACTCCCATGACCCACACTATTGCGACTGGTTGGCAACCTTGAGTAAAGTCTGTCGGGATATCGTTATACAAATATTATAGCACTCGCTCATCTCATGATACCCTAAATGGATTCTCACTCTACAGCATTGAACAGACCGAGACTATAGTATCAGAGTTTGAGGGCAGATCTCATTCTCATTTTATTATTTCTTGCATAGACAAAAGCTAAATACAACTCTCTCTGCAAACTGAAAGTTCCATGGGCCAGACACACAATTACATTTTAAGGCTTACCCCGTCTGTTATTGCCCCTAGAGATTTTGTAATTCTCTTCGTTTTATTATATCTTTTCATATCATTTAGATCTTAATCTGATTGTTTAGAAGAGAAGACTCCATTTCTTTTGACACACGGTGACTTTAAAACATGTAGATGATCAAATCCTAGCATGTTTGTATTTAACTTTACCTTCTACCTTTAATTCCAGTGTCAATCCGAATGCAGTTGCCTGTCTTCTCCTCAGCATTGGAGGGAGAAGCAGCTGAGCACGCCTGTCAGCGAGGAAACTCTGAACGGCAAAGGCTCCAACGGCTTTGGGGTCAAATCCCTGGAGCAGCACATGGCCAATCTAACATTCCTGGAGAGCAAATAGATCTGAAAACCAAAGGCGATCCTGCCTGTTTTCCCATACACAGTGCATGGCAATGCACTCGCTCACAACGTGCCATTCTTTGTGATTCTGCCCATTCGCTTTGTGGTGTACGATAGTGTTAGCGTTACCAGGCTCATTCCAGATACCAAAAGATATTGAAGAAAAACCCTTCATTGCATGTGTTGAAGTCATTATGCAACTGTTTCAAGTGTAATGGCTGGTAAATAAGCTACGGTTTTAACCGAAACAATATTCAACGGCGTGATTAGCCAACATTGAGGTGTACATTATAAAAAGTTTTGATGCAAAAAAACTGCACACTGTATTTAACATAACTGCCTCATGTTCAAGTTGATGCCAAATATATCCAGTTTAAGTCATCTTCCTACACTGGGGTTGCCACATGGCAGTCTGCTCAAGGCTGTAAGACACAACTTCAGTGACTTTGGATATTACTATGAGAAATTAGCATCTTGGTGTTCTGTTTGAGATTTTACAGCAAGGGAAGTTACTTTCCAAAGAGGCATTTCTGAAGGATGTTGATGAAAAATACCATTTCCACTTTTAGAGACAGTTCATCCTAAAATTATTTTTTGTCACCCTCATGTTGTTCCAAACCTGTATGATTTTTATTCTGTCAAACTCAAAAAAAAAGATACACCGCCCCGCGTAAAAAAAAAATAGGTCACTGTTTGGATTTAAATAGGCAAATAGCTTTTCATTTCTTAAACAACCATGTAGGAAGACACATAATGGTCATCTTCCAGGAAGACAATGTCAAGATTCATCAGGCTCAAATAGTTAAAGAATGGTTAGGAGAGATTATGAAAAATCATTTTCACAAATGAATTGGCACCTCTGAGTCCAGACCTTAAAATACATTGAAAGTCTTTGGGATGTGCTGGAGGAGACTTCACAGAGTGCTAGACTCTTGCATTGACAATACACGATCTTGACCAAAAATGTATGCATCTCTTGATGGAAAAAAATGTTGTGACTTGTGATGTCTGGACTCAGAGGTGCCGATTCATGTGTGAAAATGATTCTTCACGCTCCCTCCAAACCATACTTCCACAATTTGAGCCTGACATTGTCATCCTGGAATATGACCATAATGCATCTTCCTACATGGTTGTTTAAGAAATGAAAAGCTACACACTCCATCAGTTAGGGTTAGAAATATAACATACTAGAAACATAATAATCACAATCAATGATCCAATCATAGAATCTTAAGCATTTGCCTATTTTAATCCAAACAGCGTTTTTTTTTTTTTTTTTTTGGCAGTGCATTTTAGTTCCAAAAAATTGTCTTATCCATATAATGAAAGTCATTTGGTCGTTGTATGGACAAAAACAGTTGAAACGTATTTTAAAAATATCTTCTTTTATGTCTCACAGAAGATCATAAAGGTTTGGAATGACATGAGGGTGAGTAAACGACAGCGTTTTCATTTTCGGCTGAACTGTCCCTTTAAGTGTACTTTCTTGTAATAGTATTGACTGCCTTGTAGGTCACTGTGATTTCTATTTTTACTTCAATCCTAACAATGTAAGTCAAACTTTGGTACATTAACCTAAAAGGTTAGAATGAAGAAGGTATATAAATCAATAGTTTAACTTTAGACTCGTGTACTGGAGAGCAACTTTTTAGTGTGGCACAGATTAAAAGGCTCTTTTCCACTCAAACACCAAGTGTAGTTGATACTTTGCTAAAAATGTTCCTCTGATTTATACTGCAGTCAGTCAAACCATAAGCTTTAGAGATGATTGTGCAGCTATGACCTCAAGTTGTATTAGTGTTGGACCATTGAATGATTGTTAAATCAGAAGAAAATCTAAATATACGTTATTTTTCTTAAAATATTAATGACTGAGTGATTTATTTATGCACAAAGCATGACATCTGCAGTTTTACACTAAGGTCATCTAATTGATCAATGAAGTACTTATTCTCAATTAACACATTTATTAAAGCACATACTAACTTCAAAACTATTAAAAGTGTTCTCAGTTGGGTACATGTTTAGCTATGGACACAATCCTATTGAAAATACATGTTTACACACACTACTGATCACAAGATACAGTAAGTTTTATCTTATGCTTAAGGTCTCTTATGCTCAACAAGGCTGCATTTATTTGATAAAATATAATTTATTTCTGTAATGGAATAAATACATTTTCAGTCACCATTACTCCAGTCTTCAGTGTCACACGATCCTTCAGAAATATGCTGATTTGCTGTCAAGAAATATTTATTATAAGTGTTGAAAAGATTTTGTAATATAATAAATGTTTACTGTCGCTTTTGATCAATTTAATGCATCCTTGCTGAATACAAATATTACTTTTAAAATGGCAGTGTACATTTTGCTTGTGATGTACTGTACATAATTTTGTTTCTGTATAAAAAGTGCAAAATCTTGTTTGGAAAAATTACGTTCACATGGCTGTAAATTGTTTTGAGAGCACTGACCTTTGGGTTAATGTGTAAACTTGATTAAAAACAAAACATAACACACATAGCATTTGAACAGTGCAATGAATGAACATATGAGAGCCAGTTCAATGGGAATCTGCCCAGAAGAGAGCTGTTCCTTTATTTAGCATTTGCTCAAAACTACAACGATCTCCAGCAGTTTTATAGCAACCAGAAGGAAAATAATGCGTCTGTGAGGATATAGACTTGTTCCTCCTCAAATGAAAATAGTTCTTAATGAAACAAACTAAACTATAACCATGAAAATGGCATCTTGGTGCATCTGATGAATAATGGTCCAACCCAGTGAAATCCAAGCCTGTTCTGGATCCAGCAGACAGGTCTTTATTCCTTCAAGTCGTCATTTTCTCAAGATGTCTTTTTGAAATTTAAGTGGCACAAAGCCACGATGCCATAGAAGTTCTCACCTGCTCGAAGCAATTATTCCTCAAAGGAGACTCAGCAGTTTCAAAGCGCAAATTGATCTCAGCAAGGCTCTTCTTGTTGGTTTCTTTTCACGATAACCTCCTCGTATTGTTCTCTGGTCAGAAGCCCCTCTGTGATGCTCTTACTCTCTTCAAATTTAGGTAAAATAACTGCAATGTATCCTTCTGTGGAAGGCTGTGCCAAAAATAATGAACGCACAAGTCACACATGTGGTCTTAGGTTTGGAAAAACATTTTTTTTTTAATAAAAGATGTAGCTACTACAAGTTATAATGTATACAGATGCTCACCCTTTCCAATAACAGATCTGGCTTGCTCATAATGGCTTCATTTACTTCTAGGAGACGTCCTCTGATACAGCTTGTGAAAATATAGGTTGAATTGAGATCATTTTATGATTATAGAAACTGAATGTGATGTATATCCAGTGGCACTCTTTATAACTGACCTGTATATGGTGTATTCCTGTTCATCTGTACACGTTATTCTACACAGTGGTGCAAACTCTGTCAGGAACTGACCACCCTGCAGAATAAGTTGTACATATTATAAGGTTCAGGAAAAGAGTAAATTAAGATGTATTAGTAATTAATCACAATTATCATTAAATTCAAAAGGTACCCACTCGCTTTGACTTTCCAGACACCTTGTTCTTCAGACGGCTGCATCCATCACTGATCTGGTAGTTTATATTTTTAATTTTTCGTCCATTCTGAAGGATAGGATGAGACTCTGCAAGTGTGATGACGCAGATTCTGATGAGAAGAAAATGTGAATTTAGAGATAAATTAAAAACACGCATGATGAACATTACCAACATTTCAATTTTAATCCATATCTCAGATTGTATATCTGATTGCGTACAACTATGTAGCAACTGTAATTTATGTAAAAAATAAAATGTATATAAACCATTTCAAACAATAAACATGGTTAATTTTTATAGATTAAGACTGAAAGACTGGATCTGGCATAAATGTACAGATTTGAATATATACATAAAATATATTTGTTACAAGTTTTGATATTTATATAACAAAAAGAACCATGTAAAAGTGTAAGTATTTGGAAAAAATACTAACAAAACTTCACAGTAAAGATGGGATAAATATAGGCTATATAATATATCTAGGCCTAACTTACCTGTTGGAGTGCTGTAGAATGCAGTGATCCTCACATACTTTTCCCTTCAGATCTGCGTCAGCATTTACACCAACACAGTAATTAATCAACATGTTTAAAATGCATAGTGAATATATTTAAAGAAAATCACGCTTTAAAATGCTAATCTGAACATGCATTAAGATAATATTAGCAGACAAAACAGAATTGACAATACTGATCAGCACATATCATCACCTGTTCTATACCAGCGTGTGAAATATCGCTCGATTACTGATGGGGCTTTCTTTTCACTGTCTTCCATGTCAATATCCACCGCTTAAAACAGCGATTATCTCAAAAAGAAAGACAAAACTTTAGAGAGGCAGAGAGTCTGGTCAGATCCAAACAGAGACGCTTGAAGCCGGACGACAAATTAAGCTACACAAAAAAACCGTCCGGCCTCCGATCTGAATTTACATCCGGTTACACTAAGTTGTGGTGGTGTCTGCCGGAATTTTGCATCACTGTGTCGTGCATATTTATTTTATATAATAACAAGTGTATACCAAATGTTTTTCAATCCCATTCAACTGTATTATTAGAGAAACCTATTTCTACTAAACATTTCAGGAACTACTATCATGGCATATTCTCCCGGTTCTTTTTAACTGTAACACACAGCAGCGTCGAAGATGTCAGCGGCTGTAATGGACACATGTCATATCTCTTGTTGTGCTAATCGCACTCCCAATGTTGTGTCCTGGGGCAGAGGAGGTCTCGTCGCATTTGGGACATGCAATTCAGTTGCCCTTTATAATCCACAGGTACCGTCTGAATGATTATTTACTTTAGTTGAAATGATAGTGATGCACTGTGGTATATTATTGTTACACTTACATTATGTACTTACACATGTTCCGATATTTTAATGCAATATGTGGAAACTTAAAACTCAAAGCTATGTAAGTGTACCTTCTGATAAAGCAGTTTAACACTAAATGTGTTTAGTGAACTGTCAAATATGTGACAGGTCACTGACAGACTCTGACAGGTTTGTTTCACCCTAATCTTATTTATTATTGATTGTTATCAGGAAGTAAGGATTGTTGAGTTGCTTAATAAACATACTGGAAGGGTGAATGCTGTGCAGTGGGTTCATAAACAAGATTGCAGTAAGTATTTGACTTAAACCATCATTAATAAATTATCTTTATGCTTATAGACATAACATTTCAACTTTCTGTCACGGCCAGAGACAATAAAAACAAAGGAACTTGTAGAAATGTAAACTGTCTGTTTCTGTAGGTCCGGAAACCCAGCTGGTATCTGGTGGGTCAGATAATAATGTAATTGTTTGGGATAAGCAGGATGGGAAGGTATGTGTTTACAATAACAATAAATATAAATACCTTTGCTGACAACATAATTGGGTCCTTTCTGTTAATATGCAGCACTTTTTTTCCATTTTACAGTATTTTCTTAATATATATAAAATATTAAATCAACAACCTAGATATTTATTTTTTTCATTTTACATACATTTACTAGAACTAATGTTGCCATTTTGTTTTAAAACTATGTAGTCTGGTTCTATGCTCTCAGTATCACTTTCCATCTATAGTGTTTTGTTATATCTTTGGAATAACAGCCAAATAGAATAGAATTGAAAGCTTTTATTGTCATTAAGTACAATGAAATTAGGAAGTGCTTTCCTTGGTGTCGTAAAAAATATAACACAAACGATATTACATACGACACAAATATTAAACCTATTGTAAAAAGTAAACGATTATGTAGTCAAATATTTATAAATATTGCAACACATCCCTTGAAAACATAAATATATAATCTATTAAATAAATTAAATGAGTTTAAAATACATAATACATGTATACAAGTACAAATACAAGTAACTTATCTTCTGGTATATTTGTCTATAAATGGATAATCATAAAATCTTATATGAACACTAACAGTGATTTGAGTTGAGTCTGTCCCTTTTTGCTCAGTTCACAGCATGTGCAGTGTGTTCAGGACACTCAGGGCCCGTGTGTGCAGTGGACGCCGTGTCTCTGTCCTCCTCTCAGTTACTGGTGGCCTCAGCATCATCTGACTCCACTGTTAAACTCTGGACATGCACCTCTGATACAGGTAAAATTAGAAGATAGCTATCAGTTCATGAGAGTGTGTGGATTGAAAGTACTCAATCTATTAATGCAGGTTTTTAATAAGTGTGAGGATTTTTCGAATTCTCCAAGCCTGACATCTGCTGGTCGGTTCTTGTAAATGATAACTTAATTCAAATTCAGTGCATATAGTTCAAAATCTATTTATTTGACATCGTAGTAGAATTTGCCATGGATTGCGACCAAGAACAACAGAGATTAAATAGTACATCAAACAGGAAATATTTCAAATAATCCTGAAAAAAAGTATCTCAAACATTTTAAGCAGCACAACTGTTTTAAACTTTGATACGAATAATAAATGTTTCTTGAGCAACAAATCAGCATATTTGAATGATTTGTGAAGGATCATGTGACACTGAAGACTGGAGTAATGATGCTGAAAATCAGCTTTGCATCACAGGAATAAATTACCTTTTAAATTACATTAAAATAGAAACCAGTTATTTTTAATTGTAATAATATTTCACAATATTACAGTTATTTCTGTATTTTATTATCACATAAATACAGCCTTGCTGAGAATAAGATACAAAGAAATCGCACCAACGACCAACCCCAATCTTTTGAATGGTAGTGCATGTGTATATATTCTATTAGTAGGGCTGGTCCGAATACCATTTTTTGAGCTTCGAAGCTTCGGTAGGAATAAACATCGAATATTCGAAGCTTCGGAATCTCAGACATCCCAAGTCTCCCGCATATTGATAGCGGCTCCCTGATGCCCGCAAATTAGTTCAAATCTCCTGGAATTTAGCTGCTCGCGAGCTCCAAACCGTGTAACGCACGCACGACAAAGAGAGGGAGAGACCTTGCCTGTCGTGTGTGCAAATGTGCGTGTGTGTGCAAGTGTGCGTGTCTCTTGCAGCGCATGTAAAATGCGCATGATCATCATCAGCGCATGATTATTATTTCGAGAACCGTTCATCCAAACGACTTCACAAGGAAGTGCAGTGTATTTGGTGCAATATAGATAGACAGGCGAGACGCGACACGTTCAGAATTAATACATTTTTAATAAACTACACAGACAGCGCGAGCGGGAAGCAGCGCCTCACGCGAGCAGAGCTTGTATGCTCCGAGAACGGACACTGCTTTGCACTAGTGATATAAAACACGCACAGGTCTGTAACTTATGCAGTATTTCTAATAAGGTAGGCTAGTCTAATAGTCTCACTAACAAATTACTGACAACGTAGGGTAGATGTTTAAAGAAGCTGCGCGCCTCGCGCGAGCAGAGAACGGACACCGATATGCTGTCTAATATCTTATATGCTCCGAGAACGGACACTGTAGTTATATAAAACACACTAATACATACATTTATATATTTTAATACTACATACATTTTAATATATTTTGTTTCTATTATTCTATTTTCCACAATGTCAAAGCAATGCAGCTTAACCCAAAATACAAGCTCAGGCATTCACATCTGTCCATACAAACTCTGCGCTCTAGCCAGAGAATACTCCCGTTGCAGGAACACTTTTAGTAGTCCAAGAAGAAGCAAATATCTATTTATTAAGTAGCTATAACGAATTTATATGTAAAGTATTGTATTTCACCAGATTCTATAGTGTAAAACATATACAAGCGCGAATGAGAACTGTTTCGAGGGGGATGCCAGGTTTGCAAAAAAAAAAAAAAAAAAAAAAAACGAATATCCGAATGTCACATTTTCAAATCGAATACCAACCCACCGAACGAATATTCGAATATTCGAATATTCTGGTCCAGCCCTATCTATTAGTGACTTTAGACAAGTCACATTTAATAATGTGTCATATTTAATAATTTAATAATGTAATACGAAGAGTCTAATCACTAAGGAAATGTGTCTTAACTTTAAGTCTCTCCATAAAGATCAATGAAGATTAAGAATTAATCAATCTATAAATGAAAGCTCATGCATCATTTAATTGATCCTACGACTTTCTTTCTGATGTCCATTCTTACTGTTCAGAAAGACCTTATATTTCAGCGGCCAAAGTTTGTGATGAATTCTTCATTACGAGTGTGTGAAAGCCATATATGGTTGGGTAAATGCAATATTTCTGTATTGTTTTGAGACAATTTGAGTCATGCAATGATGATGATGACAGTAGTCTAATGAGCTGTCATGCAGAACCCAAATTTCTTTTGAGTGCATTATTAGGTTTTCTGGGTAATTGGTCTTATATCAATATATTTTTTTGGAATATCAATACCCTATTTTAAAATAATAAGATGTTATTTTTTCCGTAAGGATTAATTCCGAGTTAGACGGGTTGATTCTGGTGTTTGTTCTCTCTTCATTAGCTGAATGCCTCCAGACCGTATCGTTTGGGAGTGGGTTCATGATGGATGTGTCCTTGGTGCTGTTGCCAGGCAGCAGAGGTAAGCTGTGCCTGGAGCTCCGTGTTGATTTGCAGGACTGTTCATCCCTATCACAGGTTCAAATCTCATTCAGTGCTTTAAAAATGTCCTGGGGCGACGTTAGCCTGCCCTCTTACATTATTCACGTATGGACTGTAGCTGTATTCTACTTCTAGATGGCGTGAATAGACTTAGTCACTTGTCTGCCTCGTATGTCCGTGTGAATGAGGAGGATAATTCCATATCTTGCAGTTCCAGTGCTCGCCTGTGGGGGAGATGACAGCAGAGTTCACCTATACGTGCAGCTCAGTGGACAGGTAAGACTGAGGTGTCTTTACTTTATATTGACGCTGTAAAATCTGTTCATATTTTGGGTGTGTGAATGTTAACTGTGGTTGTGTTTAGTTTCAGAGGCTTCTGACCCTGACAGGACATGAGGATTGGGTCCGATGTGTGGAGTGGGCCACGAAAGGTAGGACTTCTGAATGTGCTTAGGAAGAAAATATTATATTTAAGTCTGTTTGATCATTTATAATTACCTTAAACCTTGATAATTAAAGACACAACAAAACTAAATTTAACCTTTGTAGCCTTTAGTCCTTCAGAATGATAGATACAGAATGACAATACTTTTTAAAGACATTAATAACTTGTACTCGGGAAGGACTTTTAAATTGATCAAAAGTGACAGTAAAGACATTTATAATGTTACAAAAGATTTCTATTTCAAATAAATTCTGTTCATTAAAGAATCCTGAAAACATGTATCAAGGATTCCACAGCACTGTTTTCAACATTGATAATAAAAAATGTTTCTTGACCACCAAATCAGCATATTGGAATGATTTCTGAAGGATCATGTGACACTGAAGACGAGTAATGATGCTGAAAATTCAGCTTTGCATCACATGAATGAATTACATTGTAAAATATTGCACTGCTATTTCCCAGCATCACTGTTTTTACTTATCATTTGTATTATTATTTTTAATCAAATAAATGCATTTTTGATGTGCATAAGATTTTTCTTTCAAAAACATTTAAAAAATCTTACCGACCCCAAACTTTTGAACGATAATAAATGTCTGGTAGCAAATTTTAAACATATTTAAAATTTGACAGCCTTCTGGGAAAACAAATAGATACGACTCCAACAGAATGCTTTGTAGACTGTCCCTCCTATCCAGCTACCTATATTATTATTTTTATTGGCTATTTATTAAAAAGATATATGTCCCATCCAAATCAAAGACCCATTTAATACATATGATACAGTAACGGCAGTGAAAATAGTCTAAGGATTTAAAAAAAAAAATTCCCCCAAGGATTTAAATATATAACCGGGAAAGCATCACATACTACTTTCTCTACTAATTTTACTACTACACATACTACTTTTACTTTACTGTGTTTCAACTGCTGAATAGATGGAGAGCTCTGGCTAGCCAGCTGTTCTCAGGACTGTCTGATCAGAGTGTGGAGACTGTTTGCCAAGACTGTGGCTGAACCGGACCATCAGACTGACGCTGTTATTAAAATGAAGGAGAACATCTTTCAAGTGTCTGGAGATGGTGAGGCTGGAGGATTTGCGTGATTGTAATTTAGTTGTGTGATGACATATAGAAATCGGTTATTGTTCAGTTGAATAGTTGCTTGATTATCTTTATAGTTTTGAAACCATGTCTTGGTTTATAGATACTTAAAATCAAGGATTGCTTATTCATTGTTTTGTAATCAGAGTCCATAAATGACCTTGCCAGGACCTAAATGCAAAAATTGACTGGCTAGTAAAGACTTTATTTCGTAAGTAAAGAAAAATGTGCAAGGATAACAATTTGCCCCTCACCGCTAAATAAAGATAGTGCATTACTGTCATAACGTATTTATTTCTCTCTGTTTGTGCTCTAGATTTTGCTGTGACTCTTGAAACGGTGTTGGCTGGACATGAAAACTGGGTTTATGGAATTCACTGGCAACCTCCATGTGTCAAAGGTAATCCTGAAAGTTTTCATTTGATTTTGTGTCTTAATTTAACTGTACTGTGCTGTGAAATTAATTACCTGTTGACATTGTATTATTTTGTTTGTATTACCTTTTTGTATTTATCCTGTCTCTGCCTGTGTTTTGTTACTTGTCTCCCCCTGCAGGTGACTCAGTGGAACAGCCCCTAAAGCTGCTCTCTGCCTCAATGGACAAAACCATGATCTTATGGGGGCCAGAGGAGGATTCAGGCGTGTGGGTGGAGCTGGTAAAGTCACCTTGTTTACTACTAAATAAATACTGTCATTGGAAAAAAAATTAGAAGCTGGATTGGAAGGCATTATGTACTAGTGATACACCTTTTAAAATCAGAATCTGAATCACGCCAAGTACTGTGGGTTTACTATGAGCATAAAAAAATATAAAACAATTAGCAAAATAAAAAGAGGAGCTGTGCAAATTCTCTGTTTGTTGAAGAAGGTGCAGTATATCACTTGGAGTTATGTGTGTTAATGTAACACATGAGACAATAATGCTGGGTTTTTCGTTAATGTGTAATGTCCGTGGTGGATCCTGGATATTGACAATGAGGCCAGTTGTGGATGGAAAGAAACTGTGCTTGTGGCGTGAACAGTCCTGAAGTCTACCACCATCTCCACGGTTTTCACAGCATTAAAGCTCCAGTCGGCAAGTCTGGCAGATTGAGTGGACTTAGGCAAAATTTTGAATGTTTACAACTCTCATGCCCCTCCCCCACTATCAACGGATACCCTCCCACCGACTCACAGAGTTCGTGCTGCTCGTCAGTGCGTGTGCAGGTTTTCTGTGAACGCGTCCGTCTCATCAGCATCCATCAACACCATGGAGTATTTGCAGGTATGCTGCCTTGGCTAATCTACCGATAGATTGCAATTGCTAACGTCATTTATACTCTAAATGAGCTTACTTGATCTGTTAGTGTTTTGAAAGCGAGATACATCCGCCATCACTCTTCGTTACTGCGCGAACTTCAGGCGTGTGCATGTGATTGTAACGTGCGTGAGGGGTGGCGTGTGCCCGATCTGTGATTGACAGTCAGATCTCACACCCCTGCGCTGATTGGACCCGATGAACCGGGAGCTGTGGATTTTTGCAAAACAAATAACACGCTCCAGGTGGAGTTAGAAACTCGGGTTTTTTTCTAAAACCACTTTATTTATGTTGTTCTGTCGGATTATAGTGTCGAATTCACTGTATATGATCAAAAAAATGTTGCCGACGGCAGCTTTAACCTCCAGGTTGTTTCGACTGCACCAGGTCACCAAATGGTCAATCTCACACCTGTAGGCACTCATCCCTCTCAGAAATGAGCCCAATGAAGGTGGTGTCATTCGCAACGTCAGTAGTTTGACGGATTGGTGACTGGTGGTGCATCTGTTAGTTAAAGGGGAAAGAACACAGCCTTGGGGGAACCAGTACTACTGATGGTCCGGGAGTCAGAGACTTAATAACTTTATTGTATTAACAAAAACTAGTTCTATGTGTTCTATACTAGTTATATACAATCTATGTGTATGCTAAATAAAGCGGGATGGTACTTGTGTGTGTCAGCCATTTTTGAGAATAAATATGCTTGGTTCAATTTCTTAACAATTTGGTTCACGGCTTAATGACCATGGGGAAATGTGGGTCCCATGGCCAAACCAGTTGAGAACCACTGTTTTAAACCACAGTGTGCATTGTTGTTTTCAAGTATTTATATAGCACCTTTCAAACAAATCCGATGCAATACAAAGTGCTTTGCAAACATAAACAAGCAATTGACAAAATACAAGCAATAAAAATCTGTGTGAGGGACTGTGAATGATTGGCGAGTTCCTCTCAAAAATGGGATGGCGATACCCCAGATAACCTTAAATCGGGACATCTGTTGTAATAAGACGTTTTGATTGGCATTGCCATGGCAGATAACCGCATCGGCTGTGTGGTTGATTAATAAGAGGTAGTCACTTTGATCTTGGCACACAGACAAAGGTCTCTGGGTTCAGATCAATGTCTCCTCCTGATTCTGACACTTGGAGCGTTTTAGTATGATGATGCACGTGTTTTGTCATACTAAGGCATGTCCAATTAAATATGAAAGGCTGTGAGCTGTAGTTGTAAGAAGTGAGAGGTTGATTTCAGGTCTTGTGTTGTACCTGGATGCATGAGGTTGTTCCACATCTGTTATTTCTGCACTGCATGTGTCTTCTGTATTGAGTCGTAAAGGGCATACGATATGAGGTGGGTGTGAACTGGGTTATCAGATGTGGATGAGAGCCTTTGAACTGACAGATTCATGGAAACTAAGAAAATAAATGTGGGTTATCATACATCCTTTGATTCCCACCTTCTGATCCCCTACTTCGGCTTTAGTTCAGGCTAAGAGATAAGTAACAGAACACACTGATATAATATGTGCTTATAAATGGGGATTAATATTTTAATTTGTGCACTTGAAAAAACAAAAACTGATAAGGTTATAGCATAAAGGCTCTTTTACACTAAACATACATATTTGTCAAAATAGATTTTGAATAGAAACTCGCTGCTCTTGACTGAATAGAGAATAATCTGAATCTTTAATAAGAACCAGTTTATATTTAATCATACAGTGAAGACTTTGCAGCATTTTATATATTTACATTTTCTGTATACAATACAGTATTTCTTACTGTTTGTCCTATTGTTTGTAATTTGCATCTTGATTCTTATATTTAATAACAAAAATAAAATAATGAAAAGAACTGTTTTGTGATATGTATTGTTATCTTGAAATGAAATCTCATATTGTGAAATAAGTATAAACATTAAAGTAATAAATATTGGTCATAGCTTTGCTATAGTTTTGGTGTGAAAAGGCCTGTGCTAATTAGTTATCCATAAATATGTCAGTTTATGTTATCTAAAACTTGCCTTCATTGCACAGTTATTGACTGGTTGCCAGTGCCCTACTAAGCAGAAAATGACCAACATCGCTTTGGCTAATTAACACATCTACAAAGAAGAGACTTCTGCATAATGATTAGACTAATTGGTCAGATTTAGTAGAGAACAGCTTTGGTGTGGAGTGGCTGGCAAACCGCTGGGTAAAGTACACCCTCCTAATAAGTCATGAACGGTGTGTGTGTGTGGGGGGGACTGAGACTCTGTTGTGCTAATGGTTTGTTCTCTCTGATAGACCAGAAGGGAGAATGGATGGATTATGATTATAGATCTTTAACCTCTAGACCTCATCATGACCCACACACACCTCCAGCTGGCGTACTATTGAGCTGCTCTCAGTATCCATCATTGTTGCATTGCTCACTTTAAGCGTCATGAATCTCCCATCTATACAGGAATGAAACTATGAGTAAAGCATTAGTTTGTCCGGTAGTGATTACCTTTATCTTGTAAGATAAAGTGCAAGATAATCCAAGTAGCCATTTAGCAAACACTTTTATCCACAGTGACTTGCAGTATACTTATTAAATCACCCTGTAACAGCCTGCTCTAAGTAACTTTCAAGGGAATAACGCTGATATGTCATGGATTGCTTCTGGTGGGCTTCAAACCTACATGTACCCCATTTTCTCATTGGTTCTGTCCAAAGTGTATTACTTTTTTTTTTTTAACGTTTATTAGTATGTGTATTCTTTGAGAATGTATTGCTGTTGTTACCAGCCCAGATCTTTTAAAGCAACACTATGTAACATTTTTACCTTAAAATAATGTTTCCAAAATCTTATCAGTGGTTCATCAAGTCGTAACAGGGGAAAGGCACTTCTGCCATAGCCTGACGGGGTCTGTATCACTTTTACTGGCACTATGTAACTTCGGGGTTTGGGTAGGAACCTGACCACAAAAAGAACTACAAAATTCGACTGCTATACGCCAAGCGCTACAATAGTAATTATTTCGTTTTTCTTCATTTCTGATGTCGCAATACATCATCCTTTCATGAAATCATGTAACATACTCTACCTTGTCTGTGGACATCGTTCATTCTAAAGCCGGTGCTGGATAAACAGCGAGCGTGCGTGCGACGGTAGGCTAAATTATTTACGACAGCGGCAAAGGACAATTTCGTTTCCAACCAGTAGGGCGACCGAAGAGGAAAAGTTACTTGGTGTTACTTTAACTTCTAGGCCACATCATTCACACATGACCTGATGTAGTACTGAGGTGCTGTTCATTTCCAGAATATCAACCTCATGACGAGTTTCGTGGTTCTCCGCATTGTTTTCTTTTGTACCATCCCTAACTCTGTGGTTGTGTTGCAACACACATTGTGCCACAGATCCATATCAGTGTTCCATCCCTAAACAAGAGTGATTGCACATTTTACCCATGAGATTTGGCCGTGATATACGAGTAGCCATGTGGATGGAATTCAAAATCAATCTGGTTAATGTTGCATCACTCTTTCCAGAATGGCTCGCAGAGATCCGTGCCATTCAAAGTGAAGGGCTCTCTTTATCGCAGTCATTAGTTCCGGCATATTCCCTCCGTAGCGTAGGATACGCCTGTGAAGGGCATGCCTCACTATTGACGTATACCGAAGCGTTGATAGCCCTTACGTTTGGTGGTTTGTGGATTTAGGTTTAAATCCGTGTTTTCAAGCCAACATGGCTCTGTCTGAACTGTCCTGCATGCCTTGTGGCATTGTTAAAATCTCAGTGTTAGATAGCTGATTTGTCCATCTAGTGTTGTCGTTTTGATGAAGAGCTTAAGCTTGCCACCTGATCTGGCAATATCTTTGAGACATGCTCTGCTGGGCATGACAAGAGACTGTGAATCATTGAGCGGTGACACCCCTGAGCGCCAGGGATCACCGCTGCTCTTAACACGGCTGCTGGAAGTGTCTCGTCCTGCTCAAGGTCAACAGGATACACCATTGTGATGCCTGTCAAGTGTCAGCTGAAATTTTCATACCTGCTTTTCACAGCCGTAAGTGTGTTTAGATAAAACTAGAAAATGATTTCTTCACCCTCTGAGTGTGTATTGGTAATGCAGATGTTGAGGCTGGAGCATCAGTCTTAGCTTGCACACAACCATAAATAAATGTAGAGGCAGGTTATCGCTGATGGCATAATCATGACTAATTATCTTGTTTTATACAATGTTACCGCTTGCTCTGTTGCACGACTCGCTTCCCCTATTACCGTGAGACACTCGAGCTGCATTAAGCATGTTAGACACGGGCCAGACAGAGGGCAAGCCGCGCTACAGTTTGCTGAAAAACAATTACAGTGCTTTGGTATTCATAGCCCAGCCCAGTCAGGGGAGTTTACACTGATTCATTCTTCATGTGACCATTTTGTCTCCTAGCCTTCCGAGGCTCATATTTGATTTAATGTGTGCTTGATTACGTTTAACATCGCATTAATGCATTCAAAGGAAGCAAACCCGATTTATTTCTCATTTAATAGTCTCCTCTTTGCATACATTGTGCTTTTCGCTTGTCGGCCTGATTAATTGGTGTCCTCAGACTGTTACTTAACGGAGATGGAGCACAGCTGTAGACTCTCAACTCGGATTGCTCAGGATTCATGACTACTAATTAGCGTCCTGCTTGACCAGCCGGTTTATCAGGGGCAGTGACACCACCAAAGGCCTCTCTTATACAACACTCACCATCAAGAACGTGACAGAGAGAACAGAGTGTAGTTCCCAGGTTTTTGTTTTCCTATAAAGTTGCTCCTTGGGATTGAATTTTAGCCAGCCCAGGGAATTAACTCATAACAGCTCAACACAATGTCATTCTCTCTGTATAATCAATTAAACAAAGAACCCTACAAAGAGTTTATAGTTCTACTGAACATTTGTGACCGCATTGCAAAGTTTTGGAATTACAGCGCTCTAACTGTAGTTAGAAGCATAGTTTCTTTTTAGTATGACATGAGCTTGAGCTCATACTATTGAACAAAATAAGCACAATCTATATAATTCATTCCATATGTACAAATTACATTTACAGTTTAGTTTGTCAAGAGAATGAAAGTGCCGTTATTGAATAGTACGGGTGTAAATGTGCCCTAGTACCCCGAAGGAACTCCAGAATATGATGTGGGGAACCCATGATTGAATCAAACATCTGGGAATAAGGCAAAACAACGGAGAACAAAATAGCGAAGTGCTTCTCAGACGCATTGCTTATTTACAGAAATAATCTTTTACATTTTTCCAAATTGATTAATTGCCAGTTATTACCACCTTAAATTGTGACGTCAACGAACGTGGTTGAACGACGGACGTGTGACAACATTTCTATGGTTTTGGGAAACGGTCATGACTAGCTAGTTAACAGTCCATTGCACTATGGTAGATATGCAGCAAGCTACATTGATGTATGGGAGACATACAACCAAAATGTCTTTCAAGGGGTTACCAGTTCACTATGGCATCCTTGAACAAAGCGTTTAACCCTAGTTTTTTTCCCCAGAGATATTGTGTAATATGTTGTTTTGGATTGAACAAATAAAATCAATACTTCTTATTTAACAGACATTTTTAAGTAGTTACAAGAACTGTTGAGTTTTGATGTGTAGTAGTCTACACTAGAATATGGATAGGTTGCATAATTATTTCTCTATTATTTCTTGTTGATGAATAAAGGTTCGTGTTGGGGAAGTTGGAGGAAACACCCTTGGTTTCTATGGATGCCAGATGAGTCCAGACGGCTCTATGATTTTGGCTCATGCCTTTCACGGAGCGCTGCACCTCTGGCACTGTGACAGAAACCAGGTCAGATGTAACTGACAACATCCTTCAGTAACAAGCTCTTTATGCAGACATTATTGTTTACCTAATAAAAATGTGAAATAGAAGTCTATTATGATTTATAGTAAATGGGGTAAATGAATATGGAGATTTGTGTGTTGCACAGGGAGAATGGAGGCCCAATGTGGTCATTTCGGGTCACTTTAATGCAGTGCAGGACTTGAGCTGGGACCCCGAGGGAGAGTTTATCATCACTGTCGGATCAGACCAAACCACTAGACTCTTTACACCCTGGACGAGAAAAGGATGCTCACAGGTTTAAACAACTTTCAGGACTTCAACCCATTGATTTTTGATTGATGAAGATTGATCAACTCTTTCTGTGTTTTCAGACTACTTGGCATGAGATCTCGAGGCCGCAGATTCACGGCTTTGACATGCAGTGTCTGACTATGGTGGGGCGTTTTCAGTTTGTGTCCGGTGCGGACGAGAAGGTCCTGCGGGTGTTCAAGGCTCCACGGAATTTCGTGGAGAACTTGGCTAACATATCATGCACCTCTCTGGAGAAACTGCTGGGCTGTAATGTAAGTACTTAGAATCATCTCATCTTCAAACTTTAATTAGTTACGTCAAATAAAACCTCGGTTTTAATTACTCTTTGCGCTGTTTTAGATCATCAAGAGATTTTAAAACGAGTCTCACATTTTTCCATTATACTAATGCTAATGTTTATGCACATGCTCTTAGATGCATGGCTAAATTAGTTTAATTTTCTGTAACTTGAGGTCATGGTAAATGAGACGGCATAAATGGCATTCTCCATTCAGGTTGATCTTGTGTGTCACACGTCTCGTGCTGACGCAGTCGTGCTCGTATACAGAAAAATTGCAAGCATTTTGCTTTTATACAACCGTATATACAAACCGTTAATTTGCATTTCAGACAAAAATGACCAGTTAGTAATGTAATACGAAAAAATGATTGTATATAAGGGTTTATATAGAGAGGCTTTATGGTGTAGCTCTGTCTCCTGGGTGTTCAGGATATAGCAGACCTCCCAGAGGGAGCCAGCACTCCTGCCCTTGGCCTGTCCAACAAGGCAGTGTTTCAAGGTATGTACCCTTTGAAATCGTTGGCCACAGGACAATTTGCATTATGCTGATCCTAAGAGAGTGGTGAGGGCAGTTGCTAACCTTTACTGTGGCTTCTGATCTGTTTACAGGTGACCTCGCATCACAGAGCCCTCAACAGGACAGTAAAGATTTCAATAGCATGTCCGACCAATATAAAGAGTCCTACTTTCATCCTGTCAAGCTCACAGGTACTTACAATTTTATACACTCCAGTGTTTCTCAAATGGTGGGTAATGTTACATAAGCCGCGTTTCCACCGCAGGAACTTTACCCAGGAACTAGGAACTTTGGGCTGGTACTCGGTGTGTTTACACCGTAGGAACCAGGGTCTAAATTAAGTTCTGGGTAGATATTTCCCCCTCCGAAAGTCCCTGCTCGCGAGGTAGTACTTTTTCAAAGTTCAGGAACTTTTGCGGGTGGGGCTTGTGTGCTTCCGCATTATGATTGGATAACTCCGCGATTTTTAGAATCTATTGCAGTTCGTGGCTTCATGCAGTAATGAAGTTCCATGCAGTAATGAGGTTCCATGCAGTAATGAGTTGTCTGTCTGCAAATATAGAATTTAACAAAAATAAAAAAGGCCGCTGGACCGACGACGAGATTCAGGCTTTATTAAGCGTATTTGCGGAAGAGAGACACATTTTCTGCGCGTTCGTCCCAGCCGTCTCACGGTCATGTCCGCAATAGCTGATAACATACGCTGTCTAATTTTAGATCTAACGTTAGCATTACGAGCTTTCTGAACACGCTTTAATATCAGTGCTCGTCTCTTTTCTGCCGTTTTGTTAATGACCTCGTTAGTAAACCAATAAATCTCAAACAACTGCAGCACAGTGTGAATCTCTTCCATATTTATTATAAATGTGGCGCTCAAAACTGATTACAGTCTTTTTACTGTCCGTCACAAGCAAGCAATGAGCAGTCGCGCGCAGTTTACCCGGTACTTTAGACCGCGCTGTAAACGCAGAAAGCTACCGGTCTGGGCCAAAAAAAGTTCCTGGGAAAAAAGTTCCTGGGACAAATAGTTCCGGGCAATTGCGGTGGAAACGCGGCTATAGTAAAAAAAAAAAAGGTTGGTTTCAGTGAAATTCTCTCTAAGTAGGCAGTTCTTTGCCAAAACAAAATATAATATACAAACGGCTTTATGGCAATAGTCAAAAGCTTGTGAGAATAACATCACCAGTTAGACACTGTAAGTGAACAATTCCTGAGTTACTCCTAGAAAACACTACATTTGTGACAAGCAGTTATTAAAAACTGTTTTCTCTGATTTATTAATGTATCTGGGGCATGAATCAGAGATACTGGAGACAAATGAGGGGGATGGGTGGAGGGTGAGTGTCGAAGCAGGGGGTTTATGCCTCTATTGCTCCGGGCAAACAGTAGCAAACATTGTCAATTTGATTGAAAAAGCTCCTTAATCTGGAATCATAATTAGAAAGAAGGCTTATATAATTGCAAAGTTAAAATATTGATGACTCTGGGCTATTGGGAGCGCAATGAGGCGGACACGGAGTTGTTAATGGAATAATACCACTCTCTCCATCTCCCTTCTTCTGGAGGGGCAGAGAGGGAAATAATTAAAATAAAACAGCAAACCAGGGATGAATAAAAAAAAAAAAAAAGCCTGGTCTCCATTCCATTTCAATTGGGGCATGTGTTGCATAAGTGTCTGTGTATCTAAATGAGACAATATTATTTCAGGCTTGCACAAAGAGAGCTAAATATGATTTACACCATGTCGTAAAGCTAACGGCCATTGAAAATTGTAGATAAAGCTGCTGTTGTTCCAAACAGCTTTGAGTAAATTGCTCGGCTGTGTATCTGTTGCTAAATGAAAAGATGAGCCTTTTGAAAAATACGTCTATAGGAGTCTGCTCATTTCTCATAATAACTATGTTTATATTTTGTGACTGTGCGTGTGTTTATTTCCAGAGCCTCCGACAGAGGACGACCTCTTGCAGAACACACTGTGGCCAGAGGTACAGAAACTGTGAGTCTGCCATCAATTCTCATTTGTGTGTGCGTCTGCCCTCATTGGATGTTTTGCAGCAGGCACTAATGCTGCACCACATTATTGTTTAAACAGCTTGTGTGACATAAATAATGCAGCATAATAGGTATTTCGAGCTCACAAGAACAACCATTTGTCCTGTATGTTGACACTAAACAAGAAAAGACAGAATTGTTAATTAAAATGTCTTTTTTCTTTCTCTCTTCAACTTCCTACATTGAAATTAAGGCAGGAAACATACTGTATGCAAGTGTGTGAATAAAAATGATTCAGGTTATGCAGGTTCGATGTTATGTGTCATTGCGTTCTGAAATGTCAGACCACAGTTTGTTGCTTTCTCGAGTTTTAGCATAAACCAGATATCGACTGATAATATTATTATTATTATTAATAATAATATTAAAAGAATTAACAACCAGTAGCAATTATTATTTTTAAATGTCTAATAACCAATATGTAGAACTGATATTTGTTTCATGTATGCATTTTCGAACAGTGGTACTTTAATAATTCATATTTATTTTGTAAAGCTTTTTGTAGCATAATGATTATACAACACAAAAGACACTTTAGACAAATGTGTATCACACCAAGAGTTACTTTTCCCTCAAATTTCCATGGTAAACTGTCTTCTATCTATCTATATATATATATATATATATATATAATATATATATATATATATATATATATATATATATATATATATATATATAATATATACTGTTATAGTATTTATTCATATTTTTATTCAAGCTTTTGTCATTTTTATTCAGTTTTTTTATTTTTATTTCACTTTTAGTTTTACTCATTGTAGTACTTAAACTTATTTCAGTTAGTTTCCAAAGCAACAAGCAATATTTATTTAATTTCAATTTGGCTTTACTAGTTTTGTTACCAAAAACAACAGTGTTGCTGCAGATTTGCTTGGTGTTCAAATGTTTATTAGCTAGCTACCTGAATAGTATCAAGTTTAATAGCAGAGACATTTCAAATCTTTATCGAACCCTTGTATACTTGTTTGTTATCGCCACAGCAATGCAAAGGGCCATTTGCATTACCCAAACGTTTGTTCCTGTGCTTACTTGCGCATAGTATTTTCTGGCCTAAGTTTCTTAAGCTTTTGCTTGCAGAGAATAATTCCATAAAATGACATACGACTCTGACATTTGCTGAAACTGTCTGCAATGTCTTACAGAATTGGTTGCTTAGTGGCATTTTGCACTGGCTGGTGGGAATAATGGGCGTATTATTTAAAACAAGATTTGTGAAATTATTATTAAACATTTAATGGGGTATTTTTCACAATTAAATATGAATTTTCCCCAAGGCATTTACATTCAATTGAAATGTACAGACTTGCATTATTTCAAAATGCTCATGAGAATTCAAAGTCGGTTTCCCTGATACACTGGATAAACTCTAATAATTGACGTACACAGCTGTAAGCAGCTGAAGGCTTTGACAGCCTGGCTTCACAAGCTATTCATCCAGTGCTGGAAATTACTAAGCAGATCTGCTAATGGCTGCCAGAGCGCACTGCTTTCTTCCACTCCCATAAGCACAGGAGAGAGCTCACGGCAGCCCTGACACACAAATCATCCGTCGTGTTTGAATCACCGCCCCGACTGTCTCTGTGAACCTGTCACGGCGCTCAGGCTTTATTTGTGAGCAGGTACTGACAGAGCCCTCATTAACATCCCCTATCTCCGTGTCCTCTCCGCAGGTACGGGCACGGCTTCGAGATGTTTTGTCTGGCGTCTGATTCTGCGAAGACTGTGGTGGCCTCGGCATGTAAGGTACATTCACACTGCTGACCAGATGGTCATTAGTGTCACACAAATGTAGCCGTGGACTGTAATAACAGGACACAGGGAAGCATGCATGCATTAAGCTGCACCGATCCTTAAGTGGTTTTAAATATTTAGTCTTTTGCCTTTTTAACAAGCTCGTGTCAGTTTAGCCCCTGATGTCCACGTGCAAGTTAATTTTCCTTCTCTTCGATGTAATGAGCCGCATATCGTATTAAAAACTCATTGAACTCTCATGACCAGGGCTGGTAACCAGCCTTACGTGCCCTCCGGCCGCTGTGACACACATTCTGAGACAGTTGAAGGGAGATCATTGGTTTGTGTCCTGGTCTGGCCCCCGCGGTTCTGCCAAACCCACACTGATCGCACACAAAGCCCTTCCGAATGAAAGCACATTCTGCGTGTCACCTGCCATTGTTCACGCTCGAGCGGAGCCTGTGAGGTTTATTCAGTGGGGCTGATGGCGGGCTGAAATGGAGGTTCTGCAGGCTCGGAGGACTTTGCTGTGGACATGAGGTTTATCCTATAGCAGTGCTGGCTGAGCCCCTTCATGTAGGTTGAGGTTTAGAGAAAGAAGACAAGCTCTGCTGAAAATGTGAAATGTTTTGATTTTGGATGTGGTTTTGAAAGATTTAGATGTGTCTTATGCCACAGGCCTCTAAACCAGAGCATGCTGCCATTCTCCTGTGGAGCACAAGTTCCTGGAAACAGCTTCAGTCGCTGCCCTGCCACAGCCTGACCATCACTCAGATGGCCTTCTCCCCAAACGGACGCCTTCTGTTAGCGGTTTCTCGAGACCGCACCTGGTCATTATGGAGACGTGGAAACCCAGACTCTGATACAGGTGAGCAAACCTGTGGCCAATAATTCATCCATAATTTTAGTGATTAAATGTTAATATGACTATATAATAATAATAATAATAATATTTTATTATTATTACTATTGTTATTAATCATGATATTATTATTGAAGGTGCTCTATGTAACTTTTAGCGGCCTCTAGCGGTGATGTTTCAGATTGCAACCAATTTTTACAAGAGCGCTCGTGCTCGAACTCATAGACAATACCGTCTATTACGCAAATATCTTGGCGAATACTAGACGGATTCGGGGAGCACTGAGCTTGTTGGGACCATCTAGTCGAGCTAAAAAGAACCATATAAGTTCCATAGTTTTTGGTGCTGTTTTCGCGGAGATATTAGCAGAAAACCATCGGGCACGCTGCAAAATTGCGGACGCCGGTGCCGTCACGATCTCAGAAGAAAATCGTTCGTATCTCTGGAACGAAAAGACCCAGAGAGCTCAAATTCGGGGGAGGAGGGACCCTTGCCCAAACGCTAGAGTGGCGGGCCTCGGGGATGCCCCCTACCGGATCGCCGTTCGCTGGGACCCGCAATTTCAAACGGCTATAACTCGGGGAGCCGGGCGAGTTGGACCTCAGGGGTGGGCTCGTTCGAAAGGCCCCGTCCAGCACTACGAACGATTAGACTCTTGGGAATATTGATCAAAGATGGACCGAGATATAAACCGAAAAACGTGCGCCTTTAACCGGATGTAACTCCCTGACCGTCTACAATAGACTGTATATAAGGAGAGAGGCTCGGGAGCGCGCATGCACGTCACATCCGATGGATTTCGCGGTAAATCCGACCCGGAGACTTCACATAGAAATAGGAATACTGGCCTTCAGAGGTAATAGCAAAACTCGACAAGTGGATCATTGTAATGTGTGATTACAACCCCTTCACACACAGGCAATAAAAAAAGGATTCATTTAATTAGAAAAGTTACATTTAGCACCTTTAAATAAAAAATATGAAACAAAATAATAAATAGTACCATATTATTCACTGCATTTAAGAAAACTAAATGTAATAATAATAAATAAAATTTGATTTTACCACCTGGTTTGCTGTGCTAGTTTGTAGGACTGTACAATTTGGCAAAAAAAATTGTCAAAATGACTGGTTAATAATAATAATTGTTATTATTAAATAAAATATTCAACAAAATAATTTCACTAATATAATTGAGTGTTTAAGAAAAATAATATCGTAATGTGTTTATTTGACAGTACAACTGTAAAATTACAATACTAATGTTTATGGCTGTCTTAATTTCTTTGTCAATCATTAAACCAATGAGCTTTTAATTTGGTGAAAACGTACTCGGTTACTAACGTAACCTCGGTTCTCTCTAGAGAGGGAACGAGTACTGCGTAATATCTTACGCTATGGGGGAAAACTCTTTTCCACGAGATATTGAAGCCAAAAATTATCCTTAATTTTTTATTAATGTAAAACGCTTTGCGGCAGCAAGCAGACATAGGCGAGACAGCTCGCGCGCCTATTGGCTGCCCTGCGGCAACAGCAGCAGCCTATCGAGAGTGGCTCTGCGTGACGTCACGACGAATGGGGGCCTTTCGCGCCCATATAGTCACGTCCCGCCAGAAAGGGCGTGGTCTCGCCCTACAACTAGGCTCGATAGCTGCTCTTACGTTGGTTTTCATCGCCGAAGCGAACCAGAGCGTATTCCAAGCACGGCAAGATACGCAGTACTCGTTCCCTCTCTAGAGAGAACCGAGGTTACGTTAGTAACCGAGTACGTTCTCTTACAAGAGTATCTCTCGTACTGCGTAATATCTTACGCTATGGGGAACACAATGCAACACGCCATGCTGGTAGGGATCCAACACCAAAGTCCCAGGGGCCGAAGCCCGGGGCGCATATAGTGCATAATCACCATAACCTCACAGAGAGTGAGGGAAGAGAGGCTAGAAGCATCATTCCCTGTAAATAGCATCCGAAAGGAGCTAATCATGTGACAAATAGACCATACCGTCAGGGTGAACATTCAGCCTGAACTGGGTGGCCACAAGTGTGTCAACATTTTAATGAGCTGCTGTACCGGTCAGTGAGCAATACGCAGGTCAAACTCAGTATCCGAGCCGCACAGCGGGCAGATAGCACTGAATTTTATACCGCCAAAAGCTTAGCTTGTAAGGCGGGAACCTCCAGGTTATAGTATTTTATAAATGTAGACGGCGAGGCCCAGTCCGCGGCCATACAAATATCTTGCAGGGTAACCCCGCTAGACCATGCCCACGAGGAGGCCAAGCCTCTTGTGGAGTGCGCTCTAACACCCAAAGGGCACTGTAGGCCCTTAGAAGTGTAAGCCAGCGCAATGGCACCGACTATCCTTCTGGATAGGCTCTGTTTCGAAGCGGCAAGTCCCTTAGCACGGCCGCCAAACGAAACGAAAAGCTGCTCAGTCTTTCTGAAACCAGACGAGCGGGACACATAAGCCCTTAGTGCCCTGACAGGGCAAAGGAGACTCGCGTCCTTCTCCTCATTGAGAACCGGAAGGGCAGACAGGGAAATCACCTGGGCCCTGAACGGTGTGTTGAGGGATTTTGGCACGTAGCCGTGCTTCGGTTTGAGTATGACCTCTGAGTCATTAGGTCCAAACTCCATGCATGACGCGCTCACTGAAAGCGCTTGCAAGTCCCCTACGCGCTTCACTGAAGCGAGAGCCATAAGAAACGCTGTCTTGAAAGACAAGTGTTTCATGTCTGACGACTGGATTGGCTCGAATGGGGCACCTTTCATGGCCTCCAAGACCGTGGAAAGGTCCCATGTCGGGACTGAAGGGGGCCTGGGAGGGTTTAGCCTCTGAGCTCCTCTAAGTAAACGCACGACTAAGTCGTTCTTTCCTAGTGACTGGCCAGACACCGGTTTTGCAAACGTTGCTATGGCCGCCACGTATACTTTGAGCGTGGAAGGGGTCCTGCCCTTATCCAGTAGCTCCTGAAGGAAGGAAAGCACTTCCGTAACCCCGCAGTCTACAGGTGAAAAGCTCTGCGCTTGACACCAAGCAGAGAACACAGACCACTTCGAGGTGTAGAGCCGTCTGGTAGACGGGGCTCTAGCCTGCGCGATCGTGTTTAACACTCCCTCTGGGAGGTCAGCGGGTACCCGTTGATGGCCCATGCGTGCAGGGACCACAAATCCGGGCGAGGATGCCAAATCGAGCCTCCCGCCTGAGAGAGGAGGTCTCTCCTCAGCGGTAAAGGCCATGGGACAGCGCTGGTCAGCTGCGTCAGGACAGGGAACCACGACTGGTTTGTCCAGAGCGGAGCTATGAGTAGCACTGGGCATCCCTCCCTCCTGATTCGCTCCAACACCTGAGGCAGGAGTGAGACAGGGGGAAAAGCATATAGGGGGCGGCGGGGCCAAACATGGGCCAGCGCCTCCCGGCATTTCGAGAAGAATCTCGGGCAGTGAGGGTGCAGAGGGTCTGCGGGTGCAGAGACCATTCTCCTGCTGGGACGTTGTTTCTGGACAGCCTGTCTGGCCCCACATTTAGGTGACCAGGCACATGCGCCGCTCTCAGCGAGAGCAGGTTGTGCTGAGCCCAGACCAGGAGGCGTCCCGTCAGCCTGTAAAGGTTTCGGGACCTGACGCCGCCCTGGCGATTTATGTACGCCACCACTGACATGTTGTCCGACCGGACCAATACGTGGTGGCCTTTTATCTGGGGACAGAAGCGCCGTAGCGCTTTGTCGACTGCTATTAATTCCAAGCAGTTTATGTGAAGGAGCTTCTCCCGTACTGACCATAGGCCAGCTAGCGGTCTGCCCTCGAGCAGCGCTCCCTGCCCCGAAGTGGAGGCGTCCGTAGACACCACCTTCACACTCGAGGGGATCCCCAGACTCACACCTGACTGATACCAGTCGGTTGCTTTCCATGGTTTCAGAGCCGAAATGCACTGAAGGTCGACCCTGAGGCGAAATAGACCTGCGGTCCACGCCCTGGGGGGAACTCGTGCTTTTAGCCATAGCTGCAGTGGGCGCATGCGGAGCAGGCCCAACTGGAGTACGGAGGCTGCTGAGGCAATCAGACCCAGCATTTTCTGAAACCTTCTGAGCGGGACTATAGAGCCGTGGCGGAAGGATCTCGCGACGTGCTGAATATTAAATCCGCGCTCCGGTGACAGGCGTGCTGTCATGGATAGCGAGTCTAACACTGTTCCCAGAAAGGAAATTCTCCGACTGGGGAGCAGTGAGCTTTTCGCCCAATTGACTGTAAGGCCCAGCTCCTCGAGGTGCTCGAGTAATGCGGCCCTGTGTTCTATGAGCTCCGTTCGTGAACGAGCTAGAATCAGCCAATCGTCCAAGTAGTTCAAAACTCGCATGCCCCGAAGTCTCAGGGGGGCGAGGGCCGCGTCCATGCACTACGTGAACGTACGGGGTGCTATGGACAGGCCGAACGGCAGGACTGTGTATTGATATGCCTGGCCCTCGAAGGCGAATCTCAAGAATCGCCTGTGATGGGACGCTATTTGTATTTGAAAATAGGCGTCTCTCAGATCTATTGACATAAACCAGTCTCCTTGGCGCACTTGCGCGAGGATTTTCCTGGTCGTAAGCATTCTGAACTGGCGCTTCACGAGCGTTCTGTTCAGCAGTCGCAGATCTAGAATGGGTCTGAGCCCACCATCTTTTTTCGGTACCAGAAAATATCTGCTGTATAAGCCCCCTTCGCCCTGAGATAGAGGTTCTATAGCCCCTTTTCTCAGTAGTTTCGCTATCTCGGCTCGAAGTAGATGAAACACTTTGCTTTACACCGTAGTTTCGACTCGCGCCGTATAACGGCGGGGGCGTCGAGCGAACTGTAGCGAACAGCCTCTCGTTATAGTGTTCAACACCCATTCTGATACCCCGGGAAGCCTTGACCACGCATCTGCGTGAATAGCTAGGGGTAGAATGAAATCTGGGCTCTGGCCGCGGCAGGACGGCGGCTCGAGAGCCCCTGTGTACTGGGAACACAACACCGTGTTTACAGCGTTCGAGGCGGGGGGCGCGCTGATCACAGCGGGCAGCCTGGCCGCACTCAGCTTCTCTATGGCGGGACGCGCAGAGAAAGCGATCGGGGCGAATCCTGTGGGATTCGGCGCGTGTGAGGGAATGTGGGCACATTTACTAAATGCGGGCACATTTACTACACTGAGAATACTGTCAGCTCGCGCCGACTTTATCACTGCTGTGTTTACAGTGTGCGAGGCGCGCGCTGATCACAGCTGGCAGCCTGGCCGCGCTCAGCTTCTCTGTGACGTGTTGTGCAGAGAAAACGAGCGGGGGCGAATCCCGTGAGATTCGGAGTGTCTGTGAGAAATGCGGGCGCGAGACAGCGGGCACATTTTCTGCACGGAGAACACTCGGCTCGCGCCGACTGAATCAACGCTGTGTTCACAGCGTGCGAGGTGTGCGCTAATCACAGCGGGCAGCCTGGCCGCGCTCAGCTTCTCTGTGACGGGTTGTGCATAGAAAGCGAGCGGGGGTGAATCCCGTGGGATTCGGCGTGTCAGTGAGGAAATGCGGGACAGCGGGCACATTTACTGCACTGAGAACACTGTCGGCTCGCGCCGACTAAATGTGTGTTAGTTTCGTTTTTACAGAAACCAAGGGACACGCATCGTGTAGTGTAAGCGGGCATTGTATGGGCGCGTTCACTACATTTTCTGCACAACCAACATGAGTTGGTTTATTTGTGCTAGCCCTGCACCGTGGCGGGCTGTGTCTGGGTGTGGGAATGGGCACTGGGACGTGGGCATTCTTACAACACTCGTAACACCATCGGCCGTGGCCGGAACACCAGAAAATGAACTCTTTATTGGATTTATCTGGGTAGCCATAGAAACGGCTTTTGTGCGCAGGCAAGCGGGCTGAGACACCGGCTGCTTCACTGCGAAATACACTGGGACAGTCACAACCCATGGAACTGAACGAGCGAGAAGTTTTGGTGGAAATCCGGCCGCAGCGGGATCTGAACACCGTCACTTTCCTAGAGAGACTAGGAAGGCCTTGAGACCTCGGGCTTTACCTCAATCCTCGGCCGGGGCCCGCGCTGAGGGGGGCGGCGTCCAGCAGAGCGAGAGCGCGGTGTTTGATCTCGGGCCTGGCGGCGCTGCTAGTTAGCCGAAACGACGGCCTTTGTGCGCAGGCAAGCGGGCTGTGGAACCAGCTTGCTCACTGCGAAATACACTGGAACAGTCACATTGCTTGGAACTGAACGAGCGAGAAGTTTTGGTGGAAATCCGGCCGCAGCGGGAACTGAACACCGTCGCTTTCCTAGAGAGACTAGGAAGGCCTTGAGACCTCGGGCTTTATCTCAATCCTCGGCCGGGGCCCGCGCTGAGGGGGGCGGCGTCCAGCAGAGCGAGAACGTCGAGGAACACGGAGCGCTCAGCTTCCGTCATCTCGGATAGCGTTAGCCACAAATGTCTCTCACCATTCAGGGGGGAAAGGCGCGGGTCTCGACTGTGACGGAGCTTCGTCTTTCCCGAGAAAGCGTCCGTCGAGCCTATTGCGCGTTAGTTGCGCGAGCGCCTTTCAGTCGAGGCCGATGTAATCCACGGCTTGAGAGAGCGGACGCATCGGCTCAGTTTCAATGCCGTCTCCGGTAAGTTCGTCGAGCTCAAGTGCGGACGCGGCGGCAGACGGCGGCCGCTGTCCGTCTGGGAGCGACTTGAGCGAAGCTGGCGAAGCTGGCGGGCGAACCGGCGAGCTTTGGCGGGCTGGAAATAGCTCGGGCGCGCGCTGGGCGCGGCGCTTCTTGCGGCGCGGCATCACGGCGGGCTGGGATGCGGGCTCGGAGAACGAAGCTAGGCGAGTCCGCAGAGTCACCATAGGCAAGCGTTCACAATGATGGCATCCGCCGTCAGCGAGCGCGGTGGCCGCGTGATCCTCACCCAGGCAGGACACGCAGATGACGTGGCGGTCCTCATCGCTGAGTGGGGCTCGGCAAGAACCACAGGAAGGCATCTTTAAAAAGACGCCGCTCTTTTAGAGGGGTGGGAAAAAAAGGCAAATAATGCAACACACACACTCTAAGCAGAGGAAAGGATATGTACGCCGGAAAGCGCAGCAGGTACGGCGGCTGAAGGCGGCGAGGCCAGCGACTTCAGACTCGATGGCACGTCCCGCTGAAGGCTACAGGTCGACGGCGCGGCTTCTCACTCTGGATCCAGCGATGCGGGAGGCTTCGCTGAAGAGATGAAAATCAACGTAAGAGCAGCTATCGAGCCTAGTTGTAGGGCGAGACCACGCCCTTTCTGGCGGGACGTGACTATATGGGCGCGAAAGGCCCCCTTCGTCGTGACGTCACGCAGAGCCACTCTCGATAGGCTGCTGCTGTTGCCGCAGGGCAGCCAATAGGCGCGCGAGCTGTCTCGCCTATGTCTGCTTGCTGCCGCAAAGCGTTTTACATTAATAAAAAATTAAGGATAATTTTTGGCTTCAATATCTCGTGGAAAAGAGTTTTCCCCCATAGCGTAAGATATTACGCAGTACGAGAGATACTCTCGTAAGAGAACTGCAGGGAGCCCTTAAAGCATTTGTTTTGTTGCTGAACAGCTTTTCATTACAAGTTTGGGAAGATGGTTGGTGTATATTGCGTTCCCAAATGCACTTTATAAGTGAACCAAGCTCACAGCTGATGCAGAGATGAGTCCGAGAGAACCGAACTCGAGATCATGATGAGCTCCTCGCGTATAAAAGAGCGTACTGTTGTGCTTGACTCTGAAACATGCAAGCAATTCAATCCCAGCCTTTGCGATTTAAATACCACACTAAGTCATATTGTGATTTAGTTTTTATTTTGATTAATCGTGCAGCCCTACATAAAACCCCTCAGAAGTAACGTTCAATAAGATGAATGTGAATGCTAACAGAGAGGGTTTATAGACCTCCCGACTCATCGACAGCTTTTACCTTCCTCCATTTCTCCCTGTCAACACTGAGATTGCGGACTTCAGATGTTCGCCCACTAAGATTCTCCTGGCGTTTAGCAGCAGTTGTATCGCGCACCCGATTCATCACGTGTATTCTGAGCATACGGCACACGGCTAAATCACTGTTGACACAAGGTAACCAGAGGAGCGTCTGTTTTTCTTTCTCCATTTTCTGATGTGTCCGAGGCATCGCCGAGACATGGCGCAGTCTGTTCTCGTTGAGGCTGGTATTACTCAGCCTGTATGCTGGAGACGGGGAGAGGTTAGACAGTGTCACAGCTGATCAGAGAACAGGCCACTATGGCGGTCCAGCTGTGTCATGTATGGAGCTGCCCGAGCTTAAATTTCAGTGTTCGGTTGGTGTGTTCAGGGCACACGCTGGCCCACAGTGGCATCATCAGAGTGTGATGACCTCGATAGCTGGACTTTGGGTGAACACAAATTCAGTCTAGAGAAATTAAAGCAAGCACAGAGGCTAAACGTTACTACATTTGACTATTTTGTGAATGTAAATTTAGTAATAATACAGATGTGAACACTGACATTAGTTGTCTTTTACGGTTTACCTATTTGTTTGTTTTTTTCCCAGAGACAAGCTTTTCTCTCTACGCTAACACTAGCAAGGACACAGCGGTTCACACACGCATCATTTGGTCATGTGACTGGAGCTCCGACAGCAAGTACTTTGTGACATCAAGTCGAGACAAGAAGGTAGGTCCAGTTTAACGTTGAACTCAGAAAGTGTTGCACTTGTCCACATGGCAGTTGTTTTGAAATTGTACGGCCACAATGCAGCATTATGTAAATGTTTTCAGTTACCAATATACCATCGTAGAAAACTAAAATGTCAGATAATGGAGGGACTGGCGAGTTAAAGTGGGTAATAAAGAGTGCAACAGTCCAGAAGTAAATTCTCCATTGAAAAATTGATTTTTAACAATAACTTGTAAACCTACAGTTAGTTTCACTTCACCAAAGTCATATACCATTGATTATATATTTTAGTAATATATTTTAATCCCCTGTGGTGAAAATTAAGCTTTTAATGTTGTTCATATGTCTATGTGGTGTTTTTAATATGCTTTAAGACAAACCATGTACAAATTCACAAGTCAACACCATTGCTGAGTATTTTCTCCTTAAAACGGCAGCGAACCAAAGACAGTCTTAAAAAGGCAGTTTGAAATCGCTGGTGTTTCTGACGTCACAAACTACCTTGTAATCAATTATGTCAATGTGTGATCTTCAACGAGTGGATCTCTGAGCTGGTGGGAGTGAGTGGAGGCGGGGCTAGTTTGCAAATTCATAGAACCGAGTATACTAAATGAGGCAAGGGTGTAGAGTTACAGTCAAGCTATATGAAGGCATGTTTAAATATGTCATTTTTGTGATCAAAGATGAGTTTTAGGGGATGAAATTATTGACTACAGGGGGACTTTAAATATGTTATTTTTTAAAATAATCATGCTGTACAGAAAATTCCTCCAATTAGAGTCACTGCAAGCAAAATTCGCCAATGGACCTTGCAGCTGTATTCAGCTGGTCATGTGATTTCAACATGTCCACCCTGGTGAATGTGATCTCACCAAGTACAACATGTTCCTGGATCAACATCTTTTTTGATATTGGAACAACATTCCAATCAACCAATCAGATTTGAGGGACAAGTTTACAGTTTATGTCAAGTTTAGGCTTATAACCAGGATTAGGGGCTTCTACACACCTCATCTGATTTCAGGGAGAAGTTATGGGTAGGGTTAGGTTTAGAGGTAGGGGATTTTTCAGACAGGAATGTTGAGGAACATATCTTATTTGGCAAAATCACAATGACCTGTCTGCCCCTATGAAGCGACCTGCTCTATGTAAAATAAAACCACTGCTATTAGACTACTGTTATGACCGGAGTTTTGATTTTTCAGAAGTTCTACTTAATTCTTTATGTATAAATCATTTTTGAATGAGAGTGAAAGGACTGCATGCAACTTTAATTGAACACCTCTCTAATAAGTACACCTCTCTCCTGCAGTCTGAGCTTTGACATCTGACCTTGTGTGTGTTTGTAGGTAATCATCTGGGGTCCTGGTGTCGGGGAGTGTGAGGGTGTAAGCGTGACTCCCTGCTCCTCTGTTCTGGATGTCGGAGATTCAGCCACTGCCGTGTCTATCTGCCCATTTCTCTGTTCAGATCAGAGGTGACCATTTTGTAACCAATCACTCGTCTTTATGTGACCCATCATTAGAATTAGCATCATGTGTCTGGGACAAATGCTTAATTATACGTGTATGTGTGTAGTTATTTGCTGGCTGTAGGTCTAGAGAATGGGCGGATTGTGCTGTATAAATGGAGGCCATCAGAGGATCTGTCTTCTGGATCAGACTGGAGCAAATGTGGAGGAACTGATGCTTGGTATCCTTTTTTCTGCTCATATTCTTATTTTTATAGTCTTGAAATGTCCAAACTAATGAGAAACTTGTATAAACCAGCTTTTGTCAACTAAAGAGAAGCTTTAAGGGCTTCCTGCAATTTTAACATTTAAAAAAGCAGAAATTAGGAGAGCCATAAATATTAGTAATTGTACAGTTTACTGTAAAATTAGTATAATATTTTTTTCTTAAATGCAAGTTATTTTTTTAACAGTGAAATATTAGAATAGTTACAGTTCTTATTTTGTTTAAAGTAAAAATAGTAATTATAAATATTATTATTTTATTTATGATTATATTTTATTAAAGGGATAGTTCACCCAAAAATGAAAATTCTGTCAGTAATTACTCACCCTCATGTTGTTCCAACCCTGTAAGACTTTCGTTCATCTTCGGAACACAAATTAAGATATTTGTGATTAAATCTGAGAGCTGGATCACTCCTCCATAGGCTTTTAAAGGATTGAAACTTGACATCCCCGAAAAGTTATTACAGAAATCGTTAAAAGAGTCCAAGTGACTACAGTGCTCATTCTTAAGTTTATCAAGCGACGAGAATACTTTTTGCTTGCAAAAAAACACAAAAATAACGACTTCATTTAACCATCTCTTCTCTTCCGTGTCATTCTCCTAAGCTGTTGACGTAGTGTAACTGCGCAGCGCTTCTGTGTTATACGTCACACGTAGGCTCACTATTGGCCGACGCTAGTCATGTGTGTGATGCGTGTGACGTTCAACCAGAAGCGTTGCGCAATAACACTACGTGAAATCTCCAGGCCCAAAGAGAATACTTGAGTCACTATTTTTGTTTGTTATTTTGCGCTCAAAAAGTATTCTCGTAGCTCGAAAAAGTTAAGATCTAGCCACTGTATTCAGTTGGACTCTTTTAACGATTTCTTTATTAACTTTTTGGGGCTGTCAAGTTTCAATCCCTTAGAAGCCTATGGGGGAGTGATCCAGCTCTCAGATTTAATCATAAATATCTTAATTTGTGTTCCGAAGATGAACGAAGGTTTTACGGGGTTGGAACGACATGAGGGTGAGTAATTACTGACAGAATTTCATTTTTGGGTGAACTATCCCTTTAATTTGTAATCATGATTTTTTTGTTGGTAAATTATGCAGTCGGCACAGAACATTTGACAAAAGTGAGCAGGTTCATCAAAGCTGTTTAGCCAAAATAGACAATCACATAATGCCTCATAAGCCCCTAAAAATAATCTTACAGTTTCTCAGTCTTCAATTTACCTTCTCATAAAGAGACACGATCTCAAGTCAAGCAAGACAGTCGTACCTTCTCCCAGAAACCAGTGCTGGTGGTGTAATTGACAACAAAAGGGCCTCGTGTATCTGCGCTGGCCCACGCTGCTCGGGAGAAGCTTCAGGTTGATACGGGGGCTCCCGTGGGCAGCTTCCGCATTGATCCGTGAAGAGAGGGAATGAGGTGTCAGAGAGAGGCCAGGCCGTGTTGTGCATTCTGTTTCTCGCTAGCTATCTCTCTCCCCCACAGCGGATTGAGTCCCGACTGGCTAAACTCTCTTTCTGTAGGTGTAATTGATAAACCGTCTGTGTAGGCACTTACACGTATCTCTTACCTAGAAGTCACTCACCTTAGAAGCTCAAGACCTCACCTTGCATTGCAGCGAGTTCTGAAAAGCAAGGTCGATTCGTGTGTTTATTCTTCTACCTGTATTATTTTTGAAATTGGCCAGTTTAATCACCCCTTGAAGTAGTTGGACAGGCAGAGCTGAAGCGAGACATCCAGACAAGTGTGTGAGGGGTGATTTGGGTTGCCTTGAATCAACATCTTTCCATGCTTGTGTCTTTCCTTGACCACCCATCACAGTCAGAGTCACACGCTGGTGGTGAAGAGGCTGCGCTGGAGGCCAAGGCCGGGCCAGGCGGGACATGGAGAGCAGGACAGGAACGAAGAGCAAGCATGGGTCCAGCTAGCCAGCGCTGGTGCCGACCATGTCGTCAAAATCTTCAACATCAAAATGTCAGCGCTGTGACGTGCACTGTGGGTAATCTTCAGTGTGTCCAGCTGAAAAACGCAGTGATGAACTACAGTCTCCTGATCTGCTGTGAAGTCGTCAGCGTGTGCTGTTTTTCACGGGGATGATGCTGGAAGCAGTTTTCTCGTTCCCTTAAATCAGCTTCTGTTCTTTGAATTTCAGCACTATTACTTATGACCTGTAAACAGGAACTAATATACTATTTATGATGTATAAAAAAAACACATTTCTCTGTATTACAATAAATGTCTCTTTTCTAGTAATGAAATGTCACAGGAGTGATTTATCTCTAGCTAACTATAATTCTTTTATTGGCTTTTTAAAGCGCCCTCATTCCGTGAACGGCAGATCCTCTTGTAATAACCTACAGCCGTAAGTGACGGTAAGAGAATAGAAAATCCGGCTCACATCCTCTCGCTTCCAGTGCCTGAAGGACAGATGAGCATTCGGATAAGATGTACAATGAGCCGTGAGGGCCATAGACTCACCAGGCGTGAATCATTCACAGGAGAAATGGTGTGTTTCATTTAGGAAATGTGCTCCTTTTTATTGAGCGCGTCCTTTATTGAAACCAATGACATTCATTCTTGAGACATTAAAGGAATGTTTTCTGGCTTCAATTCAACTTAAGTTGTTTCGACAGCATCTGGAACATGCTTTTGATAACCACAGAAAATAATGTAGACTGCAAGACTAAAATGCTAAAAATACTCGAAGTACTTTTGTGAAGTAAACTGTAGCTGCAAGACTTTGTTAACATGGTGTAATAGAATCTTGGAAAACTTGGTTTTCGCAAAGGTTATGCATTTTGTCAACCTATCATGACAGTAAACCCTGTAAATTTTCTATTATATGTACAAGAACACCCGAAACACTCATGTGAACACTATACTTCCAAACTTCCACTGTTTAGGAAGTGTGGTTGCAAGACGACAAACAACATTAACACAGATTGTGTAAAATAAGAACTTGCTAACTTGAGTTTTTGCAAGGTTTTATGCAATTTGCCAACTTGTCATGGCAGTAAACCCTGTACAAGGACACCAGAAAAGGGTTTTGTTATTTCAGCTACACACATTAACATGTTCATAAACTCAGTATATGAAAAAAAATCACCTTACTTGACCAATGCCAAGCCGTGTTCAACATCTAGTGAAAAACCTTCCCATGTGTCAAAATGATTTTCAGTGCTAAACTTTAACATTTATAAACTTTATCTGTGTCTTTTGACGCAATTCACTGCGTTCTATTTTGAGGACACCCGCTGGCCCATTTCTGTGTTGTGCTGTTGTGAGAAGTGAAAAGGTCTTCTGTGTCCTGTCTAGTACTGACATGTTAAATATTTGAGCACTTGATGGAATGGGAAAGCTGACTGTGACATGAAGGCTTCGTCCTCCACCATCCAGTTTGGCATGAAGTCCCTGCGCGCTCAATAATTCATTATACTGAACGTACAGAAGCACTCGTGACAGATTCATCCGCCTTGCCTTTCTGTTTGTTTTATGATTGTGTAAAAGTGTGTGTGAGAGAGATCAAAACATGGGCTCACTGAAAGCTCTACACTGCGCAATGCAGAGGTGGACAGTAATGAAGTACATTTATTTGAGGACTGTACTTAAGTACACTTTTTGAATATCTGTACTTTACTTGAATATTATTTTTTATGGAAACTTGTTACTTTAACTTCACTACATTTGAAAGACAAATATTGTACTTTTTACTCCACTACGTTTCTGTCAAGGTCATTGAGTAGACAGTAGTTATGTTAGTCAGGGCATGATTTTTCCCCATCTCTAAAACGTGATTGGGTTTTTGCGGGTGACAGACAGCCTATCAATAATCATAAATGTTAAATAAAAAAAGATACGTTTTTTAATTTCTATTGGTTTTGTAACATTTCTTAAAGCTCTTAATTCCACAGATACTACAAACTGGTCAGTGTATTATTCACTAGGATGCTTTTGAGGCATAAGGTACTGTAACGATGAAAAAATAATAAAACAATGCATTGACATTTACTTTACAGATACTCAAGTACTTTTAAAAACTCAAGTACTTCCTTTTACTTGAGTAAAAATCGGTCTTTCCAACTTTTACTTGTAATGGAGTAACATTTGACCAGTAGTATCTGTACTTTCACTTAAGCACGGAAGTTGTGTACTTTGCCCACCTCTGGCGCAATGTCATTTGAAAAGAAAGTCTAGTTTTGCCATTATTTACTCACCCTCATGTCAATGTAAACCCTGCATGTGGCTCTCTGGAATGCGTAATTCTGATTGGTCAATCACATGCAACTGGCACTATGCAGTCTTAATTATCGATTGTCGTGAAAACAACAACAGCATATTAGCAAAGTCCCTTTCAAGGAAAGTCTGTTCATTTGGCGGCCATATTTGCAACGTCTCAAGGCAGCTATTTGGGCCATAGACAGTATAAGAAGTGGACAGAGCCATCTCATTGGAACTCAGTTAAGACAGTTGAAGCCCATTTTTAGCGATTTTTGAGCACTTCCGTTCCTGACGCGCAGACTCAAACCGACTCAAACTAACCTTGATGACGTGAGCAACCTGTCTGACAGACGTAAATCTTCTAGTAGCTGTGCGTGAAAATTGCCAACGTTAATCTTGCAGAGACGGGAACTTGAGCAAAGAGTTCTCATACCGAATTATTTCCAATTCCCCAAAAACGTTGTTGAAATATTTTGTCCCGTTGCTTTTATGGACTCATTATCTATGGGCTTCTCCCTTGACGGGACGTCCCCCCGATTGCCTGCGAGCTTCTCCTCCTGTCTGTACGGTCACTTCTGTTCAGCGCAACAGAGAGTCGAGTGGTTATGACGCAGTCGTTAGCCTGTTTTTACAAAAACTATTTCTACGGGGCCATAATGTAACATAGAAGGTAATGGAGCCCTTTATACATTGTCGTGTTTCATTAGAAATAAATAATAGACAAATGAAGTCTTTAAACGCCTCAGATGTAAAGCTATTCGCTGTCAAAGTGACGCCAAAAATGAATGGGAGTCAATGGAAATGCTAACGCAAGTGAAGTTCTGCTACAAGATGGCGGCACCCGGCCGGCTTCAACTTCCGGTCGATGGATTACCCCCTTGATTTGGGCATCCAAGACCAAGTCCTATCTATTTGAATGGGGAATCCTGAAATCAGCAACAAAATCTGACATGAACTGTCCCATAAATGTTGTTTTTTATGCTCAAATAGCGCTAAAAAGCTATTTCTATAGGCTAGACCAGCCAATGCACATGTGCAGTCCTAAGCTTGAGCCTCAGATCGGAGTGACGCAATGACTTTACCAATCAGTGACTCAAGACTCTTGGCTCTTTTACTTAGAAGGCGTGACGCATTTCGCCATGTTGCAGTTTCTCCCATTCATAAGTATTTTTTTTAAATACTTACAACTCAATTCTTATCCACATTTATTTGGTTAGTAGCGCCATATTTAATATTTTAACAGGACTGAAAAGGCTGTGAGGGAAAGAGGTGTGTTCAATGGATTGTATGCCAGGTGTTCAGCTGATGAATGTCTTTCCAAAAAACATTTTTAGTAGACAAAAAATATGTACACATGTTGCTATTCTGACTAAGAACTATTATCAGGAAGATCACACTTGCTTTTCATACTGTATTTTTTAACATGACACATTTTGAAGAATGTAAATTATTTATAAAGGGATCTGAAGAAACTCATGGTTTGGATCAACATGAAGGTGAGTAAATTACAGAATATTCTTTTGTGCCTGAACTTTCACTTTTAAAGGAGTAGTTCACTTTAAAAAAAAACTTTTGCTGATAATTTACTCACCCCCATGTCATCCAAGATGTCCATGTCTTTCTTTCTTCAGTCGAAAAGAAATTCAGGTTTTTGATGAAAACATTCCAGGATTTTTCTTCCCATAATGGACTTCAATGGGACCCACACGATTCAAAGTCCAAATGACAGTTTCAGTGCAGCTTCAAATGGCTTTAAACGACTCCAGACGATGAATAAGGGTCTTATCTAGCGAAACGATTGGTCATATCAAAAATAAATAAAAAAGTTAAAGTTTTATAGGCACAAATACTCACCTTGCTCTGTTCTGTGAACGCGCATGAAACTGTCATTTGGACCTTGAATCGTGTGGGTCCCGTTGAAGTCCATTATATGGAGAAAAATCCTGGGATGTTTTCATCAAAAACCTTAATTTCTTTTCGACTGAAAAAAGAAAGACATGGACATCTTGGATGACATGGGGGTGAGTAAATTATCAGCAAATGTTTTTTTTAAAGTGAACTAATCCTTTAAGTAGATTTTGGTGTATTTCATGTGCTTGATAAATAATGAAAATAGAATAATTTAAATTATTTTATTAATAAAACATTTTTTTGCAATAATTTATTAAAAATGTTATGATTTCCATGCAGTTTAAGGGTACAAGAAATATGAAATGAACACATCCACTTTGATTTGTTCAAGAGCTCCTGTGTGTCTGTGTGTGTGCCAGTGCAAACACACGGACGGTACCGCAGTGGAGCACACAAGTGTACACTTCCAAAAAGCACTGTATAGAAAAACAAAACAACAGATTTGTGGAGTTCCTCTTTTTTTTTGTTCCGTTTTTTTTTTTTTTTTTGTTCTTGATGGGCAGTGACGAGTTTTCTGAACTCAAAAGAGATGATAAAATTCCAAAAATCATAAAAAATAAATAAAGCAAAAGGTCCAAAAAAAAAAAAAAAAAAAAGAGAGCGGTCTTCCAGCACAGAATAAATAGTTTGTATAGCAATGTGTAAACTTGTAGACAGCACGTTTTCACACAGTGGCAAACAGACATACACGCTCACTGCTAACATTCTGTCTTTTTAACGTCATTTGTAACACCCCCCACTATCATTGTATTGTACCTCTACAGAAAAAAATAAGTTGTTTACATTATATACATTAGAAGTTGTCGTTCATTCTCCTGGGGTGATGACAAGGCCTTGCTATTGTTTGTTACATGATGCAAAGATAGACCAGTTCACACCAGCATGGAGTCCAGCCCAAATTCATGAATCTCTTTGCACAAATGAGGTTTTCTTGCTTTAGAAGAACACAACACTTAGATCATTTTCAGTTTTTTTAAGGTAAAATCACAGATTTAAGTGACCATCAACTCAGCTCTTCACTTCATTTCCAAGGTTATTGCCAAGATGGTCATAAACAACCAGATGTGCATTCAATAGACCATGATGCATTTTCAAAATCAACGCATTAACGGGTTAATCTTGTGTTTTGCTTGATTCACAAACACATGCGCGCACACACACACACACACACACACACACAGTGATTTGAACCCACAGTTGTATAGAACATATACAAATAAAAATCATATAAAGCACTACCTTGTATCTCTTTATCAAGTTTTTGTGTTTTTCCAGTGATTTCCTTACAACGATTCACGTTTCCCATAACGGTAATGACATGTTTACACAGACGGATCAGTGCTTACCATTCCATTGTAAAAAGAACAGTTTGTGGTGCATGGTATGTCTTCATGTGGTGCTATAAATGTTTTCATATTTGTTTTTAGTACACTTCATAGTGTCAGACAGTCTTTAGGGTTGTTCTTCTGAGAAGCATGATCTCTATGACAATATTTCTGTGCAATGTCAACATTAGTGTCATAATTATACACCAAAAGTACAGGTAGTGTAAAACATATTTTGGATATGATTCTGCCTTCCAGCTTAATGTACCATCAAGAACATACTGTAAATATAGGTATCTATACAGATATAATGAGCTAATTATTGCCACTTTCATAATTATTATAATTGTGCATTTGTCAGTAATGGAGAAAAATGATCTGCAAAATTTTTTCATTTATAATGTATGCATAGGATACCATGCACGAAAGATTAAAAAATAAATAATTCTTTTTAATCAATCTAATACATTCTTTGTGTATACATACTTTACCGTATGATTACTCTGAATAAGAATCTCTTGTTCATAATTACATGTCACCAGGCTTCTGTTGCCTCAACTAATTCATATTATGGTTATCATTATGATTTAAAAGTACTGAATTATGCCCACTCCTTGAGCAGATGTTTGGCCGGATCACTTGTAAACATCCCATTCACTTAACTAGTAATAAAATAGATATTTGAGTTGCTCTTTTGGATGATTTTCTAAAAATTATTATTTGAATACTAAAGTTCCTGTTTATGCTTGGAAGTTCAAACCATTGAAAACCTCATTAACCAGGGGCCTAATTTATAAAATGTGTGTATTTGAACAATGCACACAATGCTAAAATCCACGCCAACGTTCATATTTATAAGTACGTACTTTGACGTGGAAAAACGCTCAGGTTCTAAGCAGACGTACACACTTTTCCTTGTGGCAGAGTTTGAGTACTGCGGGTATTTGGAAATGTAAGCAATTTTTGTCGCTCAAGTAAAGCATTTGGACGTTGACTGCTGCTCTTTTACATATTCATTAATGAATCGGCGTCTACAAGATGGAGATCTGAAACCATTCAGCTGCGCACAATTTCAAGAACATTGATTTGCTATTTATAGATTTCACATCTGGATCAAACATTTTATAAATCAGGCCCCAGGAACTTGAAGATCAAATAGGACCAGTGGATTCCAGTATGAGAATCTACCCATTTTCATGACAATTAGTAATCTGTTAGAAAAAGGTTGTAATAACAGTATTGACAGTATACTGTAAGTTTACATGTCAGATATGCCATATACTGTTTAAAATAAATGAAATGCAATATGTAAATGTGAGCTAGCCCTTTTACTTCTACTGATTCACCAAGCTTCATTGTTGCATATCACCCTCCATCCCTCCATTAAAATATATTGACGTTATAATCTTTTAGGAACACCTTTAGCAGATATGCTAAGCGTCATGTTTGTTAATGACATATTAATGAAAGTTGTAGATTATTACCATAACATATTTTAACAGGAGTTTAAAAGGTGATGAGAAACAATGAACAAATAAAGCCAGTTATAATTATGTCCAGTGTACACTATTCTCTTGTTGTCGATGTTTTAGTTTATTCTCTAATATAGGACATTAAATGTGATGTGGCAACGAGGATCATATTGTGGGATAGTACTGACTGTTGAACGTGCCAAACAACGTATCATAATAAAGATAAACAATAATGTTGAAATGAACTTGGAAATAAGAGCTGATTGTAGTCAGAATGAAAACTCAGTCATATAATGCAAAAGTTCAAATGTAGACAATCCCCTCCGTGTACTGAAAACCTCATTGTGTATAAGAAACGTCAGTCTAGGTCGTGGCCGTCATGCTAAGACAAGCTCCCGTGGCGTTGTGGGATTTTTGCGTATCTGTGTTGTTTAAAGGTCTTTGTCATTGTGACACATTTGTGAGTGTGAGTTACAATGACAATCACTGTTAGCAAACAAACCTGTGTTGCTTCCCCGAAAAGTTGAGACAATAAATACCCACGAATGTCGCGTTATCATCAGATTCTCGATGCAATGACTTAGGAATAGGATAATATGTGAAGTCACTGTTTTCGTCATCCGATCGACACGATTCGGTCCGTTAGGTTCCCGTAAGACGACAGGCACACACGTACAGTAACAAATCTGACAGAAACTAAAACCAAGACACCGACGGTGAGATATCAGCCGAAACAAACTCTTGCCATTGATATGAATGATACGTAGCTTATTTCCGATAATTCATATTTTGATTACATTTCCAGATTTACAAAACAGCTTCCCTATCTCTGCAAGACATTGTGCAAAGTTCACGGCACACAATAACATTTCTATAGCAACTATGAGGTCCTTTCACTGTTGCTAAGAGCGAGGTGATGTATTTCACAATGTCACTCTGCCATTTCTCCTCTGGAACAACACGGCACACACACACACGCCTCAACCCGAGCCCTTTTAGCCCAAGCTACAACCGTAGAGGATTCACAAATGTTTGGGTTTTTTTCATCAACCAAAAGAGAACAAAAAAAAAAAAAAAACGTACAAGAAACAAACAGAGGGAGGGTAAACTGAGAGACTGCACCAGAAAGTCAAAACGAGGCTTTGTTCTTACGTGACTCGACTTATTAAGTTAATTACACTTGTGCTAATTTTTCAGTCCCGCTGTTTAATACAATATCGTCCTTCTGTCTTGCTGCGTGGACCGCTTCTTTTGTGTAACCTCGCAGCTTTCTGTGAGGATATTTTGGTTTTGCTCTGCATGGAGTACCACTTCCCTGTTATTATCGCAATTTGTGAGTCTTCTTGTTCTGTAACAGCCGGTCACATGACGGCGATTGTGCATCCGAAGCATGGGCCTGCATCTGTGTGTTTCAGTCCCGGTATGCAGGATCAACTTGCTCGGCTGTAATGGAAGACTGACTCTCTGAAATCGCCGGTTTTGTCTCTTACATCTCTTTCGGCTGGACCTGTGGCTCTTTTGAGGTCGCAGTTGCGCGACTTCTAATGTGACATTGTATGCGATAAACCAAAGTGGTACTTTCGATACTCTGTTACCAGGACAGGCCTACATGATGCTTGCTGTTTTTGAAGACAAATAATGTGCGGTACACGTCTATCCAGGTGAGAACAGTTGGCTTGCGTTTACACTCCCTTGTTATCTTTAGTAAAAAATGGAGACACTAATAGTCTTATTTACCATTAACCACTTTTTCACACCATTGGGACACTGAAGCAATACAACAAATTCATATCGGTTTGCAACGTCGTACGTGTCTGTTCCTGGTTCGTCGACTGTTTGTAAAGTTCTACGGAGCACCAGGCCTCATCAGAATAATTCATTTCACAGCATAATCAAAGCTCACTTTGATGTTCAAATATGGTATTTACATGGCTGTTGACTTGTTGAATAAAGAGGAGTCGTCCTCGGTCACATCCGCTGCCCCTTTCCCGCAAGTTTCAGCAGAACCAATGTGCACAGATTTCGTGGAAAGGCTGCCGGCGGAAGCGTCTATTTTTTAGCAGCTAAGGCTACAGCGCCTGTCCTCCGTTGATCCACGCTGCTGTTTGGGGTGGGGGGGTTGAGTCCATCGAGTTAGGAACGGGAGGTGACGGGACATAGATAATGGGTTGGGTTGCTGTGTGAGAACCTCCGGTCACCTCCCTCCTAGTCTGAAGATCAGTCCTGCTCTGATGTGGCTATGGATGGTGGGACGGGGGCCATGTACGGATGAAGAGTCGGACCCCCCACCCCCGGGTTTCTCACACGCTTCTGTTAACCGCTGATATTGCTCAGTCTGTCTTTTAAAAAAAAAGCTGATCGCTTCCTGGGAGTGCAGTGCAGGGCAGTGGTAAGGCTCACAGGCCGGACACCATAACCCTGTAGGAGGGGGGCATGTGTCTGTGATGGGGGCTGGAGGCCGGGCTGCTCGTGGGACTGCTGCAGCTCGCGTCCACCCCTCCTATGGAGGGTAGATATGCGTGATGCAGGATCGGCAGCTGCAGGGACAGCCTGCGCTGTATGCTGTGAACACAAATCACACAGACGAAAATGGTTATTATACATAAAATACCCAATTCCTCATTTTCTTTAATGCTCTTGAGTTAAAGGACAATTCCGGCGCAAAATGAACCTATGGTGTAATATCACATTGGTACCGAGTCGACCGTTCTCTGGGATGCGTTTTCATGATAATCGAATGTAAAGAGTTTTATCTCTAAAAACTGTTTAGCTTATAACGCTAGAATACGGGGCATCGAGTGAGTAAAAATAAATCGCTAGTTAATACCACTAACAAGGCTCAAAATAGCCCCACACTAACATGGTAGCATAATGAGGGTCCCTACCTGCAAACCGAAGCATTGAGAACTTTGTAAGTGTACAGACAGTTTAATAAGAAGATACTTTATAAAGACAGAACACTTCGCAGGAGCCATCTTTGGAAAACAGTCTCGACCAGTCGAATCACGAACGCCGTGCTATGTGAGCCGGCCGATAGGATTTCACAAACGTAATTCCTATCGCATTCTATTATCAAGAAAACAAATCTCAGAGAACGGTCGACTCGGTACCAATGTGATATTACACCCTAGGTTCATTTTGCATCGGAATAGTCCTTTAATGTGTGTTTAATAGTGGGGAAGAACTCTTGTATGCCTGTAACAGACGTTCATCTATAATTATATCACAAAGCACATTTAAAGCAGATTTTGCCACGTACATCATGTTTCGTTCTTAATCAAGGTTCAAGGTTATCTGGTTAGCATGACCCCTTTAGTTCCTGCTGGTGGATGCCATAACTACACCATCTGGACCTACCATTTAAAAGTTTTGGCCTGTAATATGTTTTTGTATGCTCACCAAAGCTGCATTTATTTGATTTATTTTAAAAATACAGTAAAAACAGTAATGTGAACTATTTTTGCAATCCAAAAAAAACTGAAAACAGCCATTACTGCAGTCTTTAGTGTCACATGATCCCTCAGAAATCATCTTATTGTTATCAATGTTGAAAACAGTTGTCATTCTTAATATTCTTGCTGAAAACCTGGTAACTAGAAAGTTCTAAAAAATAGAAATAATTTATAACTTTATAAAAGTCTTCGCTTTTAATGTGTCCTTGCTGACTGAAACAAAACAAAAAATCTTACTGACCCCAAACTTTTATTATTAGTGTATAAAGCATCTTTCTTAATTTTTACAGCAACAATGAAATCACACATATTCCATTACATTAGAGTAAATAAATAAATACATAAATATATATTTATTTGTCTCATAGTCAGCATGATGGGTTTGGGACTGTCCTTGTTCTTTTGGTGCCTTCAATCCTGTATGTACCTGGCAGTGTGGATCACCTCATATAAAGTCCATGTCATACCTGTGTCTCGATTCAAACTGCACCCCAAGAGGCCGAAGCCCTTTAAATCAATTACAGAAACCAAATAGCAGTTATATAAAGTGCACACACCACACCTCTCATGATTGGTTTTATGATTGAAGTCTCTTTGAGTTATTACTTTCAATCAAATATTAATTTCATACATCAATTAAGGAAAATGTCTTCTGTGTTTAGAAATAATTAACATTGATTAGTCAGATGTTCCAGGTTCACATGCAAAACAAAAACGAAATAAAAAAATGCTCTTTATGCCAGTGTTATTAAACTAAATATGTATTTGTTTATTCTTTACTGCAGACGTGGAGACCAGGCACAATAAATTAATGCGCCGCATATTCCCATGTCAGGGGGGGTGTTATTTTGCAAGGTCAAGACTCCATCAGCTACTGGGGTAAGTGTGTGAGAGTATGTCTGAGTGTGTGTGTATGTGTTTGATGAACAGTGACAGTGCAGAATCCCTCCTCTGTGAGATCAAACATTCATGTGCTGGGACAGCCTGTAGTCCTCTAATTCTACTCTCATGTCTATTTTCAGGGTCCAGTGCCTTTCGCTCTCACTAGAAATCACACATTATGTAACCACAGCCCCCCTTCCACGTCTCTCTCTCTCTCTCTCTCTCTCTTCTCTCTCTCTCTCTCCTCTCTCTCTCTCTCCTCTCTCTCTCTCTCTCTCTCTCTCTCTCTTTTGTCTGTCTGTCTGTCTGTCTGTCTGTCTGTCTGTCTGTCTGTCTGTCTGTCTGTCTGTCTGTCTGTCTGTCTGTCTGTCTGTCTGTCTGTCTGTCTGTCTGTCTGTCTGTCTCTGTCCCTGAACCTCTACTTGCTTTCATTTACTTTTTTCCCCCTGATGTCTGTATTATTTCTCACCTTCATGTAAATGAGTCTATACAGCAATGTATGTGGTATCTGTTCACCTTGTTTATAACGCAAGAGTGGGCCTGGCCATTGCTTTATGTTAACTCTAATGTGCAAGGCTTCCGGTGTCATTCGCTTCCAGATGTACAAAAACTGTTCGTTACGCTGCTTGATGTTGAAAACTGGTGATTGTTCAAATATTATTTTAATTAATTATCATAATAATCATAAACACATTTGCAGAATAAGGTGGACAGTTTCAACAAGAACTATTTAGAAAATGAAAACCCTTAAAGACTCATAAAAATAACTAGTCAGTAACAGGTGGTTTTGCAGAGATGTATATTCTCATTCTAGAGAGCAAAATACAAATAAAAATTCCAATCAGTTTAACATTAGTGATGATAATTTTTTGGTTCTTTTTTCTAAGAAAGATGTGATAAATAGTATATATATATATAATATATATATATATATATATATATATATATATATATAAACTGACAAGTTTATGGTCATTGAATGGCTTTTAATAGGTATGACTATGGGCCACAAGAAAAATATATAGAAAATAAATTTGATTAATCTCTCATTTTTTCTAAGAGAATATGCACCATTAATGCATCGTCAGATGGCAAAATCTCATCCGTTTTTACTTTCAGCTTCTGTAGTGAATAACTGACTGCCATATGAGACTTCTTCACCGGCAAAACTGTCACGCAAATTCTTTTACTTTTTTACTTTATCACCAGTTGCCCGCAAAATGATGGACAATGATTCACATTTTGTGTGTGTCATTTTCCGTGATAATAATAAGTTAATTATTAAACGAATAAGTAAATAAATAAACGAGTAACAAGCAAACTTAAACTTGTGCTTAAAGTTTCTGCAAATAATTTGCTGATGCAGGTTCAAATAGACTCTTGATTTGTTTTATTGCCCCTCTCCCAACTCAAGAGTTAAATGTCACCCATGTAGCCTATAGCTAAAAGCATGTAGAGTTTTCTCAGACTTATACTTTTGTCCTAATACTGTCACTATCTAACAAATCTTTCGTCAAATGTTATGTCTGGAAAGTTGGACTGATATTTTGTTCATAGATTTGTATGTGTCCAGAAACTTTTTTGGGCCTGAAGTGCATGCCGATGTAAACTCACTGTTCTGGTGAGTTGATGTCTTCTAGTGGACCTCTGCTTATCCTAGAAGGATCCATGGATCCCCACTGAGCCTGAGGCTTCTGCTCTAAGTGGTTCTTCAGAGATTTCTCTCCATCTGAAAACAAAGACATGATGTTCAGAATGTTGCCTTTCCATCAGGATGTCAGTGGTGGATTCAGCTGAAGAAGATGCTGAGTCAGAACTCACACCTTAGGTTGACATGTTTAGGGTTGAAAAATGTATAACACCAATAAATTGTTCTTGTTCTCTGGGTGACAGACTCAGGAACAGAGGAAAAGAGTTTGACATACTGAAATGAGTCACGACTGACAGCTGTGTGTGATCGACAGGTGAGGAACACAAGATTTGATATCCACTTCTCCTACCTTTGCCATCAGTGAAGTTGCGTATGCTCAGGATATTGTTGACATCTTGGTAGTGGTTTTGTTTAATGTATGGAGTCTTTTCTGGAGTGTCCTGGAGTTGCATGGTAACCTCTTCCAGTTCTTTATCCAGCTGTAACACAAATTCAAAAACCCGGTAGCACTTTACAATAAAGTCCCATAAGTAATGCATTAGCTAACAATGAGCAATACATTTGTTATGGTATTTATTAATCTTTGTCAAAATTGGCTATGTTTATGTTAGCTCAAGTCCATGAAATAATACTTTGGATTTTAATAATGTATTAGTAACTGCTTAAATTGACAATACCTAAGATTAGCGTTGGAAGTATTTTTCATTATTAGTACATATTGCCTAATGCAGTTAACTATGTTAACAAATGAAAACTTACTGTAAACCAGTAGTTTAATTTATATAACAAATTAATAATTTGTAATGATAAAAAAAACTAAAAACATACAGTAGTATGTTTCATTACTGTAAAATACTTTCAGTAGTGAAAACATTTAAACTCCATAAAGTTGCTCCCAAAAATATCTATTAGTCTTGATATAATTATTTATTTATTATTTAAGTATAATAATTTAGTCTTAATATATATGTATACTTAATCTAATATATGATTTGGGCACTGTATTTTGATTTGCATAATATTTTGTTTTGTTTACCCTTATTACTTATTTTTCTTCACAAGAAAAATATTTGTTATTCATATGTAATTTAGGGGGGGAACGGGTTGTATTATAAAAAAGCATGACCCCCTTTAGTGTAGTGGCGTATTAGTGATTGTTAGCTTATCTTAATAACTGTTTAAAGTAGGGCTGGGCGATATGGAGCAAAAAAATATATCTCGATATATTTTGCTATATCTCGATATATGATATATATCTCGATATCTTTACAGGAAAAATAACCCCCAAAAACTACTGGAAAAACAAATATGCCAAATACCACAGTCTTTTTTTATTGAAGTGCAAAGAGGTAGGAATGTAATAATTTGGTAATTTATGACAACTGACATCACAGAAACTTCCGTCACCTCTGTGATTCTCATTCGGAGGCGGTGGTTGTCTGTCTGTAGTCCATCCAGACGGGAAGTGTTGGCCTGGTTAACACTGGTTACTGAGGTGGAAGTCTTGGAATCTTCCTTCTTCTGATTCTGGGTGAACTTTAACCTCCGGTTCTGTGTGGCAGCATCCGGGTTTGTTCGCATTGTTACAAACTAACAAACGAGAAGAGAACAAGGACATAATATTGAGATCCTTTGGCATTGAGTCTACTTAGAGTGTATTTGTTTAGAGTTAGAGTCGAATCTTTCAAATTTCAGTGTGTTCATTTCCAGAGAGCTCCAGGGAATGCAAAGTAAGCACTGTTCTCAATTATATTCCGGTTAACTTGCTAGGGATTTGCACAAATCAAAATGCCAGATTGTGGCTTTCGCTGACCTCTACAATTCTTTCCCCATAGGGCTGGATCAGGCTGTACATTCCAGTACTTACCTTTGGCACAAAAACCAGACACAGCGTGATGGTGCTGCAGAAGATGATGACCAGTGCCACGATGCAGAACTGCACATTAGGCTGATCTCGGGTCAGGAAGGACACTGCTGCCCCAATGATACACATGATGCCCACATTATACACACTCATACCGATGTACTTGCTGTCGTTCAGGGCTGGAATGCTCACATTTCTGGTCTCCCAGGCCAAAAAACACCCAAACAACTAGACAAAAAAGAGAAAAGTGCAATGAATTACAAGGGCAGTGAAATCTTCAGTTTTGCATAGACAATCATTTTCACCTTCACCACCGTGTGCAGTCGTCAGTTTACAGTGATGAATCATAAAGCCAGTGAGAATGAACTGTGGCTGACTTATTTAACACCCTAATGCCTCTAAAGGCCGCTAACAACACCTGTCCAACTCTCAGGAAGTCAGAGAAGTAATCAAAGCACCTTTGTGTGCGACTAGAGTGAACTCTGAGAAATATGACTCAGCTAACATAGTGACGCACACTCTGAGATCTGATTCTGCACCCACTCGCCTCCAACCTATTCAATCCTAATCCAATCACAGCAGGTCTCACTCTTTTTCCTTATTCACCCTCTCTTCCTTCTCTCGTTCTACAGACACGCGTCAGCTGTAAGTGAAGCTGATTTAGCAGCAGGTTTTCAAACATGACAAGAGGAAGGAAGAGGAAGTGGTAAGAAGGGTAAGAGAACGTGAGTGTGATGGCATTTGCACTAGTTCACTATTATGATTTGATGACTTTCATTCTAAATCATTTCGGCCTTGATTTAACATTGACACCTTTGACTCCCCCCAAATCTACAGCTGTAGTTTTTAGAGAGAAAACAGACAAAAGAGACTGGAAGAGATACTCTGTGGTCCACAGTTGAACTTTGACACGGATCGTCTACTGTAAAACAGAGGTAATGGCCTGCCAGTCAACCGAACCACCTGCCAACTGTTACAGCAGCCAGAACAAGATGACATATCATTTCCACAGAGCACAAAGTGAGTAAGAGGGCAGAATTTTATTTGAGGTTGTTGCCACCATTGACTCAGAGATTATGGTCTGTGCTATGGGCAATTAACTGACTGGGGGCATTTTGGTTCCCGAGGCACCTTACCAGTAATCTAAAGTGAGGTTAATTGGAAAGAGCAATCTTGCTCATATTATATCTCCTCCTAGGAGTACAATGTATCAAAGTACAGTGAGTTCGCTAGATGTGCATTTCCTGAAGGAAATACCTTACCAGTAATCACTGTTTGTAAGGAAGCAAAATAACAATGTTGAAGTTTACAGCAGTTTCTCAATCTTTTTGACTCCATTTCTAAAAAAACAATATTTGAAGGTGCGCCAATATACTTTAAGTGCTTCAGCTGTAATGTCAAAGATGCTTATTTGCAAACTTTTATTTAAATTATTATTATTATTTACAGAAATTAGGACTGGGAATATATCATATTTTCAGTTTCAGAAACTAAAAGTTCAGCAGGGTTTACACTTTCACAGCAATACATTTACATGAATTCTTTTACTTTTTTGTTGTTTAGAAATAGCAATTTCTAAACAACAAAATATTTTAGAGCTTGACATAACTAGAAAAATTATAATCATTGTAAATATGGGCAAAACTTTTTAGGATTTTATTAATTTCCATTTTTCCAGGTCTAGAAATCACACTTTTAAAATTATGCGGCAAGACAAAATGACAGTTGTTGATTAAAAAAAGAAATTAAATATGTGTTTACTTACTTTAATGCTTAATTTAAATAATTTTAAGCCATATTGCACCCCTCTTTGCTGAGGCCCATTAGTTGATTACCATTGGTTTACAGTAAGATTTGGTTTGAAACTTTTTAGTTCAGTGTAAACAACATAAAAGACTGATATTTAAGCAATAAGCAGGTCATGAACATTAGATAACTGTATGTATGGCATTTGTATTTCCTAATGTAACACAAGAGACTCAGAATCTAGTATTACAAATGCATTTTCATGACAGTGAGATATAGTGTATATAATAATTTACCAAGTGGCAGAATATTCAGACTGGGTTGTCTGCGGGAGCAGATGGCGATCATGTTGTTGCTCTCTAGAATGTTCTCACTCACCATAAGGAGGCCTTTGTAGGCATAGACAATCCCCAGCCAAATGGTCATGTGCGTGTTCTCGCAATGCTCCAGGAAGGGCCGGATTGCGATGTCTCGTCCCTGAGGATCTGCCTGTGGAGACACAGTGAGAAAACCAATGAGTGGAAATAATCCTGGCTAAAAAACACCTTTGTCACTAACAACAATAACAAAATACAGAGCCAGGGCTTATTTTGCAGAGACTTAAATGCGTTTAATATGAAGGTTGATTTCAGAATTTATTAAATACATTTGCATTTAGATTTAGAAGTAAATTTGCTAAATTGCATTTGCATCGAGTACCAATACTGAGGATGAAGGCATTACAGGAACTGGGATCATTTAATCTCCCATGGGAGACCAACCTTAATGGACTTTCTCAGAGATAGTAACAATAGTCACCTCTACGGGATGCCACTTGAGAGTTAACGATTAACAATAACTCTTTATGGGTCAGACATTGATCGCTTGATATTGATGGAGATATTTAATCCTGATATGCAAGACAGATCAGGACTGGACTGCGAAAGAGAAGATCTCAACCGAGTTCCCCTCAAAGTGCTGGGTCTAAAAGTATCCAAGCTCTAACCCAATTTCTGCTGCCCCAGTTTGAAAAACCTTAAGCTTGCCATACAACAACCCAGACACAAAGATAGACAGGGACCCAACCTCCAACCGCATTCCTAAGTCTTACAGATTTTACCCAGTTTAGTCACAGAGCGTAACACCCCCAGCTTTCATCCGCCGCTTGTGTGGCTCCATCAGCATGATTTGAGTTTGGCATTAAGGAGTTCACAGCACAGAAGACATCTTCACAAAGTGATGGTGCGAGTAAAGTGGGCCAGCCAACACAAGAAGTTCTATTTATAAATGACATATTCCAAGATGTGATGAATCCTAGAAGTCAAACAGACATTGTCAGACAATTTTTAAACTCATCGAGAGAACAGATCGGAGAGGAACTGCTGATGATGTAATGTCTGCGAAAAATGTTGATGTGATAAAGTGCTTCTACAATAGCAACGAAAGAAATAGCAAAAAATCTGTCCCCCTTACTGAAAGTAACACAATAATGCTTTCACTTCTCTGTTAAACATTCAAGTGTTTCTTCTGACCTAAAACACCCAGAAATGAAAAGATAAAACTTAAATAAACTGCTCATTTCTAACTGCACAACAACAAGAGCTCTGCTTTCTCATAGCCTGAGCTGTAGTTAGTGGAGCTGTGTGGTGTTGCTGAGCAACAGTCGGTGGGTTGGGCTTAAAGGGAGTGCTGGGTGCTCAGTTATTTCTCACTGCATTAGGCGTCTAATGTAATTGTTCACTGGAAGCTGGAAGGATGTGTGACTGACAGAGTGTCTTTGGAGAGATGGTGACAAGAGGGACACAGTTAGCTGAGAAGAGAGAATTATGTCAGTTTATAGACTGGAATGAACCATATGGACACTGAGAACTGCGAACACACAACCATTAGGTGTGTATTAGTACAGTAGCAGGTTTAGACACAGAAGGGGCAGATACAGATAACCCTATAACTCCTGCCTGAGACTTTTCACTTACAAATGTATTATTAAAGCCTAGCTTACTAAATGGTGGAAGATTGCATCCATTATATAGGCTATATATACTTTAATAAATTGTCTAATTTATTTACCATAAATTATGGTCCTGGTTATGTGAATTTTTAACACGCATTTGTTTGACTTTATAACACGCAATTGCAAGTTTATATCTCACTATTCAGAGAAATAAAGAACTGCAAGATAGAAAGTGCATTTCTAATAACAGCCATTTTTTGACATTTTTTTGATCAGTTTTATACGTCATTGCCAATTTCCAATTTCTAAAAAAACAAAGCAAAATGAATCCAAACATTTGAACGATAGCATTTTATTGTACATGATCTCATTGCTTAATGTATTAAAGCCTAGGTCTTCAACCCTGCTTCTGGAGACCCAACTGTCGGACAAAATTTATTTCCATTCTTCTTCAGCTCACCTGGCATGCGATTTTTCAAGTGATCCTGAAGACCTTGATTAGCTGGGTCAGGAGTTGCTCGACCCACTCCGAGGCGAGCGAGATTCGAATCGGAGGTCTCCAGCATGAGAGGCGGACACGCTAACAAGAACGTTAAAGACGTCAGTCGCCAGTGTGCCTCTTGAGGCCGAGGGAGTGAGATTTACTTGCACAGCTCTTAGTACTAGCTATGTTACACAAGTGTATTTGATTAGGATTGTAGCTAAACTCTGCAGGACAGATGGTTCCCCAGGAAGACCTATAGGCATTAAAGTTTACATGGTGTGATCCTGTCCTCCATGTATCTCAATCTGAGCATGAAAAAAATGAATCAACCTAAAATGACGGGGAGAGTGAAGGAGAGGGAAAGTGTCATGGACATCAGGGTTCTTTGCCTCAGTTATTTCTCCATGAGCATGTATTTTATTCCATTGAGAGTTTAGTACAGCATGAATGAGATTTCTATTATCCAGCCTCTTTCCAAGACCTTTGATTTTGAATAGAGAAATGATAGTTATAATACTCATTTGTATGGGTCAGTCACCCTTCTGTCGGTCTGTTTCTCTCTGACATGGCTTCTTGTAACCACAATCTCTTATCTGTAGTAATCCTTTTACATTACACCCTGTGATCTCTGCGTGCCACTGCTTAAATGTAGTATGGAGAGGCAGATATTGTTCAATGGAGCTGTTTAACAAGAAGTTAAGTCAATTATTCAGCCATCAAATCTTAAGGTCAACTCGAACGATACTTCACTGACCTAATCCCACAGCAAAGACATGACACACATCAAGGAACAAGGTTTAGCCCCACGCTTCAAAACCAACACTCGCCAAGCACCAAATACAAATAAAAATCAGCTCAGGTCAGTATAAACACACTCACTTTGCCCATGTTTGCCAGAACTGCAATACATTATCTAAATTAAAAATGATAGAATTACCTCACGTGAGCGATTCAAATCAAAGACAATTTATCTAGGATGTTACACAATGTGGAATATTCATTGCAATAATCCACCAAAAAGAAAATTAGGAACAAAATTATGATTTGTGACAGTTTTCCTCATCTCATATATATTGAAATTGATGCAATGGCCTGCACGGCATGCTTTTTTTAAATTCTTACTTTTTCTTAGACTCTTATGTCACCAAGGCTGCAATTATTTGATCAAATTATTCAATTTATTACTCAATTATTGAATTATATCAATTTATTCCTATGAGGGCAAAGCTGAATTTTCAGACTACAGTCTTCAGTGTCACATGATCCTTCAGATCCTTTGCTGCTCAAGAAACATTTCTTAGAATTATCAATGTTGAAAATAGTTTTGCTGCATAATATTTTTGTGGAAACCATGATGCATTATTTTCTTCAGGATTCTTTAATAAACAGAAAGTTCAAAAGAACACCTTTTATTTGAATTAGATAATTCTAATCCAATTATGCCACTTTCTCTGATCACTTGCATTTTGCAGGTGTGGCAAATGTACATTTTGGACCATATTTAGCACTTTCCAGATCCTCCAGGGTAACATCTACCTGCTCCAGTTTGAGGATGAACCTGCAGCTGCACGCTGAGGCTTTGCAGATCTGTCTCCCTCTGGTGTGTGCTTATTTTTGGAGTCCACTGCTCTAAACTCAACTTCAAATGCAGTGACTTCAAAGTGGCCCTGCTGCAGTCCCTGCGGCTGAGCCTGGGAGCTGCCATCACTGATTCATTACAGGCTAAATGCATCATTAGACCAGGAATCAAACCCCGAACATCAAGCGCATTTAAATATGCAAATGAGAACTTGCAGTGGCATGTTTCAGATTGCCTTTGTTATTGCAGCCCAAAATGCTTTTTATTGACATCATTCTTTAATCTAATGCTCCAGAATATCTCGGTTTTAATCACAACTCCCATCTGCTCGCTCTCTGCGAGTCTCCGATGCAAATGACTTTCACTATGTTGCCGTCACATGACTGCTGTACCGCGCACCCTTCGCCCTACACAAACACACTCACTTATGAACATGCAGCTAATTTGCGAATAACAACCTTCATAAATGGAGTTCGAGTGCTCGCTGTCAAACGTTATTAGAGCTCACACATGGGCAAACATTTGAATCTGGTGACTACTGGATTATACTGAGGTATGCACACAGATGCGCTCTCAGTATTACGGTCACGGACACATAAACACTCGCATACACTCACAGACGCGCAAAATTGGAAGGCCATAACGCATACAGCATGTTTTCTTTTCTGGGGGACAGTCACGATTTGTGACTCGGGTCATCTATAGATCCTTGTTGAGTCAAGGACACGGAGAGGTCCCACACACGATAAGCCATCAGTCCTGATAACTCATTAGGACTGCTGTTCCTCCACGAGGGCAGGCATTGCAAACTGTGAGTGATGGAGGATGGCCGCTCTCCATCATAGTGCACTCTGCTGCCCCCATGATTACTGAAGCCACAAGCACCTTCCTGTGCCGTGGACATCAGGGTGCGGAAAAGAGTAGATGGGTGTTTGTGCGACTGTCCTCTAACCATGACCAACATTGTTTATAAATACACCACATCTTAAATTCTGTATGTTCACATTCGGTGATGGGAATAATAGTAGTGGAAATCAAATTTGAAACATTTTTGGAATGAAATGGCTGACTTCCTATCCCCCTTTTCAAATTCTTGATTTTGTTTTAGGGGTCTACTAGAATAGGTTTTCATGCTTGAATATTCAATAAACACATATTTTTCTCATATTTTACATTATTTCAGCACCTCTCTTCCCAGTCTGTCAGTGACGCTCTTTTTTGTTCCTGTCTCTATGAAGCACATCCTCCCTAAAAGTGCAATGTGCTCTGATTGGTCGGCTGGACCAGTGTGTTGTGATTGGTCAACTGCTTCAAGCGTGTTTCGGAAATGTCACGTCCCTTACCTTAACCGTGAGTTTCAACACACTACAAACACAACTCAACCAGGCCTCACCCCCTTTTTTGCATATGTCTTGGGTGGGAATTATTTAAATGAGGAATATTGTAATGTGTACATTCCTGGAAGAAAACTCAATAATACGATCAAGGCGTTTCGGGGAGTTCAGAAACAGAACCCACTGATATAAAAAATAACTGCCATTGGAGTGAGTTTGTAACTTTGCAGACCTTTTTCATGCTCAAACAGCAACAGTACGCACTAGAGGTTGAAAATGTAAAAAAGCAAAATAGGACCCATTTAATTCATAGCTAGAACTTTATGTAAGCTAGGTACACGCTGATGATATCTTCAATCTTTTTGCATAATAAAACGAATATAACAATACAAAAATAATCAAAATCAACCCTGGGACATAAACGTGCATGTATGTAGCCGAAGAAATCCATATTGCCAAGAAAAATGTCCTTCGAGAAAAATGTATTTAAGAGCTCTTTGAACCTATTGGTGAAATGTCCAAAATGGGCGGCAGTAATCCACTGCATGTGCGCTCTGAACTGACCCAGTGCACTTCACATTAAACAAACCCAGCATACTTCAAACACTGTCTGATCTAATCCTCGAGGTAAAGTCCCACTTGCGTCTAATTTACTTTATCATGCCTGGGATCATCCGCACCTCATTTTCTCTCGTTCTCGGTTTACCTCGCCTTCATTGACTCCATTGAGGTGCACGTCCTGTCCAGGATATTACCCCTTGTGTTAACATTAATTAAACATGAGTATAAAGCTCTGAGTGAACGTGATATCTTTTGATGATGTTAATTTCGTACAAGATACTGAATGTTCCCGGTTGTAATAACAAATTTGTCGATTATTAAATGCACGGCTACTGTCAAGATCTGTTAGGCTGGTCCTGTTGGAGTTGAATTTAATACAGAATTTCGTTTTTAGGAAAGTTAAGCCAAAATTTGTGATTAAAAAAAGCTATACTTCCAGCAGTGAGACAAAACTCTCTCTTTTTTCTCATTTTCTGTCTGTGGCAGACTCAAACGTGTGCATGCACATCAGATTCCTGTCATTGCTAGCCGAGATAGCAGAAATTGAGTCCTTGGAGGCTCAATGGAGGTGTTGTGATGTGTACTGGGCTGTACTGAACGTACAGATGGGCTGCTTAACAGCAGGAGAATTTTGCTCTATAGTATTCATGGGTAAGACTGATAAGGTCACTGGTCGATAAATAACATTTCTCCAATTCTGTTTTAGAGCAGATTGAAACAGCTATATATCGCTGGTCAAAATTATTTGCCCCCTTGGTAAATATGTAAAAAATAAATCTGCATTGTTATCCTTTTGAAATTTGTCAATTTGTCCCCTTTTTCCAAGATAACAATGCATAATATGTTTGGATCTTCCAACAGGACACCGATCCAAAAACAAACATCGAAATCAAAACAAAAATGGGTCACCGAGCACAAAACCAAGCATCTGCAATGGCCATTCCCGTCCCTGACCTGAACCCTATAGAACATGAGTGGGCTGAACTGAAGAGAAGAAGCGCCAACATGGATCTGAAGTCTCTGGAGAGATTCTGTATGGAGGAATGGTCTCTGATCTCTTGTCAGGTGTTCTCCAAACTCATCAGGCATTATAGGAGAAGACTCTTGTTATGACTCTGTTATCTTGGAAAAAGGAGGTTTCAAATAGTAATTTGAAATTTCGTTGTTATATGCAATGACAATAAAGGCAATGAATGAATGAATGAATGAATGAATGAATGAATGAATGAATGAATGAATGAATGAATGAATGAATGAATGAATGAATGAATAAAAGGGGGGCAAATAATTGTTCCCAACGTGTTTTGGAGAAAAACATTTATTTCATAATGTGATTTTCCCCCCACTTTCAAATCTTTTACTTCAATGAAAAGATATAAAGATATATATACACACACACACACACACACACACACACACACACACACACACACACACACACACACACACCACACACACACACACACACACACACACACACACACACACACACACACACACACACACACACACACAAATATAATATATAATATATATTATATATATATATATATATATATACATATATACATATATATATCCTGTGTATATATATGTGTATTACAATATTGCTTCGTGTATACAATAAATGCATGTTCTTAAGTAAGCAAGGTTTTCTAGTGTATTTAATTCAACTGCTTAGGTAATTGCAATGATACAACCCATTTTAGGGGTGGAAAAATTACACTTTAAAATCAGCTATATAAATGTTTTCTAAAACAAAATTCTATAGCTGATTTTAAAGAGTCATTTGACCGCCAATGCTATCTTTGCCTAAATTCTGATTGGGTGGGCATCTGCATTTCACTCCATTCACACCTCACAATTACCATGTTAACACCTGTCATAACATGAGCAGACTATGTGATTCTTCCTTGCTGTCTTCAGGGCCAGGTCACCTGACATGGCCCCCAAGCAGGGAAACGTTGCTAAGTGTGATCATGTGACTGCCTCTTTCTTCCACTTGTCTGTTCTCCTAGGAAACCCTAAAGCTGTGAGCTGCATGACAACTTTAAAGAGTGTTGTGACACAAATATGTTTCTTAGGACCTCAACAAAATGCTGCTAGAGCAAGAACACAGTAAATGACTACAAACATTAACTGACGGACGGACTACATCGAGGTCAGGCGTAAGTAAAAACATGAACACACTGGAGAGTTTTTAATTACACTAACCATAGTTTAACCATCAACACCGAGAAAAAATATTATTTGTAGTAAAAGTGTAGTTATACAAATTGTAAAAAAACATTGTTGCTACATTTTTACTATAATAAAACCATGATTAATTTTCGTTAGGGTAGATGTTTTCTTAACTACTCCTAAGCGAAGAATGAAAAAGAATGTCTTGAAAATATCGGGGCCTTGATTATAGACTGAATAAAACATCCAATAATAGGAAAATCCATCAGCGCTTACTGTAAATTACACAAGCTCTCAACGCTCCTTAGAGGGATAGTTCAAACACAAATTAACATTTTGTCATTACTTATCCTCCAGTTGTTCCAAACCTGTATGAATGTCTGTCTTCTGTTGAACATAAAAGAAGATATTTTAAAGAGAGTTGGTAACCAGACAGTTGACGGTAAGCCATTGACTTCCATGATAGGAAATCAATACTATGGAAGTCAATAGGTGCCATCAACTTTCTGGATACCAACACTCTTCAAAAAATTTTTTTTGTGTTCAACAGTAGAAAGAAACTAATACAGGTTTGGAACAATATGAGGTATAATATGAGGTATAAACATACCTTTAATACAGTCAAACAACTGCAATGCCGTTTGCTCAATTGCTCTAATCCATAAGAGCTTGGGGTACGATTTTTCAGTTCCCACAATTATTTTAAATCAATAATAAAATAATATTGCATATTATTGAAATGAATAAAGCATATTGTATAATGTTACACAAAACATATTGCAATACAATGGTGACTGAATACTGATGGTCGTGAGGGAGTGGCACGTTTCTGATAGTCTCCTGGATTATGTGCCAACGAAATTCACTGGCTTCAGGAATACTGATGCACTGCCACCATACTGCTCTTTTCTGCCCACTGCACATAGTCCGGATGTGGACAACTCTTGGTTTTTGTTTCCTAGCTCGCCTCAGTGCCAAATTGGATCACTGTGATTGTAGGTGGCCATTTGAACCAAAAATTTGCACTGACTTCAGAGGGACTCGAAGATAAAAAATAAATAAAAGAGGATACTTGCTTGGCTTCTGCACCTCTGCATTTGGAAGCATGCTAAAAAGGAGCAGCCTATTTGGATTCCTCTGAGCGGCAGCCATGTTCCCCTCCCATCGGCCCACTTTATACCAGCCGAGAGGCCAGCAATCTGTCTCTTTAACTAAGAGAAACAGGGAAAGGGAACTGCTTTTGGAAGGACTGTTTCTTTCGCATTCTGATGAGTCGAGTAAATCTCACAGTAAGAAAACAGAAATGTGATGTTGTAGAACATCACGAAGAGGAACAGACTGTGTTTTTGCAGTTGACGCATTGCGAACATCTCAGCCTATCAAAAAAGAACAAGCTTTTGAGGACATTTTGATTCTCACATTTTTAAATTCATCTACTCAGCGTGTGTGCACAAGAAAGAGAACGTGAGACAGAGAGAAAAATAGAGACAAAGAGAGATCTTAGCCTGACAAATGACTTAATGATTAATAGTATGGAACTCTTTTAATTTGTTTCCATGGATACAAACGAGCAGCTCAGTTCCAAGTCTGTTGGAATGTTCTGCTCAACAGTGATAACGGGTCTCTCCTAACTTCACTCCTTATGATACATCAAACTGCACAGCCAGCCAATGAAATAATCCCACAGTCACGCTCCGCACATGCAATTATGCATATGACGGGATGTCTTCTCATTTTATACTCGTTTCTTTCACTCACACTCCATTTGCATTCACGTTAGTCACGCTGTTGACAGTGTCACATGACTTCAGATCTGTGGAGTATGCACTGAATGTGTATGCACACACACATGTACCCGTCAGATTTTTGCAGGTTTTGTGTGCGTGTGTGTGAGTTGGGCAAGGGGCACTGATGTCTGCCTGACTTCAGCTGGACGCTCTCCAGGCTGTGGGCTGGCAGGGTTTCAGGGGGTGCAGTTGAAAACGAAGGAGGGGGGCTCGACTCCATCCGGCTGCCAGGCAGCCTGTCTTACTGTCAGATGGTCAGAGCTGGTTTGTTATCGGGTCTCAGCTGCTCAGACTGAAAACAGTGTCAGTCGGCAGGCCGGTGCCACAGGCGGGCATCAGCCATTAGGGGCGCTAGAGAGGTTAAGTTTGAAAGCATTGAGAAAATGTGTAACTCTAGCAATGGAGACACATGTATGTTCCTACAAGGCTCTTCTCATAGGGAACTACTGTATCATATTTGATACGCAATTTCTAAGGCCTATAAATTATCGACATGATAAAAACTTTTCTAAAAAACCTGTTGTACACAATCTACTATGTGCCTTCTGTCACCTGATTGATAGTTTATACTTTATATAAAAGGCCTTTTAGTATCCTTCTGAAAATTGTCCTCTTTAGCTCGTGGTTGTTTCTTGTTTTGCTAAAATGGAACATGATTTTAAAAAATCCTACATCATTATGTAACATTTTTGACAAGCCAAACATGTCAGTAGTATTACAAAGTGTAATTATTTAAGCCATGAAATACACTTCTATAAAATTCCGTAAAATAAGTATAATGAACTACACAAAAAAGCATTTAGAATGTCTCAAGCAGGTTTTATAATTAGCCAAAAATCTAATATAATTCCCCCTTCACACATGTTATCTTGTCAGTCAATAACTTAGGCTGACTGTCGGTTGGAATATTAGAACTGAAAACATTGACATAAACTTATGAGCATTAATCACTTCACTGAATATTTGCCAGCTAAGAAATAAATAATTATTATCTTACGATCCATCTGTTTCAAAATCCACATAATTTGAAAAGCACAACATTGATGTCCGTCAAAAAAGAATGCGCACAATGCACGGTAGTGCGTGAAGCAGAGGTCCAGCAAGTATTTCCTGGAAAACCCACACTACTGATATTTGTGCACAAAAAATTTTCATCATACTAATTTGATTAAATTTCATAGTATTTGGTAGCCTGACTTCGTCATACTCATATTCTAGCTCCATAGGGCTTTGATTATGAGGCGTGTCTTAACCGAACCAGGAAAAAAAAAAACCTCTGCACTAAATTGGATAGACCTACAACCAATCAGAGCAACGCAGTAAGTGACGTATGTTGAGCGACGCATAGTTGTCAACAGTGTTGGGAGTAACGCGTTACAAAAGTAATGCATTACAGTAACATATTACTTTTTGCTGTAACGCAGTAGTGTAAGGCATTACTAATCAATTTTCAGTAATATTTTACTCGGTACATGTCCAGTAAGGCTTGCGTTACAAGTTACAACAGACTTTTAGTTTTAATTGTAAAAAAAAAAAAAAAAGCCTACACAGCAAGACCGCGAGACAAGCAGGCTAAATTACCTGTTCGTGGTCAGTCAATAGCCGCGTGTGGTGTCCAAGTCTGTTGATAAAAACTATATGGCAGCGTCTGATATATTTGTATAGCGATTTATTTTTTACAGGAGTGCCGTGAGGTATGATTTCGGCCTCTGTGCTCGCGCTGGCCAGTGGAGAAGCGGCTAATGGTGAAGATGGCATGAAGAAGACTGTGCATTCGCGAGATGGACGTATGCGCAAAAGGCTATTCGTTCTGTGTTTTCTTTCTAAACAGTTAGGCTATGTTTATGTGGTATTTTTCATGTTTTCATCACGCAATCATGTTTTTGATGCGGTGGTGACGCGTTCATTTGGGGCAGCGGCGCTGCCGATAAAGCACCTAAGAGCTGTCACAAAGAACCGGCAAAAGCAATGATTATGAATATGTCAAATATAGCAAGGAGACATTTTACTTGTTTATTAATAAAGGCAGGATGAAGTTGACGATGCTGACTCGCGATCTTCGCAGTAGGAGTGCGCCAGAGAGAAATGCACATTTCATTTCATAAGCAGAGAGCAGTCTGTTTTCTTTCGTTTTGAATTGTTCTGTTTTACAAGTAGACATTTCAATATACATATATTTTTCAGGTCCGTGAATAGGCTAACTTATACGCTGAGTTTCGGTTCATTTATGAGTGAATTGTCCTCCGTGTCGTGATTATTTATAATCGTCTGCTATATTTAAAATCCATGCAATTGGTTGATGAAACATAGATTAAAATTAGTTTTGTGTCTTTTAGAGACAGGCTTTGTGTCTTCTGAAGGTCTTTGTGAAAGTTTTAAAGCAGTCTTTTAGTGCCGCTTCAGAGCGCTCGCGTCCGTAACGGAGAACTGTCACGTCTGTAACATTGTTTTTTCCTCATAAATGCGAACACGAAAAATAAAATAAAATAAATATTTTATGTTCTGTGGAGAGCCAACCCTTCTTCATCCGATTTGCGCAGTGTAATTCACAAAATTACAACAACAAAAATCGTTGCCTCCTAAAAGTTTAAGATTTTTTTTTGTCACGCATGACTGTCTATTTCCCTAAATATAAAATGCATGTGTAGACTGATATTTTTCTAATGTCTGGACTCCTTTCAGGGAGGAGCCAATGGATAAACAGACGTTTTAATATTTTGGTATTAATGCATTTTCTGAGAATTTATTTTTCAAGTTTTGACAGTAAATGTCATGTCCATAACGCTGGAATTCCCAAATTTTAAATAATTTATTCTTAAGTGTTTTGTGGTGTAGGTCTACGTATTTTATAATGTTAAGTTAACTTCAAATAATACTAATAGTAATTTAAAGATGTGGTAGCATTGGATCTGGTATGGATAACACTGGGAGTTGGAAGGGGTGTGTCGCGATTCTGCAGGTTTGTGGATCTGAGTGTCGCGATTTCGGTTTCATATCGCATATCGTTAAAGCCCTAGTCATTTTAGAATGTTAAGTTCTACTTCTGTATATTTATTTTGGTGAAAGTAACTCAAAAGTAATACAGGAGTAATGTAACGCATTACAATTCTGAGACAGTAATATTGTAAGGTAATGAATTACTTTTAAATAACAGTAACATGTAATATATAATGTATTCCAGTTTGGAAGTAACTTGCACAACACTGGTTGTCAACAGAACTCAACTGCACGCACTCTGGAAAAAGTATTAAAAAAATAATGAGTGTTAACGATCTTTGCCGGTGTTGCAAAAAGAATTTAAGGATTCGCAGAGTACTTGCAAACACGAAAAGCATTTTTTGAAAGAAATACGTTTGATGATTACGTAACTGCAGATCATCTGTCCATCATCGTATAAAGCCCGCCCTGGCAATTTGATTGGCCTGACGATTTCTGAACCGATCATAATTATTCCTCAATGGATCGAGTCCAGACCGAACTTCCCGACCAAAAAATGTTGTGGGCGGGGTTCGGGGTGGCATCCAGGCGTAAGTATTTGGTGCATTTCCTTTTGCTTTCAAATTCAAATTTCCCCTAAATAAACAGTTTATTTTCAGGTTTAAATAAAAGAAGAAACTAATAAAACATTTTTTACATTTCTTTTACATTTCTTATTTCCCTCCAAATTCGTCCAAAAATAATTTTGTTTATTTCCAGGTTTAAATAAATAATAAAAGATAATCTCAGATTTTCAATGTGGTCTCAGACTGTCAGACCCCACTGTATTCCACTCCTACATCATTGCATAAATTATTTAACAATTTCTCTCAAAAAAAAAATCTTTAAAAAAAAAACAGCTCATTTGGAGTCGTGCGGTAATGACGGACCACCTGCAGCCCATCACATCGATCCAATCCCTCAGATCGGCCTGCAGCACCTGCCTCTCATATCGGCCAAATGACACATTTCATTCTCACGGAGACTTGAGTCTTATGAGAGTAATGAAGAGCTGTTTGTGGCTGAGTTATCTGGCTCGGGAGGTCTGTGCGGTGCCAGCGCCATCGACCCACGCTTCAAATCAGCTCTCTTTCACACACAGAACCATTTTGGGGGTGTGAGCTTCAACACACGGCTTAATATTAAGACGAGAGAGAGAGAGAGAGAGAACGAGAGAGATAGAGAGAGAGAGAGAACGAGAAGAAGAGAGAGAGAGAGAGAGAGAGAGAGAGAGAGAGAGAGAGAGAGAGAGAGAGAGAGAGAGAGAGAGAGAGAGAGAGAGAGAGAGAGAGAGAGAGAGAGAGAGAGAGAGAGAGACTTGTGTAAGGAGTTTGTTCTGTATGATCATTTTCAGGGCCAATAGAACACAAATATAGCTGGTGTTCACATAAAAGACAATGTCGGAAAAAAAAAAAGCCCATTAAAGGTTAATCAAAAAGTTCCTGCAAGTGGATCTGAACGATCCTGTTGAGTGGATACTGGCGCCAGTCAAGATGATTAAAAATACATGCGTTCTCCTAGGTAATTCATCATGAAATCTTAACAAGAGCAGACTTTACACACAAAGTAGCATCAGCAAATAGAGGAAAACTCTGAACCTTGTCCATAATGCACCCTGTAACCAACAAAAAAGTATTTTTTTAAAGATTTCTTTCATTGTATTGCAAAATCTTTTATCGCTTAGTGTTTAAAACCTGTATGACTTTCTTTCTTAAGCAGAAAACAAATACAGGAATTTAGAAAAATGTTCATACAATGAAAAGCAATGGGGTCCAAAACAACACAAGAGAGCTATACAAATTTGAAATGGCATGAGGGTGAGTAAATGATGATGGCTTTTTTGTGTGTGTGAACTATCCCTTTGCATAAGGTACAGTTGGACATCGATATTGCAGAGTTTGCCTTGGCTTTTACAATATCACTCTGTTAATATTGTACAATCTGACAAGCAACAACGATAAAAGGCCGGAAAACTTGAACCGTGTGCACCGAGCAGCACCATCAGATCTGGATCCCAAAAGAACGAAACCCACTGCGGAGTATAAATTTATTACAGCTGGTCTGATTGCAGGCCAAGTCTGTCGAGATCTCAGAGCTGATGAGAGCGGGAGGAGGAACGGGCAGACAGTCTGTGTGATTGCATAAGAGAACAGACTGATGAAGAGAAAAGACACTCTTTAACAGTGTAGCTGTTAAAGTGTGGTCTATGTATTATATGATTTCAATCATCATTGCAAAAGCGACCAAATTCAAATCGCCCATTCAACCACTCTTTAGATAAGGATGGGCCCTATCGAGATGGCAGTGTGGAACAAATTACAGTCAGAATCAATACATGTCAAGCTCTGATGTGAACATTACAGTGTGTGCGGATGTTATGGGACCGTTCTCTCCATCCAGCTCCTGATCATGGCCATTATTAGAAACAAATTCAGAAACTAACCACATACGAAAATAAAATTTGATCTTCCGCTCTAATGTGTGGTTCCCCACAGCACATCCTTCCTTGGACGTTGTACTAAACAACGTTGTACTAAAAACGGAAAAGATTTCCTTTGCTTTTTTTGGTGTACAGAAGACAACGTTGTCAGAATGATCTCTGTTCAAATGGATCAGCAAAAACTGATGCGATAACTTTTTGTATAGAAACACTTTGACCCGTAGATTGAACAAATTCACAAATTTTCACAAATTCACATTTTTTTAGTTTACAACGAAGACGAAAACGTTTTAAAAAATGTGCACTTTGGAACCCATTTTGAAAAGCTTGCATTTTCAGGCCCCCAAAACGTCGTTGTTTTGTAAATGAATAGCCAAAAATGTTTTCGTTTTTTAGGTGGTGTGTAAAGGCCCCTATGTCGGAACTGTGTTTCCCCTAAAAAGGGCAATGTTACAGTACCAGATGCAACATCACTGCTCATCCACACCAGAAGAGGGCGAGACTTAAACACATTACAATTAAAACATGCAGCTGTTAATTACCACATAAATAAGAAAAGCAGTAAAACTGAGCTGCGTCTGGAATCGAATACTTCCCTATGCGAAAAACAGTATGCCAACAGAGTAGTATGTTCGAAATACATAGCATTCGAAAAACAGAAGGCGAAAAGTCCCTGGATGACCTACTACTCCGGAGAGATTCTGAAGTGTGCATTCGATGGCATTACTATCCCATGAGGCCACAGGAGAGGATTTATGAATGGAAGTGAAGCTATGCAAATGACGCTGGTAGGTCACATGATAACATGGTGAGAATGGTCGCACCTACATTGAAAATTTTAAGACTGGCTATGTGAATCAAAATGAAAAGATAAATAATTAATAAATAGAAAATTATATATACACGTAACAAATGTAAGCAACTGTCTCATAAAAAGCTGTTTGCCTGGGTTACAATACGTTATTAATAGGTGTTTACTTCAAAGGCCCTTTGAAGCCCTTTGATGTGGCCTTGTTTTGGCCCCGTGGAGCTGAGCATGTGAAGGGCATCAGGGGCCACAGACCTCTCTGATGTCTCCTTTGCCCTGCCCACTTACTTAACACAAACATATCTAACCAACAACAAAATGAATAATGAAAGAAAAGACTAATCACAATTCAGCACTTAAATAAGTCATAATAACAATTTCAAACACAAGCTACATCACATCCGACATCATGCAAAACCGTTAAAACACTGTCTTTCTTTGTTGTTCTGAAATATGTACAGAGATACAATCTTAATTATAGATTTGGTAGATGAGCAGGGACACACACACACACACAGGCTCCTGATTGGCACGTCCCATCGCAGCAGTCTGTTGTGGCATGCAGGTTAATGAATGTGCAGATGGCGGTCAGGAGGGGGGCTGTGCCTGCAGTCGGCTCCATCTCCCCTCTTCTCTCATTCTTCACGTCTATCCTTCTCCTTTAACATCTTATTTACCTACGTTATTCCCACCACATGCAGCTTTACAGCTCTCTCAGAGATCACCTGCTGCGTACTGCCGTTTCGCATGCAAGTGTGTGTGCATCCCGTGAGCAGAAAGCTCACTTGATTTCACAGCTTTCCTAACAAGGGATTCGGCAGGGCAATCACAATAGCGTTATTACTGCCTCCTCACGCAGCAGAGAGCTGTAACTGGGGACAAAGGCGGGGTTAAATATGTTCGGCAGGCACCTGCGGTGTGGATCGCAGAAGCATGAAATCTCAGGCTAAACATGTCCTGAAGGACAGAGGCTCCGTGCGGGACAGGGCAGGAGGGCGGGGTGAGGAGCGGTGATTAGGAAGGCAGCCGTGCATGAGTGTGTCGAGGAGAACGCGGGGGAGAGAGCAGACTTGTGTACGGACTCCCACGGCCTGCTGCACTAAGTGACTGTTGTAGGGTTTAATAGTGCCATATGGTTTACATCTCCACTCACACCATGCTTTTCCTCCAGTGCTTGTGAGCGTATTGATCCTGAGGGCTCTTTCCTTCCCCTCCTCTTCGCTCTCAAATCTCTCGGTTTCCGGACCGCAGAGAGGATGGAGGCCTCCACAGCAGACTGATGGCGATAAGAGCAGGATGCAGAAGCACTCTGGGCAGAGACAGTAGACGATGTTCCCACCACACTGAGATTTCCATCTGTGATGTGCATTGAGTTCCCCGCAATGCTGCTAGATTGTTTTTAGGGAGTGAACAGGCTGATCACATGCAGCGATTGCTTTAAGACTACATGGGTAGCACAGTTGCATTTGAACATATTTAAGGAAAATCATACAAACAAGTGCTACAAGTGCTTTTGTGAAATTCAGCATGTTCCACCAATTTGAAACAATGTGGTGGTTTGAAAGTACAGTGTTTTAAAATAAAAAACACAGCTGGTTTTCAGTCGGACACAGATTGCTGTGATGTTCTGGGGTGCATTTCCCAAAAGCATTGTTAGCCAACTATGGTCACACGTTCCGACTTTATCAGCATATTTCAACGAGTCGGTGTTTCCCGAAAACATAGTCCCAACTAACATTTGCAAACAGCATCACAAACTTGTGTGGATGGAATGACAGCTCTCGACCTGTGGTTAGAAGCATAGTTTCTTGTTTGCATGACATGTGACTCAAGAAATCATTATCTTGGGCCAAATAAGCAAGCTGGCATTTAGTACAATCTATATCTTTTATTTAGAATTCATAAAAATGTAATTTACGTCTTCTAGTTTGTCAAGAGTGTTGTTTTGAATAGTGAGCATGTGCGAACGTGCTCTACTATGTAAGAACGAGCCTATGATTGAATCTGGAAATAACAAAAAAACTGAGAAAAATTAGAAATAGTCCTCAGATGCCATGTTCGTAATTTATTGCAAGACATCTAGCATTAATTCGACCTCAAACAGATTCATTAAAAGTAATTATTACTCCACCACCTGCGTGCCATCATAAACCAACGTGGTTGAAAGACCGGTTTGCTACAATACGGTTTCGGGAAACAGTCATGACTAGCTAGCTTGAAAATGATGCATCGTGCTGGTAGTTAAGCAACGAGTTACGTCGTTGTACGGGAAATGCACCCCTGGATGGTTGCTAGGGTGTTGCTTACTGGCCTGAAAACTCTATGACAGGGCCCCTTAACTTTAGAGGCCCACTAACCAGCAGAGTTTAGGTTCATCTCCAAATACACCTGAACCAACTAATCAAGGTCTTCAGGATCACTGAAAGTTATGTTCCACCAATGAAATGTTGCGGTACCTGACTTACAGTGTTTGAAAATAAAAAAACTTGCTCAGAGATACAGATGCGGTTAGCGGCTGTAACATTTAGCTTGGAGTTCAAAATCGTGTCTCTTACCAACTGGCATTTAAAAAAATACCGCAGTTCTGAGCCTGGTCAAAAATGTTTAATAAGACCAGTTTAGTAGCAGTTTGCAAAGCAGCTTTTGGGAGCAACTATATTTTAAACTGATAAGCGACATCTGTGCTTCTACACTCTGGATAAGCACCAGCCGCCACTGCACACATCTGAGTCTTAAGGCATTTTAAATGTAATGCCGTGTAATGAACTGTGGGGCACAAAGAAACACACGTTCCCTTCACAGCTGCTGATAGATTATGAGTGTGTTTGAGCAGCAAATTTGAATTGTCTGTTTCTTGGACTGGGGATTGTACAATTAAACTAGATTTTCGCATTTTCTGTAGAATGTAGAATTTCTGTGAGTGTGCAAAACCCGCCACCACAATGCTAGATTGTTCTGGAAGATTGCTATGGCATTTCTATGCAGGTACCAAGGTTCTCAGAATGGTTGCAAAGGTGTTCTGCATAGTCTCTAGGGCAGGGATGGGCAAACTCTGTCCTGGAGGGCCACTATCCTGCAGAGTTCAGCACCAACCCTGCCTGTAGCCTTCTAGTAGTCCTGAATAAATTGATTCGCTGGTTCATGTGTGTTTGATTAGGGTTGGAGCTAAACTCTGCAGGACAGCAGTCCTCCAGGACCGAGTTGGCCCATGCCTGCTCTAGGATGTTGCTGGGTGATTGCTTTCTAGCCCCAAGTCTTTATGACAGCTCTTCAACTTCAGTTCAGGAGGTCCACTATCCTGCAGAGCTTAGCTCCAACCCTTCATTAGACACACCTGCATAAGCTAATTCAAGATCACTAGAAAGTTACAGGCAGGTGAGTTTGATAAGAGTTTGAGCAAAACTCTGCAGGACTGGAGTTGAAGAGCCTGGCTCTGTGATATTCTGGTCTCTAGGTATTGTTCGGGTCCCTCCATTGTACATAGGTCTAGAGTATTTTTTTGTGCCTGTTTTATGGTCTGCCAGGTGAAAATTATAAGGTAATTCGCTTTGAAAAGTAATAGCACACTTTTCACAAGAAGCCACATGATTTGAGGGTGCATTCAAAATTCATGTCTGTTGTGGGATGAGTTAGATGGCAAAGTTTAATACTTAGGGTTAGTGTTTAGTTCCTTAACAAGCACTACTAACATTTCAAAGAATATCACATATCATTTCAAGGCTGCTAATTATGAAGCTCAGATTATGGCCACAAATCAGAGCAATAAATCCCCAAGGTCCGCATCTAAACCCTCTCCCAAACCTCTTACCTAGACTGCCACTTCCAGAGAAGTGAGGACTGTTTCCAAATCCAAAGCAAATATAATCAGACGATGCAGCAGACAGGATCACAAATCAACCTAACATCCCATTTATCATTGTAGCCAAATAAACCATCACCCACACTGCCACTGTTATTTACAATCACATGATATATGGATGAATACATAAGTGTCTCGTTGCAGCATTGGACTCAAGGGACGATGGCCACCAGCAGTGACTAAGGAGACCGTGAGCAAACACTTCTTTATAAGATCCGCTGTGACTCAGAGAGGGCAGATCACATGAGTGCTGCTCTCAGGTTCGTGTCACCAGCTGTGTGCGTCATTATGCCCAGGTGGGTTGGCACCCAGCCAGTTCCCCTGCCACCGCCGAGGGTTTAATTAGCGGAGCCTCAAGGCTGCGGAGTCCCGGATGCCTTGGGGGACGAAGGAGGATGATGAATGTCACACGCGATTGCGTGACGTTACCCAGACATGACACCGTACCTCTGTTCCATCTTGCTCAAAATAGTGCATATCTGTAGCAGGTGAGTTTACGGAAGAGATCTGTCTCGAGCGTCGCCTTTTACCCATGGGACAAGTAGAGAAAAGCATCTCCTCAAGGACTCAAGGAGTTGATGCAGCTGTGTGCTCGGCATCTGTATGCATCCTGCTACCGCACTGCTGATGCAGCAAGAAAGATGTGCACACAAGGGAGAAGAGTGCTGCCCTCGCTCCGACGCTCCTCCACACACTGATGAACAGCAGCCAACCATTCATCCACCCCACATGCAGGTTATTCAGAGCCCTATACCAATTTTTTTTTAGATGTATTATAAACACATTTACTTAAAGCCCCCATGTAGTCAATATTGTATCCCTTAAAACTCATCTTTGATCACCAAAATGACATATTTAAAAGATTTCCTTGAAAAAAAAAACTTCTTCATGTCTTAAGACAGCTTGAATGTAACTCTACACCCTTGCCTGATTTAGTATACGCGGATCAATGAATATGCAAATTAGCCCCGCCTCCACTCACTCACACCAGCTCAGAGCTGTCTTTGGTTCACTGCTAGCCTGGTTAAAACCAGACCCTTCTCAGTTGTAACTGAGTTAGGGTCTGGGGAAGGTTCATTGACAGCTCATTGCAAAGGGGCGTCACCAACGGACGTCGCTCAAATGCCTCTGGGCGCAATTGGATAGACCTAAATAGACCTCTTCATCAGACTAACTTGCAGAGCAAATCTAAATTTGCCGGAAGTTCGTCTGGGTTTTCCCAGGCTAGTTTACTGCAGTTTAAGGAGAAAATACTCCGCAATGGTGTTGAATTTGTACATGGTTTGTTTTAAAGCATATTAACACCACATAGATATATAAACAACATTAAAAACTTGATTTTCACCACAGGAAGACTAAATGGTAGCATGGAAAGACCCACCTGTGACACATTCAAACAGCTGTGACATTTGTATTTAACAGGCCACCACATCATTCTGCACCACAGCAAATTAAATTGTATTTTTCCAAAGTTGTGAGCTTGCAGACTGAATGTGCTAATATAATAGAAAGACAAATGTTTCTAATGCACTTGCTGCACAATAAACATGCAGAGAATCATTATTCCTAAATAGATGAGTCAGTTCTTCTAATAAATCACTACAAGTTGAATAAGTCTGACGAATCCTTCTCTGAATGAACTGGCTGAATCTATCAGAACAGTTACTGAATTACCATCGAAAAGACTCAGAAACTAAGTTATGGGTTAGATTCAGTCTAAAGAATTCTTCACTGAATTAACTGATTGAATAGTAAGTAATCCATCAGAATTTTTTTATTAAATTAGCATCTGACTCACTTACTGGACCACAAATCTTTCAACATGTCTGACATTTTAAATTAAATTGTTTTATTCATTTAAGGTCTGTGAAACAGTATCATTATCAAACAAGTATTTACTTGTTTGATAATGATACTGAATGATAATGATAATGAAACAAGTTGTTCATATGAAGTGTAGCTTTTTCCAAAATTACTACAAAAATTTTTTTTTTTATGAACACACATTGCTGGGGGGATTGGGATGTATTTGGCTCCCTAGAATTATGAAATTTCCATGACATTTGAAAATTAGATAGATTCACACTAAACTATTATATGGGAAGGAAACAATCTTTAAATATATATATATATATATTATTATTTTTATAAAAATATCATTTAATATATATATATATATATCAGTGGGTATTATGGTTTTACTACAAAAATACCAATGTAAAACAATGGTCATTATCCAATCACTACAGTAAATGCTGCCTGGTAAGAGCTGCACACACACACACACAAACGACCACAAACACACACATGCAAACACACACCCTGTGCGATGACAATGCTTACAACAGCTGTAGTGGAGGCACATGGAGGACACAGAGGTATTGCAGCTATGCGTTTCTCTCTCCATTTTTCTTTCTATTACATGCCCTCATATTCGCTCTCTCACTCTCAAACACACAGACTAATGGATTTTCTTCTTTGTGAGGAGCTGTAGAGTTGAGTGTAATGGATATGTCTGGGGTCGTGATTGAGAGTGTCTGTTCAGGACCAGGAGAGAGCAAGAGAAATAGAGAAATAGAGAGAGAGAGAGAGAGAGAGAGAGAGAGAGAGAGAGAGAGAGAGAGAGAGAGAGAGAGAGAGAGAGAGAGAGAGAGAGAGAGAGAGAGAGAGAGAGAGAGAGAGAGAGAGAGAGAGAGGAGAGAGAGAGAGAGAGAAGAGAGAGAGAAGAGAGAGTCTATAGTTAGGATTTTTTTGAATCATCAATACTTTTATATTGAGATATAGAGTAGCAGATAAGACAAGAAAAAGACAGGGTTTTATATTTACATTTTTTCATTGCAATCAATACTGCCTCCGTAGAAGAGCAACACCTACTTCTACATCATGGCCTCTTTAGCCCCACCCACCAATTTGCACACATCATGTAGTAGTAAATAAGAGACGGATACAAACACAGAATTACTCGGCAAAAAAACGATAGAGACACCTCTAGTGTCAAGTTGTGGAAAAACACTGTCTATGCATTGCCATCCTTGTGATCCTAACATTAAGAAAGCGTGGATGAATGTCAACAGATCGCGTCAGTAAGACACTGATCGCTAGTTCACGTAATTTTACTGTGGGTTTATTCTTAAACAAGACACCATTCGGCACAGGCTTTTCAGAGACAAAAATAAAAGATGATGCAGTGCTACATTGGATACGACAGTAATGTCACAACACAAGAGTGTGTAACAGTGTTTTTACCATATGAACGATTGCTTTGTTGCAGAACGTTTGATATGTACTGTTTATTTATACTGTATTTTTTTTTACTAGACTATTTATACTGACTATTTATTCAGTCAAACTGAATAGTTGTGATAGTTGCGATTTGCTGTTATTTCCTTTGCTTCGGCATTTATTGGGTTAATGATTTGGATTATCGGATCCTAACTGCTTTTGTTATTGTTTTGATCGAAGCCATTCACTGTAATCCTGAATAAAAGTTTATTACAACACGTTTCATTTATTTCAAACATGCAAGGCAAATGACATTGTATACGTTTTACACTTTATCGAAAAGTATGAACGATGAATAGCCTATAAGAACGAATTTATTCATAATTCTGTTAGCATGAAACACCACAAGTTATCCTGTCAATTATAACTGTGGTAACTCCAAGTACTTATTTTAATATGCATAACTGTTACCCAGTCATAGCAGTGGGCGTTTACTTCCTAGTCTTGAAAGAATGTGGCATGCCTATCAAAAGAGTGTTCGAAGGAGGAGAGGGTCAAAAACAGGACAGAAAATAGCTTATTTACTTTGACTTCTAAATCTTCATAACATTATAAATGGACCTCAGAGAACATTATAAAATAAAACAACAAAAAAATTCAGTTCATGAAAATTTTACTGACCCCAAACTTTTGAAAGGTAGAGTACAGTATGCAGTTATCCATGAAATTATACTCAACATCTATGGTGAATTGAGGAAAACTGGGCTCCGTTTTGCCATTTAGACATCAAAAGTGACCGAACTGACCTGAATTTACCCCATCAGCATGTCGGTGCATGATAAATGGGCTTCAGAGAGCTCCAAATCTCTTGAAATAGCTGAACAAACAATATCATATTTAGCTGCAGGGGACTCAGACCCTTAACAATCTGTACATCAGATGGCCCTGATGGACAGCGCTTCTTTCTAAGTACAGGAACCCTTGACACTGTCTTTAATTTAGAAGGCCTCTAATTGGTAAATTGCATCCCCCTTATGCTCAATCAGCAGTCGCATAGCAACAGTGAGCCCAGAGACAAGTCTGCTTATCCAGACCACATGAATGCGAGAGACAATGGGAAGACAGGATGATTTAAGTGAGATGGAGAGAGAGACACTTTCTTGGATTATGAGGAGCGAACTAGATTTCATAAAGCTTAGAGGTAAGGCCCGAAAAGCACACAACCAATAGGACCAGTCACATTAGACATTCAACAAAGACTCATTGAGGATTATGTTAAATATACACTTAATAAACCCCCATCAATCATCTCTTGTTTACTACAAATACTGTATGCATTTTTGGCAACATAAACAAAGCCCCAACAAACTCCTGTCAAAATGACTGATGTGTATGGCAGAAAATAACCATGTCCACATGATCCCGCTGCTCCTGAAAGCAAGGTTTTCCCTCCTTTACCTCACACTTGATCAATGGAGGAGAGAGGTGGGTGGCTGTCCAGTCCTAAATGACCCAGTTTGTTTTGTTGAGCCATTGATTCCTGCACAAACCATAGCCGTTTAACATAAAGAGTCCTACAATGCCTTTCAGATTACTGAACACACACACACACACACACACACACCACACACACACACACACACACACACACACACACACACACACACACACACACACACACACACACACACACACACACACACACACACACACACACACACACACACACACACGCTTCTGCAAATGTACTGCATGAACATGATATACAAAACAAAAGCTTAGGACACAATTGACCCTTCGCGTGGAGCTTGATTGACAGGTAATCTGACCAATCATACTTCGCCATCCGCCATTTTGTCCGACAAAGCAGTCAGGAGAGATATTAGATTAACATGGGAGGATTTGAACTTGAAAAACGTATGTACTGACGCCTTTCCGCGGTTAAAACAACATTAATTCTTATGTTCATTCATGTTTATTTGATGCTATAAATGAACTAGAAGGAAGAGATGATCGGATCACGAGCAGCTTTAACTGAGGCTCTACACCGATCTGTCACGACACATTAAAGAGCCACAAAACGGTATTTATTGTTTAAATTTCTTTTAAAAAATGACCAAATTTGAAAGGTGAGACTTTGTTTAATATGTTTAATATCAAAAGTAACCGAAAAGTACCTGGTCTGTCCTGTCTGTCAGCGTGTTGTCAGTCTCCTCTCTGCTCCGCGATGTATTTTTCACAGTGTGAGAACATGAGAGCGGCGTAGCTTGTCGGACATAGCGACAGTAACTAAGGAGGGCGGGTCTTTGCGAAGGGTCAATTGGAACATCCCTGCATTAATCTCGATTCTATAGCCAACAAACATGCTACTGCTTATTAAACATGATATATGTTTTAATAAAAATGCAAACACATATTTTGTGCTGTGAATGAAACCACAAGGATTCAAAAGAAATTTTCACAAAATGTATGCCTTTACAAAATGTGTACATTTTAATTCCTTTTTAATTGAAGTCATGTTTAAAACCAAGTTAATAATTTGGCATACTGCTGGATGCATGCAATTAATATATATATATATATATATATATATTATTTTTTTTTAAATGATAAAAAATAAATAAAATTTCTTATACATTTAAATAAATGAAAATATATTTCGTATGGATTTTAAGTAAAAAAAAAGGAAATAAATAAATATATATTATACATTTAATAGACAGAGTTTTTACAACTACTTTTGTTTACTTTTATACAAATTTTGGTACTTAAGCAATTTGATGTCTCATGTAAAATGTGGTTTATAAAAGCTAATAGTAGATAGAAGGACATTATCTCACTATAAAATGAATGTAAATGCAAGCTTTAGCATAAGTTCTGTCAGGAAGACTCAATCGCTGCGTCACTTATTGCCTTCACATCTAACCAATCATGTGCTTATACTTGCAGTATAAAAGATTGGTACTTACACTTGTCTGAGTTTGCAGATGCTGACGCTGCTAATTACCTCCACCCTCCCCACCTCCACCAAGATGGTCCCTTTCCCCTCCATCCTCCCCACCTCTACCAGGATGGTCCCTTCCCATACCTCCGGGGGGTCGGCTGCGCCCCTGCCTTCATTATCAGGCAGTTTCTGCTACCCTCGGATTGCGCGCTACGGACGGGGCCTACGCCAAAGCACTTTATAAATATTTGCCTGCTGGGCTGTTAATAAATATATGCTTTGTAATATCATTTCTATCTCCCGAGTCTTTCTGGTAGAAATCAATCAAATATCCCCAAAATGCTAGAATATACATGCCTATTCATTAGATTGGTCCCCTGCCAACAAAGTGAATCATTCCAGCTGTACAGTCACATCAGACCCCATCACACTCCAGACCTTCTAAATCAATCCACAATCAAAGCGCACAAGTTTAGACCAATTGTTTGGTGTATTAAAGGTTCACCCTAAAATAAGCATTTGCACTTGAAAAGACCCAGTGACTTGACAACAGCTGTGTGCCAAAGGAAAAACTGTGATTGGAACACTTCAGACAATGACAGACGGCTCACTTTCACTTAGGAAAATACGTGAGAGAGTCCCTTATATTATATGAGCGTGTTCCTGTGTTTTTCTGTGTTCAGAAATCTGTAAACACGTCTGGTGTAATGCTCTTCTCCATCATTTCATCCATCATCATGATTTGATGAATTACTGTTGCCGTGATTGATAGAAAATGTACTGAAATGTCTCTATTAAATAGTATTCGGTTTACTCTGCTTTCTACAGGCAGGAACAGCTCATCTTTAATTACGGCAGGTAAATGGAGATGAATTTTGTAAATAAGATGCTATAATGAGCTTAATTCACATTGAAAGCAGGTATGTTTGTGCTGGAAAAAAATATGGCAGTGGCTTAATTTAAAAACTCACAGTGCAGCACTATTTCAGCACATTTTGTGGCTGCTAAACTGTGTGGGTGATAATTGAATAAGACGTGGGTTATTGTATTGCATGCAATAGTGGCACAACTGTTTAAATAAAAGTACTGTATGCTTGACGTTGCTTCCTTGGATTATGAGAACAGGAGCATCTCAATGTACTCAAAATGTTTGCATTTTGTTAGTTTAAGATACATCTTGCACAAATTCGACATACTTGTCATCATGTGTGTGCATTTGCAGGTATCCGTCATTACAGCGCCTGTCCAAAAGCCTTTCCCTGTATTTTTGTCTTGGGGATCAGCAATGACAGCACTGGTTTATGGGTGTCAGAAGCCTTGGCTGTTGCCATGGCAATGCCACACTGCAATAGTGTGTGTAGGTAGACTGCGCTTGCTGCAGCGTCGACGCAAGAACGGTGTCGGTGAGTGTTGCAGAAGAAACCTGCTGAATGCTAATCAGCTCCTCCACAGTTTGTCCTTCATCAGACCAGAGAAACACTCAGGATCTACTTTATACGTGTGCTCTCTCTCTCTCTCTCTCTCTCTCTCTCTCTCTCTCTCTCTCTCTCTCTCTCTCTCTCTCTCTCTCTCTCTCTCTCTCTCTCTCTCTCTATTCTACAACACATACCAATATCCACAAGAAGAAACATTTTGTTTGTCAATCTATTTAAGGTTCAATCAAAGTTAATCCAATGCTGCATTCTGTTTGTGGGTAGTTGACAAATTACATGTCCATAAAAGTTTTTTTTTCTATTCAATAAAATGTTCAGTTTTACAGATATTTTAATGTTTCATAGATCTATAGATTTTTTCAATGTTTTTGAATGAAGTGCTCAAAATGCAGTAAAAACGGCGATGTGGACTGTTACAATTTAAATTGTCATTTCAATTTGCATTGATAGTGATGGCAAAGCTGAAATGATTTCAGTCTTCACTCAAAAAATATTAAGACCTACATTTAAGATTTAAGTATTAAATTGCATATAAAATGTCCATCAATTTGGAATAATTATTTTAAAAATATAATAATCAACTTAATGTCTTGCAAGTTTATCATACACAAAATGAAACGGGTAACGGTCAAAGTAGGCTACCAATAAACTGAATGTTTTACAGTTTTTCTCTATTGGTTTGGCTCATTTCTTGAAACAGAAATTACATTCTCAAAACTCTAAGATCATTTGGCAAAACAGTCTTACAGTTCAGCACAACACTATAGCTCACTTGCAAAAGCTCATATCTCTCCCAAAACTGTTCACTCATGCTTCAAAACTAAATTCCTTTCTCATATAAAGAGTCAGTGCCACCAAAATGGCAAAGATCCTTCTCAATTGCTTTGGCTCATTTCTTGAAACAGACCGGACGTTCTCAACACTCTCGGTGCTTTTGCCAAAATAACGTGGATGGTTCGGCACAACACCATGGTTCACCTGCAAAAGCTCATACATTTCCCAAGACAGTTCACTCATGTGTCAAAACTAAATTTCCTTCTCATTTAACCAGTCAGTGCCCCCAAAATGCATCATCCCTTTGGCATTGTGTAAGCACTGCAAGCCAAAATGTTTAGATGTTTTGTCACTATGGCAGAGGACCATTGAAATATCCCTCATATCCACCTTTCAGTCTTAGCCCAGTCCTTCATTGACAATGGTTACTGTACTGTTTTTTTGTCTAGCTAACAGAATACAATTGTGTATAAAACTGAAAAAAAAAAGAAATTTGAAAAAAAGGATTTTAGGGTAAGAGTAGCCTCCAAGGTTTGACATCACACATTGCACTCATACTGCCAAGGAAATTGTAACCATTATCATTCACACACATAAAGTAACTTCCATACATCAGAGTAAAAGTAAAATGCATACAGCATAATATACTGTAATATAGACACACAAACAAAAAACAATGAAATTATATGCAGCCTACAGTGCTGTAAATAAAGCTGGAGTTTCAATACTAAGTTCTTCACTGGTCGCTGTCCTCACCCTCCCTCTCCTGGCCACCATCCTCACCCTCTCCTGGCCATCCACACGCTGCTGTCTGTCTGACCACAGATTATCATCCACATCACAGTGCATATTCTCCCTTACGATGCAACGAGGGAAGAAACAGCGTGCATGTCGCAACCATCCCCTACACTGATCTCCTGTAATATCCTCACACTTGTTCATTGCATGGAGCAGGGACCTCTGATCTTGAGCCTGATGCTCATACACTCTCCACCTCCAAGCGGAGAAATACTCCTCAATAGGATTGAGGAAAGAAGAGTAAGGTGGTAGGAACAACATGACCATACTTGGATGAGTAGTGAACCAGGCCCTGATGAGCAAGTCACGTTGGAAATTCACATTGTCCCATACAATGACATATTGTGGTAGCCCTACAAGACCTCTCTCATTTTCAGGGATCAAATAAAAATGATGGCGGCCCAACCATCATCCACCGTGGCCCGGTGGCCAATAATATTACGGCCACGTCTTCGGCCCTTGGCCAGGTTGAAGAAAGCTTCATCACAACACGAGGATGAGATGGGTCTCGTTTCCTTCCAATGCCATTATTATCCAAACCTGGGGTACATGTACCCCTATGCAGGTAGGGGGTATTTGACAGAAAAGGGACGGGGGAAATCATCAATAACTACACTTACTGAACTGACTAGACTAACTGTTACAGTAAAACCAACAGTATTAGATAGATTTACATGGGAGGCACTAATTGCAGCTCTTTGATCCCTTTTCTTTTTGTCATTTTCACTGTCAATTGCTGTAATAAATTTATCAAATGTTCCAAGTGATTCATATATGGTATTCATGGTATTATGTTCTTGACTAATTTTGACAATTGAACAGACTATTGTGCATGTGATGACTTATACAATGATATGACGCTGACAGGTTTTGGAGCGAAAAACCATTAGACTGAGAATCAACAATCAGTTTAGATCAACAAGATCTTTTCACTTGGAAATTGTGCTAAATGTAGGCTACCTGTACTTAATCATTTGCAAAGATGTACTGAGACTTTGAGACATGTACTTAGGCATTTGCAATTTAATGAACTGAATGAGAAATTCAATTCTGTTGTGAAAAATTGCCACGTGGTTTGGAGGTTTGTCCATGTAGTTTTGAGAATGTAATTTCTGTTTCAAGAAATGAGCCAAACCAATGGAGAAAAACTGTAAATACACAGTAACAAGGTTTATATATATTTATCATTAATAAATCCAATTTGTTTCAATGTCATACATTTTAACCAATTGAATATTGCTTGGTCTAGACTAGAGGTAGCACCATTTTAACCATGATCATAGTTTTTTTTTTTTTAACTGAATAATTTGAATGGTTTTCACAATGAACAGATGTATGCTGATCTTAAGCAATTTGAATAAATGCATTTAAAAACAATATATTATTTAAATTAAATCAAATAGATGCAAATCTTACCGGTTTCATTTACGACTAGCAAATATGCATCACATTAAGTATTAGCTTGTTTATATATTAAAACCGTAATCCAAACAGATGGAAATTTGATATGAAATTCAAATATGTGTGTGTGTGTTTTTTTTTAGTGTTCAGTGAAAACAGTTTTGCTGCTTAATATGCTTGTGGAAACCGTGATGCTTTTTTTCTGGATTCTTTGAAGAATAGAGAGTGCAAAAGAACAGCATCTTTTGTAACATTATAAATGTATTTACTGTTACTTTTGATCAATTTAATGCATCACTACAGAATAAAAGTTGTAATTTCCCTTTAAACATTATTTTGCTGTTCACTAAATAGTTCTGAGAGATGCATTGTGAGAAATACATTTTAAATATTACAATATAAGTTCAACTGTTACATGTAGTCTTTCAGAAACTACAATACAAATTGACATAAATTAGAGATTGCTTAAAATAGTTCTGTAAGTAAAGCATGTCACACTGCAGGGAACATTTAGACATGTCATGTCAACCACCCTGATATATTTTAGTAAAGGACAGGTATAAAACTTTAAAAATCTTCGGCATGTTTTTCTTTGTCATAATGCAGCACATATGGCCCAGTTTTTTGCTTTTCACAAATGTCTGCAAAAGTTTGAGTACTTAATCAGGATCAGAGGAAGCATAAACTGAGCTGGTTTTCAGCAGAGCAGTGAGTGAAGCTCTAAACACAGAAGTTTGCAGCTCACATCAATGCTGTCCGCTGCACTCAGATCTGTTTACATTCCTCCGTTTCATGTCCCTGACAGACTGTCCACTGTAATTGTCTCCAGCCTCACAGACATTCATTTTAAATAAACACACACTCAGTGTCCTACAGCAGTCAACAATAGCTTATTCCTGACCCAAGCGTGATGCAGCGATTCTTCAAAATAACATCTGCCCTAAAGTTCCATTCACACTGACAGAGATTCAACTTAGAGGTTGCTGAATTGCTGTACTGCTGGTTACTAATAGTCATGCCTAGTAAACTCAACGACATCAGGTGACAAATCACTCAAGCGTCACTGTCTGCTCAACTTTGTTGCATCCCCAGCGGTCACTATCAAAAATTGGCATCAGATTTCATTGAAAATGAATGACTTTTAAACTCTTTCTTGCTAAAATTACGGTTGATGTGAACGCCTATGAAATGGCTTGAAGCCCAAAGACATTGTCCATTCCCGATTCTTTGACCTTTGAGAAACGCGCATGGCCTGAAATAACATATACAGTAGAAGACGGGGGAACGGAGGAAGGAGAAGCTCGTCTAAACACCGTAGAGTGATGGGAAAGTTAATGGGCCTTTTCCTAGCACCAATCAATCTGCGCTAATCTCCCTGCCGAGAGTTCTCTAGGGAGACGGCGGCCATGATTCCATCGGTGTGACGGCACAGTCCACTCAGCCACATCGCCTGTTAGTCACCAGGCCTTTCACTCTTTAACACGCTAAGTACAGGGATCATACACCTCAGGAATTGACAGACAGATGGAAAGAAAAGCAGCACGCCATTAAAAACCTTTAAAGGGATAGTTCACCCAAAAAATTTAAATCTGTCATTACTTACTCATCTTAACAGTGTGTCGTTCCAAAACCTTAATACTTTGGTTAATCTTCGAAACACAATTTAGGATTTTATTTTTTAATGAAACCTGAGAGGTTTTTATCCCTCAAATGAAAGTCCAGGTAACCAAAAACTTAGAAGAAAGGCATTGTAAAATGAATCAATATGAATCAAGTGGTTAAATCCAAGTCGATGTGATCTCTTTATATGATTAACAGATTTAATTTAGGCTTTTATTCACATATAAACACACACACACAGAGCGCATCACATATTGTAAACACGAAAGCTGATGCGAGCGCCACACGTTAGAACAAACCTCATTGGTTGTTGTACATCACATGCTTGAGCTTCTGTGTTTACCGTATGTTATGAGCTCTGTGTATGTGTGTCGATCATGGTTTAGATGTCAATAAAAGCCTAAATTAAATCTGTTAATCATATAAAGTGGCCGTATCACTTTAAAAGACTTAAACCGCTCAATTCATATGGATTCATTTTACGATGCCTTTATGACCTTTTTGGATCTTCAAAGTTTTGGTTACCTGGACTTTCAAAAAAGGGACAGAAAGTTTCTGTCACAAGATGAAGACGGAGGAAGACAAAGGTACACAGGATCAAATACCAAGTGATTTTAATAATACAATAAAAACAGGAATAGACAGTAAACACACACAAAACGCAAACATAGACCGACACCTGAAACAGAGCAACTAAATACACAGTGATGCTGAGATGATAACGAAAGGAATGTGATGATCTGATGTGCGTCCATGACAACTTATGACTGGCGGGAAACTAAGACAAAGAAACATGTGACTGAAAATAACAAACCAAAAGTCCATGAAAACAAAAACTAAGAACAAACAAAACTTAATAAGTGTGACAGTTTCATTCAAAATATCTTCATTTGTGTTTCAAAGATTAAACAAAGTCATATGGGTTTGGAATGACATGAGGATAAGTAAATGATAAGAGAATTTTTTTTTTGGTGAACTATCCCTTTAAGTAAAAGAAAACAACCACACACAATTCAAGGTAACTTTAAAAGCTATCCACTACACAATCAGGTCTGACGTTGTCTATTTTTGCTTTGCTTTCAGCTAAACACGTCCAATCATTTGCGACAGCGTCTGACTCAATTCCATGAACGCACATGACTAAAGCAAGCAGACGTTTAAAACGTCCAGTCCATTTTGAAGCCCTGCTCAATCCCAAACTTCCCCTTATGTGTCAGCATGGGATGGGCTCATGAAAATGCCTTTTTTTCCAAGCAATTGTGCCAATGTCCCACATTCCAGCTGGCCTATGTCTCCAACCGACGTGGATGTGGGGGCAGGGCGTCTCACTTCCTGAACCAAAAATAACGCAGATGGTAATAAAACCTTGGCCGCTACGTACTCCCCGGTGATCCCAGCTCCCTGTGACTATGATTTAGTTGGGATTGATTTAACCATTACTACCCGGTCGAGGGATTCTGCTGAATCGTTACATACAACATTAATAATAACCAATTGGACTCGCCTCCAAGCTGTACTCTTCCACAGTTCTCTTCAGGGATCCACGATCTGCCAGCATATGAGGATGCACAAATCAATCAGCAACATCCCACCCACGATGATAAAGAGCTTCTGGTCCTTGATAATCTGGAAGAGAAAAAAAAGCAAAGCAATGGATGAGGTGATTAAGGGATGAGAAAGAGCCAGAGATGGGCAGGATCCATCAATGGGCTGTTCGCTCAATTCAAACGCGTGATCTTCTCTCGCATTCTGAACCTTTGTGGATGAAAGCGCTGTTCCTGTCTGATCTTTTTCTCTTTTCTTCTATTTAACAGTGGTTGACCTGAACAGAACCCAAATCAAAAGAAAGGTCATCGCGAGGAGGCCTGCGTGTATTCAGACGGCGGGAACGAACAAATTCTTCCATGATTCAGAATAAAAATGCTAAATCGTTTTGATCTGATGTCTTTTGATGGCTTACCAAAACCTTGCGTCGTGGGAAACAAGGAGGTGGTGAGCAACTCTATGACCATTGAGCGCCATGCTGAACTGTATCAGAATGGATGCTCTTTATCTTCAATCAAACAGAGGTTGATGGTTTCATTAAATGGCCAGACATGTGAAATAACACAGGATCATGATGCTTCAAGATGCATTAGCACAATCACTGAAAGCAATGCTTGGCCATATGACCATAGAACTTCACTTTATTGAACAAAATCTCCTTTTATCTCAGCAAACGGAAGGTGATGATGGGTCAAATACGAATAGCAGTCCTAAATCCCCCGCCCCACATTTTTACGGCTACAAATAGCCCCTGAACTTAAAATTAAGTTTAAGTTGTTTGCACTAAGTGCAAATAGCAAATATGTTATTTACTAAGTGATAAAAGCAGCTTTTTCTTTGCACTAACTGTAACTATTTATAGCAGTGCAAATAGCGTCAGATACAGTTTGCACCTCAGTAGTACATTATAAAACAGTATGCAAACAAAAATAACAACAGTATATATTATTATATGTATTAAAATAATGAATTAATCACTTAATCATTTAATTTTAGGACTTATAAATTCTTGATAGGAACTTTATTTCCACTTTTGGAATATATTCTTTATTTTTTATGTGACAATTACTTCTTTGAGCTGATATGCGATGGGAAAAGGGAGAAGAATAGGATCGGAAATACATGGATTCGAATTTCAAATTTACGTCAAAACCTAAATGGAGAGTCCTTACTCTCCGCAACACTCTACCGCTTGCTGGATTGGCTTCTTTTGTTATTCTTTCTGGCCTAACCAGTAAGGTGGGTGAAGTTAGTGTAAATATCCTTTGCCAAAAAGATGGCTATTTGCGATAATTGTAAATATAGCCTCCAAAAAAAATAATTGCAAATGATTCTCAGAAGACTCTGTCTAGTTTATAGCTAAAAAAAAATGGAAAAATAAATAACCGTTTTCAAACAGGTTTCCCCAAAACCTACTTTTCACCCCCATCTGCCATTAGAAATTTGCTAATTTAAAGTATCCCTTTAAACAAACTGACACATATGGCCAAATTATAGACATCTGTGCACATTTAACAGGGAAGTTGTGCTTTAACATCGAAAGAACGACACACTTCACATTTAATGGCGCTAGTCATGAGCTTGTAAACCAATAACACTTGGTTTTAAGACCCTATAGTTTAAGCTTTTGTATTCACAGTTCAAATTGCTCACCGTTTGTATAAGATTATGGCTGCAGGTCTACAAGAGCATGTGGTGCATTAGTGTCAGATTGTGTTTGTGCTCAGTCTAAGTTATGCAGGCCATCATGTGCTTCTGTCTGATTGAATTTACAGATGCACACATCTCTGATGCCATCTATTTGTGACGCTGTATGTTCCATAATGCAGTCTGAATGATGCATTATGCAGTATGTGGATGTGTACGTAGGTTTATAACATAAAATAATGAATATTTTAACTTATTCTGCACCCCCCAAAATAATAACTCATGCGTTATATATCAAGTCTTCTGAAGCAGGGTTGTTATCGTTAACTAAAACTAAACCAGAAAAACAATAATTAAAAATGAATTAGTTGAAATAAATTTTAACTAAAAAAAAAAAAAAACGTATTTTATTTCAGCAAGTTGCCAAACATTTCTCATTTCCATTTAGTTTAATTCAACACACTTAAATACACTCTAAAAAATGCTGGGTTGTTTCAACCCAAATTTGGGTCAAATATGGACAAACCCAGCTGTAGGGTTACATTTTTAAATGACATTTTTAACCCAATGTTTGGGTTTGTCCATATTTTACCCCAAATTGTGTTGAAACAACCCCAACAGACTGTAACTAAACTAAATAAACTAAAACTAATAAATAAAAATGCAGACTATATACTGTAGTCATATAAAAAAACTAATAAAAATTAAAAAACACAAAACAACTAAAATTTAGTGAAAAAAGAAAATATGTACATAGAATATAATTCAAAATATGAACAAAAATTATAACAATATAGCAATGATACTAAGCTCTAATCTTTTCCCGTCCTAGCTCACCTTGAGAGAAGCAACAATGTCTGATTCATGAAAGAACAATGAATCTTTTCACTTAATAAATTGATCTGAATGATTAGTTTTCAATTCATCTCACTGACTCAATAACAGCTCTCTGGATTTTTTTAATGGTTTCATGATAAAGCTTTTGTTGTTGTTGCTGTTTTCAGTCCCAATATAATTGCATGAAAAATGCAACGAGGAATGATTTCAGAACATTTGAACCCTTTTTTGTCCATGTAATGAACGTCAGTGGGGTTCAAAACAACACTGGATTCCTTTGACTTTCCCTGTATGGACATAAAAAACACTGAGTATCTTTTTTTGTGTTGCACAGAATAAAAATCATCCAGGTTTGGAATGGTTTGAGTGTGTATCTGCTTCATTTCCCTTTGTTTCTTCACGGTCCACAGAGGTGATTGACTCAACCCTCGCTGCGCCCTGAGGGAGAGACTGTAACAGACCCCTCGGACCACCGGACCCGCATCGAACGGCGGCTGATTTGCAATGGGCTGTCCGCGGAGTCACATACTGCGAGACTGCTTCTCAGCTTGATAAAGAGATGGCACACCCACATGCACACTCACAAAACACAGTCCTGACAGCAGCCATCGCTTTAGAGTGCCAAAGCCCAGCAGTCCATCACTGTGTGGAGCGGGAGTCCGCTCACTGCCAGCATCCTGCACACTGAAGTGCCAGAGGGAATTAAAACCCTGAGCCTGGGCATTACCTGTCTCTGAATTTATTTATATGCAGAGGGTCTAGTTAAGAACTGCTAATTGAGTGTGAAAGTGCAGCTGAAGAGAAGACACCAGGGGAAAAAAACTGACATGCAATGTATCAAGCTGGAATTACATCACATACTCCTTCTGAACCTTTGATTGGAAGTCTGTTATCAGGGATAACAGGATTTTTGTTGTCCCTTAATTTAAATTAAAATAGAAATAGATTTTGACATACTGTATAGATTGCAATGTTTTGACTTCATGAATCTAGAATAAAACGTTTTTTGTGTGTTTGTTTAAAAGCAGACTGACTGTTCTTTATGTGAAAATGATCAAAAACGCTGGCGGTGGCTGGCAATTTAAAAAATAAAATGCTGGTGGGGAAAGAGTTAATAAACACTACAACAGTATATAAATAATTAGGAATGTCCGATCAAGTTTTTTTTGTGCCTCCGATCTGATCAGTCACTTAATATTCAGTTTACTGAGCCTCGATCCAATGTGTTCAGTGCAATTCAAGTACATTAAAGTTATTAAAATCAATCCAATGTATACAGGGATGTGCAGAGAATTTCTCAAGGGCCGGAGCCCAAATGTAAAAAAGGGTATCTATCACTACAGAGTAATTCCAATATAAAAATTATTACAATTATAGTAATAATATTATATATTATTTAGTAATTATATTATCTAATAATAAGATGCTCTCTTTCTCTCTCTCTCTCATCTCTCGCATATGATCACACTGGTGTGATTTGAACGTTCAGTGCATCATGTGATCAACTGCTAAATTCAAACTAACATGGCGGCGCCCATCGCGCGTCATAGATCAACTAACATGATCTTTATAAAAGTTTTTTAAACGACAAAACACACTCACATACACATATTTGAGAATCGGAATATCAGCTAGTTTATGATATAGTTAACAAGTTTGTGAATATGTTTAATAAAAAAGGAAAAACGAATTAAAAGCAATACATCTATTATACAGCACTGTTGTGGCTGAGGTGAGTCACATGACAAGCAGGACGCATTGCCATGGAAATAATAAGGTGATACGTTCTAAAATACCGGTCGTCTTAAAAAACTCACACTGGGGGCTCAGCTAGAACTTTGTGCGAAAGGGTTAAATAAATAAACAAATTACTTTGTTACAAAAGCGTGCATCAAATATGCTAAACGCGGAAGCTCGAACGTACATGTGTGACACGTTAAAACAGACCTTATTGGTTCTCGCATGTCACGCATGCACATTTACGGTTCTCCATTTAATTTTAATTTTAACCGATCAGTAAAAAAAAAAATCTTAATCGGCCCCGATACCAATCCCTGAGATCGGCTCGGGACATCCCTATAAATAATACTAATATAGGAAGATTCCTTCGAAATGATGAGTTCTCTCGGTTACCTAGTTTACCTGCAGCATTGTTTATCACCCTCTGTCTCTCTTTCTGTATATATTCTGCTTGAAATCATCCCACTGATTCTGACTGCAGTGGAAGCAGGCTGTGAGCTCTATAAATAAAGATGGCCAGCAGGGTGCTGGAGCTGTGGCTAGCCATCCTTTACAGCACTGTCATACAGTATCAGCTGCCTCACTCGCCACATTCTTACGCTGCATTGAAAAACAAGAGCAGGGAGAGAAAGAACGTATGAAAGGAGGTCAGTGTGCATGCACGAATCTGTTGTGTTAAAGACCTGCATGGATGCGCTTGTGCGTATAGCTACAGTTCAAAATAAACCAACTGCACTATTCCCCATAGTGTGATGCTTTTTCTTGCGGAGGAAATTCACAGGCAGACTTGTGGAGACCGTGTCTAGCGGAGCAGGAAGACATTGTTCTTTAGAAGAGATCAGAGAATCATTGGTTAGCGCTGGCAGTGCCGGCTGCTTCTTCTTGATATGTCAGGAAACTGAGCATGGAGACGGCAAACTGACCTTCAGTGAAGAGAGCATTTCTATATTTTAGCTTTTTGGCAGTTGAAAAATGAGACAGCTGACAGCCCAGTGGCAACGTTGCTTTCCCATGATGCTTTAAGCATGGAACCTGTCTCTCCTTCTACAAATATCTTTCTCTTTCATCGTTTCTCCATCTCATTATCTAAATTTCCATGTATAAACTGCAGTATAATTTCATCAAGGTCTGTTTTTTTTGTATTATAATTCTTAAAAAAATTATAAAATATAAAAATCTTACCATAAAACTGCAGTGAAATGTTTTAAATCATTATAAGGCAGATGACAAATTATACCAGTTCCCGTGTGTTCTGCCACACTGGAAGCCAATTAATCCTGCCATATGACCAAAAGTTTGGGGTCAGTAAGATTTTTTAAAAGAAATGAATAGTTTTGATCAGCAATGCACATTACATTGATAAAAAGTAACAGTAAAGACATTTATAATGTTACAAAAGTTTCCATTTCAAATAAATGCTGTTCTTTTGAACTTTCGTATTTATCACAGAATCCTGTAAAAATTTATCATGGTCTAAAAAATATATATACACTATATATAAAGCAGCACAATTGTATAATAATAGGAAATGTTTCTTGAGCAGCAAAATCAACATATTAGAATGATTTCTGAAGGATCATGTGACACTGAAGCCTGGAGTAATGATGCTGAAAATACAGCTTTGCCATCACAGGAATTAATTACATTTTAAAATATATTACAATGAATGTTTTTTATAATATTTCACAATATTAATGTTTTGTATTCCTTGGTGAGCACGAGAACATTTTCAAAAACAAAAACATTTATCGACCCCAAACTTTTGAACGGTAGTGTATCCGTTTCCAGTATATTATTAATGAAATTAAATAATTTTCATTGATCATGATAATGATAATTCGAAACGGTATATTTGTTTGGTCACGCCAGTGTGACCTGGACCTATAATGTTGCTTTGTGAGGTTTACTTTAAGATATAAATAGAGTGCTATGTTGTAACTGAAATGCTTTGAAAGTCTATTTCTCACCTTCTTCTTCATCTTTACATTCTTGAAGATGGCGTGCACTCTCCAGGTCTTCGCAAACATGGCGCCAAACGCTGTTGTGTAACCCACAATGAGGATCCATGTTCGGACCTAAAAACGTTAAATGTGAAAGTAAAACATGTTGTTACAAACCAATAGTTATTATAATTTAGGCACTGGAATGCTTCCCCAAAAACCAAGATTAGACTGCAACACCAATCTAAAGAATACAAAGCAGCAGAAACTGCAAAACCATGAAAATATAGTAATCCCACTTGTTGTGAGTTCTGTGGAAGTTGTAGAAGTTCCTAAAGCTTTTTTCTTTTCTTTTTGTCCTCTCTTCATCTTCTGACCCTCTTCCACAGATCTAGTGTTCTTTATTCTGAGCTCCTCTGGGAAAGTAATTCTCAGCATCTATAAGGCAGGACTGTCACTACATCTTGTTTTGTTGAGATTTGATGTGGTTTTTTTTTGTGATGTATTGAATGTTGCACTGGATTCTACTGAATTAAATTAACTCAACATGTGATTGTGATAGTTGTCAATAGTTGTCAGATATGTTAATAGTTGCAGCTTAAACATGGTCACATATTTTTGTTTATAAATATTGTTGTAACGTATTGTAACTGTATTTACTGGTAAAGAAAACTTGGTAACACTTTAGTTTAGGGTCCAATTCTCACTATTAACTAGTTGCTTAATAGTATGCATATTACTAGAATTTTGGCTGTTTATTAGTACTTATTGAGCACATATTAATTCCTTTTTCTGCATGAACATATTCTACATCCCTTAATCCCACCCAATACCTAAACTTATAAACTACCTTACTAACTATTAATAAGCAGTAATTAGGAATTTATTGAGGCAAAAGTCATAGTTTTTAGTGAGAATTACCCCCTAATCTAAAGTGTGACCGAAAACATTAATTAAAAATGTATTAATTTCTAATTGATTGTAAATATAATAATTAATTTCTCTCTGACACATAAAAAAATGTGGCTAATGTTCAAGATGTATTAGAGGAAAAAGTCCTTATTGTCGAGTCCTAACCATTTGTCTTTGAGTCCAAGAAAAAATTATATTAATTGCCCAAATTCACCCCATCCTTAATATCGCAATGAAAAACTTGAACAGGCCGTAGAGAACAGAGCCCGTCTCAGGCAGGTAGCATGTGCCCTGCTCAACACATTTGTGAGCTATTTCCCCTGTGACTGGAGTTACTGCGGTAGCCAAAGCCTCATAATTAAAAGGTGGATTATGGTCACATGCAAACAGACAGTGGAGGCGTGACGAGACACATCCAATCCTGCTTACTCAGTTTGGTGATACAGCCTGAGTAGAGGTGAAAAGCGTTCAGATTCAAATATAGAGGAGACCAGGGACAGTTGTCCCTGTGGAAGTTGGCACAGGGGAAGCTATCGAAATCTAAAAAAGTTTTTGAGTCAGATATCCAGTTGCCCAAATGCTTGTTTTGTCTAGCACTGGTTTGGCATGTTGGTTTAAAACACCAACGGAATTCTAAATTAGAATTAAAGCTGCAAGCAGCGATGAAGCGGGCCCTCGCACCCGTGCCGCCGCCACCCGGCCGTTTTAGGAAGACAGAGCACGGTGGGCAGTATGTAATGATAATAAATATAGGAGGACTATGTCAAAGTATTTGTATTTGCCACACTTCCTGCTACCAGCAGGTGGCGCTATTACAATAATCTAATATGAGTATGGTCATGTGTTCAGGACAGGACTCTTATCAAACATGTGAAGTTTGGGGCAGATCGGACATTGTATGGCTGAGTTACTGCAGGCTGTCTGTGGTTGCCTAGCAACACCGAAACTGCATTATTTACACAGAAGTTATCTGATGATGCATATTTCACCCAGAGGCTGAAATTGGATTTGCACATGTACATGTTTGTCAGGCCGCCGAGGTCACATCCTTCGACGAAAACTCTAGATCTTCGCAATTTAACGTCGCAAAGGCCTTAAGATTAGCCTGACAAAATATGATGTGGATCTGATTAAATCTCTAGGAGGAGTTTGTTAAAGTACAACATCAGGAAATTACGAAAAATGCACAAAATCGGAGAGGAAGTTCAAAATAGCTCACTTCCTGTTGTGTTTAGGGCTATGCTCCAAGAGACTTTTTTGTAGGTATTGGGTCATTACATGTATGTACCAAATTTCATACCTGTACGTGAAACGTAGAGCCGGGGCAAAATGTGGGGCAATAATTTACCGAATTTGCCCCACCCAATTTTGAAAACCATATCACACGTAAATTTTCACCACTTCTGAAGCGTGTGCAAAGTTTTCGAGCATGTTTAGACCCTCTAAAAAGGGATTCTTTTAAGAGAAGAAGCGGAATAATAATAATAAACGGAGCAAAAACAATAGGGTCCTCTCACCATCGGTGCTCGGGCCCTAATAATTAACAATATACTTCAAACTAAAATTCCAATTTCATCAGTTTGTTTATCATTGTGACAATTTATCCATTACAGCACATAATTGTACCCTCAGAACACTTACGGTACAAAAACAAAAAGACAACTAACCCCTGTTCTAGACATATTCATATCTGATTCACAGAAATCAGTCATTACTCACAGTACAGAGGGTCTCAAACTCCTTGTCTGACACAAAAGATCCATCCAGACCAAAGAGGAAAATGGAGGCGTACGACAGCAGACCACCCAGAATGATCAGGTTGTTCATATAGGGACTCGACATTTTGATCAGCCTGGAGATGGAGGGAAACACACAGCTGATACATTAAATATTCACATTTCATTTATTATTAACAATTGCAATCAAATGAGCATCTACATCCAAGACTGTATCTAGGGTGACCAGATGAGATTGGCTGAAATTCGGGACCCAGGGGGGTGTTTATTGGTAGGCCTACTATGATATTAGACTACATAGCCTATAATAAAAGATAATGAATTTCAAACCTGAACCAAACATATATATTTTTCAAAGATCAACAGTCTGTCATTAGTCTTTAGTCTGCCACTAAAAAACGGCGTGTTGTGGTTCCGGTACACCAGCCATGTCAACGAAACGAATGAATGAAAATTTGCTTATCAATGTATAGCTAAATTCGCGCCTACATCTTTCTAGAACTTCAAAAAAAGAAACAGAAAAGATGCTGCAGCCAATGAGCCGCCGGCGGGGACCGATTCAACCTCCACGGACAGTTTTTAATATTTTATCAGACAATAACTACTCAAGATTTTGCTTTAGTATAATTTTTGGGACAATTAGGGCCGGATTCTGGATTCGGGACAACAGCTTAGATTTCAGGACTGTCCCGAATTTTTCGGGACGTCTGGTCACCCTAACTGTATCATATACTGTTGGACCCAAAGGCCCAAAACCACTAGTAAAAATGCCTTTATTTGGCATTATTTAAAAACTTTTATGCAAAATATCCCATTGCAATTTATATTATCAAAATAACAACTTGAATGAAAGAACAATCAAGGGAATCAAGAAGATCTGACAAAAATACAAATCCTGAATAATACATTTTAAAATATAATGTATTTCTGTGACCGAAAAAGCTGAATTTTCAGCAGTCATTACTTCAGTCTTCAGTGTCACATGATCATTTAGAAATCATTCTGATTTGGTGCTCAAGAAACTTCATCCCTGACCTGTGGTTGCGGTTTTTGATGTTAAAGAAGAGGAAGGCTCCTGCCATGAGCATGCCCAGGATGGTGATGGTAGACAGGATGCTGTAGAGGGGGACGTTTATTTGCCGGCGCTGCAGACGCACAAACGTCCGATCCTTCGGCGGTTCAACACCTACGAGAGTCATGATGGTTCACAGTCAGTTACTCTTGGAGTCATCTCAAAGAACGTCATCTCAGAGAAAGCTCTCAACATCTCCCTGTGTAATTTAAATGACTAAGATTGCCACTCATGTGACATACAGAATTAGCTCTATTTCTGCACAATTTTACATAATAATATTTGTGGATGGGTTTAAAAAACGGTGACTGTGATGTAAGATGCGATTAGATCTTACATCATAATGAGAGGATGGAAGACAGTAGAGCACTTAAACCAAATGAGTCACCAAAATAAGTCAAGAGTTATTTGTGTGACTTTCATCTAAAACTATGAGGGTTTACTGCTATTTGCTCAAAAGCAAATGGTTTACTCTTTTTCATTCAGAAAGCAATCTCAGTTGGGGTGAGTGTTTGGACATTTTTTCTCTCTTAACTCTTTTCCCACCAGAGAATAATTTTAAGTTGCCAGCCAGCGCCAGCATTTTTGATCATATCATACACAAATATTTCATGGCCCCCAGAATAATTTGCTGTATGAATATGTAAACAGTGAATATATCAAAAGAAAGAGCATAGCCTAAAACATTTATTCAGCTTCATTCATAATTTTTCTTATCAACACATTGAATGTGGGAAAGTTTCTTAAAAAATGTTTGAACAAAAAACTAGGAAAATCATGTTTTTGTCAAAGACTTTGTCCAGTTCGGAATCAAAACATAGACTGAGTGAGTCCATCAACACAACAAAGCTTGCACAGTCCTATACCTCTTTGCAGGTTTCAGCATTTTTCTCAGTAACGTTTGGGCAGTTTTGATTTATATTCTGTTGCATCGTGTTGATCACATTAGCTTGTGCATTAACAACTTCTATCCGCTCCTTCTGTTTAACACAGATCTTTTTCTTTGCTTGTTTTTCTATCCGGAGATGCTGTACTATTTCAGAAGATCTGTAACAGCGACCCTACTTTATAACAGTAAAAACACGGTTTGCTGGAAAAACTCATCGATTGGCTGGGAAGTGTTTTGTCATAACTGATGGAAAATCTCAACAATGGCATGGAAAGAGTTAAGTATGCCAAATGATTCTTTCAGATTCCCTCTCAACAAGTTCCATTAAAGTAAGAGAATTAAAAGTTTTACTTCCTGTCCACCATTGTGTTCCTCAGAGGCAATTTGATTTTTTATTCCAGGGAATAAGAAAAAACAAACAAAAGAATGTCATTGTGGGCAAATAGAAAAATAACTCTTGAATTATTCAGATGACCACACACAGACCAGTGGGTACACAACATTGGCAGGCATGTGAACCTTCTGTCTCTCTCACTCACTCAAACTCTGACCCGCAAACACACACAAACGGGGCTTTTCCTACCTTGGAACCTGATGGTGTTGTTGATAAGGTCCAGTACATCTGCAATGGCGTTGTACTCGCCCACCTTCACCTCTTGACCCTCTGTGAAAGACAGCAAGAACAAGAGGACGACGAAGATAAGAGCATTGTGTTCAAAGCCGGCGGCCCCCAGAGAGAAACATGACAATAGACAGTACATTTAGTTTCTGTGCGCTCCACTGCAGAACCTGCCCAACATATTGTCCCAAAATACTCAGGGCGATGTTGACCTAAAAAATGATGTAAATTGCAACCTCACGCATTTGCAAATCAATTAAAAGGCACCTGATTAGAGAGTCTGGAAAAACAATGAATTGAAACATTGATCTCATGATGAATAACTCTTTTCTTTTTGTTGTTTAGCTCCTCTACTCCTTCAATGTTAAAGTCAACCCTTCCATCCAAGAAAATAGAACACAGTTTTCATGAACAGCTCCCTACCTAACACGATAGTCCAAGTAACTAATATATTACTAATGTGACTAGATTAAGGCTTTATAGCGATCCTTAAAAGCAGAAATCAAAAGAAAAAACATGTATTAGGAGCTCTCTTTTTGGACACACTTCGGGAGCCGATGCTTGAAATGGGCGGTGGAGGAGGTTTAGATATTCCAGGCTTATAATTATAATAATAATGCAAACGAACAAACAAGCGAAGATGACACATGAGTATATTTAAAGGTACACTGTGTGATTTTTACCCCCATCTAGCGGTGAAAAGGTATATGAACTTCCAGTGAATATTAGGTGCTGTTCCTCTCAATTCCGATTTCGTTTTAACTCCTACGGTGGCCAATGTAGTCCAAGATTAACATGGCTTCCAGTTCGAGTGCTAACCCACGCGTGTTAAAACGCGAAAGGCGAAGCTTGAATTAACGGGTATGTCCCTCTTTGGCTAATGTACTTTCAAGATGGAGGGGCAACATGGCGACCGACATTAGAACCCCTTACCCGTATGTATTTTCAATAGCATATTATACACTCACGAGAATACTTTATTACTTGAAAGAAGTAAATATACATTAATGAGCACATATATTTTTGAAAGAACTAAGTGTTTTTGGCTAAGAATAAACTAAAAAAGTTACACAGTGTAGCTTTAAGAAAAAGACAGCATATCTTAGTTCTGTAAAACTAAACCAACATTACTCACGTATGGAGAAGAAATAAAGAAATAAAACAACCTTCTGTCCATTTTCAGGCCTTCCCGCTCCTTAAGGTCTCTCTAGCACTGGAAAGCATCTCCGATATTAAAGCGGGTCCTACCTCTTGCCTGATCGTAACCCTTCTTTTTAAAAGTTATAGAATTTTTCTCTTTTGTGTTTTCTCTGCCATCTCTCTAGTTGTTCTGCTAATGTCTTTCTTGTGCACTGAGCTTTCTCTCCTCCCCCATCATGAGTGGACACGCCCCTTACTGCTGATTGGCTACAAGTGTGCTTTGATGCTCAGTCCGATGCACTTTTCAACAGCGTTTTTTTAAATTTTTTTAATCGCTTACTGCACCTTTAAATTAAGTCAATATAATATATATATATATTAATTTTAGCCCACTTTGCTGCTCGGAATGAATTAACACAATATAGGAACTTGTTTTTTTTGCCAATTATAACATGATATACACAAAAGCTCAAATGTTTGGTGTTAGTAAGATTATTTAACATTTTTGAAAGTCTCTTATTCTTACCAAGGATGCATTCATTTGATCAAAAATACAGTAAAAACTGTAATATTGTGAAACATTATAACAGTTTGCTATTTATATATATTTAAAATACAATTCCTGATGGAAAAGTTGTATTTTCAGCAGCCATTACTCCAGTCTTCAGTGTTACATGATCCTTCAGAAACCATGATGCTGTTTTTACTTCTTTCTTTTTTTCCTTAGTTTTTTCCCTTCCATTTATTTATCACCATAATGCATATTTTTCATTTTGTCTTTGTTATTGCTAAAAAAAAAACCAACAACAAGAAAAACAAAACACTGAGCTAGGTATTAAAGTTGAAAACAGATGGTTGGTTAGGTGTAACTTGAGGTTTTGTATCCATAGATGCAATAAAATAATGCTTTGTGTCAATAAATTCCCAGCAGAACAAGACTTACTCTCAGAAGGCAAATATAAGGCAAAGTCTATTCCAAAAGCCATCTTAAAACTCAATATTTCTCCCTGGTGTTCGCTTTAAAACCACTTGTGTATTGACTGTCACACTTGCAGGGAAAAATGCATTCCTTCTAGAGATGAAAACTAACATAAAAAAAGAGAACATAGGAAATAAGATATTTATCATTTAGCTCCTGGAAGTATATAGTTTCCTAACTGCTAACATTAAACATTTACTGTACTAAACTGAGACGCCAACCCATTTTCTGCTCAATACAATTCATCTAATGGTCTCAGATTTTCACATATAACTGCTGTGGGTTAAACCAGGCCAAGCTTTTATGTGAATAAGACAATTTAAACATGGTAGCCAACAAGAATAACTAGTACTAGTACTAATGGACCTCCTTCAATCTGACATTTGATTAAGTTTTGTGCCCTAGGTGGTCTTGCTGTGTCAGGGGAATCATTGACTGTGAATAATCAGGTGATGTCAGAGCTCCATGCAGTAAACATCATCATTCAGGTACTTATCTGACCATGAGATCAATTGGACACTATAAAAGCCATAAGCATGTTAATTGATGGACAGCATTCCATTATTAGTTGTCAACTGTAAGGACTTATAAAGAAAATATTGGTCAGAAAAGTATTTTTTAAAAAAGGCGCCCGAAGACAATCTTGTTAGTAGGTGATTGTCACATAACTATGTTAAGAAATGGCTCTGAGTGTCCTGTCCAGATGGTTTGGTTTATGGTGGCAGTAGGTGTGATATAGGAGCTGACAGACTAGGACTTTAAAGAGGGATGGCAGGTTCAATTAAGGATCAGCACATCTTTAAATATTCAGCCTGGGATATCCTTCCTATACTTTAAAGAGAGAGAGAGAGAGAGAGGGGGAGTGAGTGAGAGAGAGGAGAGAGAGAGAGAGAGAGAGAGAGAGAGAGAGAGAGAGAGAGAGAGAGAGAGAGAGAGAGAGAGAAGAGAGAGAGAGAGAGAGAGAGAGAGAGAGAGAGAGAGGAGAGAGAGAGAGAGAGAGAGAGAGAGAGAGAGATGCAGTAAGATAACATACTTTTCTATTAATGATGCTCTCTCTGAAAACAAGTGAATGAAATCTTGCAGTGTTGCTTCTCAACATATATCTGGATTCAGGGATATTTTTATTGGAAAACAAATTAAAGGACCAATTAAAAAGTTATTTTAGTGTGAATGATAGAGAGACTGAGTCAATGTGTGAGTCAGTGACTGACTGAAAGAACTAAGTTAATGAATGAAGTGAATAAGTGAATAAGCGAGAAAGTGAGTTAATGAATGAGTAAAGGACCACCAAATGTTAAATGAATTTGTAACTAAATGAACAAACAAATGCGTGTGAGAGAGAATAAATACAGTGAATAAGAATGTTAGCGCATTAGTACATGTATGAATGATGGGTATGAGTGAGTGAGTGAGTGAGTGAGTGAGTGAGTGAGTGAGTGAGTGAGTGAGTGAGTGAGTGAGTGTTCAGAAAGAGATTTCTGAAAAACACTATTGAAAGTAGATTGGACCGAGCACCACAACAAACTTGTAGCCAATCAGCAGTAGGGGGCGTGCCCACTCATGATGGGGGAGGAGAAAGAGTGAGATTTGAAGAAAGACTGTTGAAAGAGAGATGGCTGAGAGACATTAAAAAAGAGAAAAGGTCAAAGGAATATCTCTTCTAATATAGAAGGTTTATGACCCGTGTTAATATTAAAAAAGCTTTCCAGTGCTGGAGAGACCTGGAAACGGACACAGAGGTGGTGTTGTTTCTGCTTGAGTAACATTGGTTTTGAGTGTGTGCTACTGACACCTAACAACCAAATTTTTAAATTTTTTGTTCTTCCTTGTCATTCGCTCATCATCTTCGCTTTATTTTTTCACAAAGCTTTATTTTGCTTCGCTTCTGCTATGATAACGAGACATCCACTCTTACATTGCATGTTCATGCATTTAGGGGGCGGAAGGGAAGGGTGTGTTTGTTTGGGTTGATTTCAAATATCCTTCTCAGAAATCACTTACTGCATCTTTAATGCGAGTAAACAGTGAGAAAGTGACTGAGTGAATATGAGTGTGAGTGAGCGAGTGATGAAGAGAGACAGAAAGCAGAGTAATAGAGTGAGAAACCCAAAGAAAGAAGGAGCCCAAAGCAAGTGTGCGCTTTGAGTCAGTGTGAGTTGTGATTGTTCTCGGTGAAGACGACGACGATCTCCAGGGCGCTGCTGATAACAGCTTCTCCTTTCTTTCTTTTTTTTTCATTATTTATCCCAGACTGCCATTCGCCTTCATATTGACAGACAGTTCAATCACCCCTCAGCCAAACAACCCTCCGATCCTGCGGCCTGCTCACAAATACAGTCTGAAGAGGTGATGTAACACACTATGGGAGGGATGCCTCTGTGCCGAAGCAGATAAGACTGAAGAGGGTGGGGAACGCTGGCCTGCGGCTGCCATGGGGTGTGAGGGGGAAATCCCTGCACCAAGATTAAATCCCACAAACCAGAGTTAATCTCCCCTGGCCTCAGGAAACACACACACACACACACACTGGATTAATCACATCAGAGGCCCAAGCAGGGGAATTCTCTGACCCCCATTAAACTACAGGACGGCACCAAAGCCGCCGCTGTGCACACGACCATCTACGTGATGTACTGCACAAGCGCTGACTCAACGTCACACTGAGATACGTGTCACACATATTCTACAAAACGACACTGGCATAGATTGAGATGTTCATTTAACACGGAGAATGATCCACATTGGCTGAACGAGCTGAATTTGATCCAGCATTGCCTATAAAATGGCTTGTTAACCATGAAAAATGACCATCTAATGGACTTACCTTGAAACTGGGTGAATTTTATGGTTCCCATGCGTTCCCCGTTCCTGAACATCACCTGACCCTGCAAAAAAAAAAAAAAACACACAGTGAACAACCTTTACAAGAGCTGTTTATCACTTGTAAATGGACAGTTTGCAGAAGTCTTGATTACACAGTTGAGATGATTAATATCATGGCACATAATCCAAGTTGGACAGATATATTTTACAAGGATCGATTTTCCATCTTGTTGCCATATCCTTCACTCTTGGCACAGCAACAAACTGGGAGTGTATAGGTTGAAGTCTGGCACGGTGCTTGTTTTTTGGCTCATTTATGAGTTAAAGATCTTTGAATTGATCGCATTCTTGAGGCAAACATAATTAATAGCAGCACTATTGATTTGTTAAATTAAAGGAGCGCATGGAGGTCTGAGATGGTTGTCAGGTTGTGCCAGCTGAGGAGAACTGGGATGCTTTACTCGATCACAAATACAAAGAAAAAAATTCCAGAAAAAATATAACATAAATTGTTTTCTAGTTTAATATAAAGTGTTCAATTGCTCAAGTCCATGCATAAAATAAAATAAAATAAATAAATGTATTGTTGTAGAATGTAGTTAATATTGTCAAAATTATATATATATATATATATATATATATATATATATATATATATATATATATATATATATATATATTATATATATATATATATATATATATATATATATATAAAACACTTCTGCATATTGATTATAGGACATTTCAACAAAAACATGACTTTTATATTATGCAAAAAAAGTATATATAGGTACATTTTGTCTTCAGCCAGCACAAAAAAAAAAAAAAAAAAAAAAAAAAACTAAGAGGCAGTATAATGGCAAAGAAAAGTTGTAGGTTCAATCGCAAAATAACAGTGATCCAGAAAATATAAAAAGGCTATTTTGCATTATCCTTCTTATGCCCTTGAGAGATCATCACAGCAATAAGAGCATTGCAAGAAACTTTAAATTAAAATGCATCTACTAAAGAGAAAGAAACTAATTAATCATAAATATATAAATAATAAATCCCTTTACCCAGTTAGAAAACAATCATTAACAGAAGAAGTAAAGTTTCCAGCAAAATAATGAATTCAAATATGACGCAAAAAGCCTCAAAAGCCCTGCAGGTTAATCATGGATATCTGATCAAAACACAGATGAGTATCTAGCATTTTTACATAAATAGCTCCGTCACTGGATCAAATTACTATCTAATTTGCTCATTAAATCCTAAAAAGGAAATGTGTAAATGCAGTTTGCTGTCTGTCTGCCCCCGGAACTGCCTAATGAGCCATTTAAAAGGATTTGGGATCACTCGGCCCAATAAAATAACAGGTGAGAGGCATACTGCATTACCATGGCAATGATTAGAAGCCTATTAAAACCATGGGAGGCAACTCAGAAGTGATCATATCTCTAAAAATGTCTGTCTTTGAAGTGTAGAGCAGGCTCCGGTCCCAGTGCGAAAGATTCTTTGTTTAGATGCTCTGACGTGGGCGCACTGGATAAATGCTCGCCTTCACAAAACACATTAAAGCTGCAATTCAGAGGAATATGTGTAAACAATATATAATGTGAACAGCAGTACTCGTATATTTACACATATCTCATAGGCCTTCAAGTCTTACTTTTTGATTCATAAGCTGAGCAGGATGCCAATTTTGTGACATTGTGGAGACAATACAACAAGGAGAAACTATCCCTTTAAGACTCAAGTGAAAAGTTGTGATAGTAGTCGTAAGGTTTTTCTAAATCAATGAAGGCTTTTTCTCAGTTTTCACACTTTCTCTCAGTTTCTTTATTTAGACTGGTTTCATAACATTGAAAAAAGCTGAAAATAGGTTTTGTTGCGCTACAGGTGTGGGCTTATGGGTCAAACATGTTGATGGCACCTTTATCCGTATGTGTGTGTGTGTGTGTGTGTGTGAGAGAGAGAGAGAGAGAGAGAGAGAGAGAGAGAGTCTGTGTAGAGGTGTGGACAGGGGGAGCAGGGGGCCTTATGGAGATCACACAGGTGTGAAAGGCAACCTCAGGCCTGCAAAAGGGGGTTGTGGGTAGAGGTGATGAAGCAAATGATGATGTCGCTGTCGAACAGATCAAACAGCAACTTATATTAGCAGACTGCAGATAGTTTGGCCCTAAAATATCCCCCACCAAACATATATATAAAGAGATCGACCTTCTACTGACAATGCAGTGACTGAGATTTTGCAAACAACAGCTTTGCTGCGACAGCCCACATCTGCTGTGCAACAATCTATTTTCAGCTTTCATATACAACTTAAAATAATAATTTTTAGAAGACATTTCCTTTTTTATTAAAATGTAAGCAGTTCAAGCCTAGTGAATAATCTGAAATGTTACGTTGTAATGGGTAACTGTCAGAGGTTAAAGCTGCAGTCTGTAGTTTTTCCTCTTTGTCGCCATCTCTGTCTGAAATTTGTAATTGCAGTTATTTGCGGAATTATCAACTTTACGTGGGTTGTGCCTCGGCACGGCACAGCGCGGATGAATCCAATGTTTTGAGGAGAATGTGTGGTTGTCAATCATCGCGCCGGTGTGGATACTGTCATTCAGAATCACAAATTATTCTTTTTGGAAGTATGACCAACATAAGAATTTTCACTAGAAAAGATCATCTGAACAAGCAAGAAACATCCACTTTTGTACTGACCAACTGAGTGAAAAAAGCATTGCAGTAAATCACGCTGATTAAATCTAACGATCGCTTCATATCACGTCAAACCGTGCAAATTATACTTTGTTCTCAAATTGTTAATGTTAACAACATCAGCATTGCGTGACTACATTTAATGCCCTTCCGATATGTATCCTTGTTTTCGCATGAGCCCAGTTGCAGTCTCTTTTTTTCTGTAGACACTCCAAAGTCCAAAGTCTTTTGCATTTTACAACGGGTGAATCTCCAGTTGTCACTGGTGATTGTCGTTTAAACCTTTCTGGATCCGCCATCAAATTGATAAGTTTAATTATATCAAGTGCTGTGAGAATATTTCTCCACCTCCAACATCCTCACACAGAATATAGCCACTAGCCGAGACACCTTTATGTGTACAGATGTGACGTAACGATGTAAAGACATGCTCGGAAATCCACCATTACCACTGGAATTAAAAACATTATTACAAGCTTACCGTTTTGAGCAGATAGTTTTGAATACTGGCTAATTATGTACTTGCTCAAAAAAATATTTTGGATCATTTTTAACCCCAAAAAGTTACGGTCTAGAGCAGTGGTTCTCAACCTTTTTTGGGCCAACGCCCAATATCCAATATCCAGGTCCCTGACCGCCCCCCACCCCACCCCGCCCGCCCCAACTAATGCCATGTTATGAGGGAGTCAAGCGAGTGAGAGTTAACAGATTTGTACAGATTTTACAGAGAGTTAACAGATTTTTGTTTGTTAAATCTGTGGTGGGTGGTCCTCAGGCCTTCTAGGGGGGTTGGGGGGCATGCCCCTGTAAGAAATTTTTTTGCATTTTAATGTTTAATTCATCAATCTGGTGCACTTTGAGAGTTCAAAATTAAAAGCTCCACCCATATTCAGTGTGCAAATTAAACAAAGTAAAATTCAAATCTCTTTTAGTTGTGTCTACATTACACTACTACATAATAGTTAGGGCCCGAGCACCGATGGTGTGAGGACCCTCTTGGAATTGCTCTGTTTATTATTATTATTATTATTATTCTTCTTCTTCTCCGCAATGAATCGCATTTTTGAGGGCCTAAACATGCACGAAAACTCACGAAAATTTGCACACGCGTCAGAACTGGCGAAAATTTACATCTGATATGCGTTTCAAAATTGGGCGGGCCAAAATGGCTCGATAGCGCCACCTATAAAGGTTCAACGGAGTGCGCCTCGCGTTACGTTTCACGTACGTGTACGAAATTCGGTACATACATGTAATGGCCCAATACCTACAAAAAAGTCTCTTGGAGCGTAGCCCTAAACACAACAGGAAGTCAGCCATTTTGAACTTCCTCTCAGATTTTTGTGCAGTTTTTGCCATTTTCAGGCCTCGTACTTTAACGAACTCCTCCTACAGTTTTAATCTGATCATCTTCAAATTTGGTGAGTGTAATCTTAAGGCCTTTGCGACGTTAAATTGCGAAGATCTTGAGTTTTCGTCGAAGGGCGTGTCCTCGGCGGCCTGACAAATTTTGATGTTTCGCCATGAAACAGGAAGTTGCTGTAACTCAGGCAAACAATGTCCAATCTGCCCCAAACTTCACATGTTTGATAAGAGTTCTGTCCTGAACACATGTGCATGCTGATATTCAGTTACAGTCATAGCGCCACCTGCTGGCAACAGGAAGTGACATGTTTAACACTGTTGTGGACTCCTGATAACATATAAAAAAGTGCCAGCAAGTGTTAAACATGCTAACAACATACTTGAAACATGCTAAAACATGCTAGCAAGCACTTAGCTAAGTGCTAAAGCATGCTATTACTGCAATTCAATAGGAATTTGCTGTAACTCAGGTATGGAATGTCCAATCTGCCCCAAACTTCACACATTTGATAAGAGTTCTGTCCTGAACACATGTCCATGCTCATATTCAGTTACAGTCATAGCGCCACCTGCTGGCAACAGGAAGTGACATGTTTAACACTTTTGTGGACTCCTAATAACATATAAAAAACTGCCAGCAAGTGCTAAACATGCTATCAACATACTTGAAACATGCTAAAACATGCTAGCAAACACTTAGCTAAGTGCTAAAGCATGCTATTACTGCAATTAAATAGTAATTTGCTGTAACTTCGAACCCCGAAACCCCGAAACTTCACACATTTGATAAGAGTCCTGCCCTGAACACATCTACATGAGAATATTCAGTTATAGTAATAGCGCCACCTACTGGGAACAGGAAGTGACATGTTTAACACTGTGATGCAGTACTAGCAACATATTAAATATGCCATTGAATTATAAACATGTTATAAACATGTTAAAACATGCTAGTAATTCTTAGCTAAGTGCTAAAGCATGCTAATGAAATGAAACAGGAAGTTGTTGTTACTTAAGAAGACAATGTCCAAACTGCCCCAAACTTCACACATTTGATAAGAGTCCTGCCCTGAACACATCTACATTACAATTTTCAGCTATAGTAATAGCGCCACCTACTGGCAACAGGAAGTGACATGTTTAACAGTGTGATGCAGTACTGGCAACATAGTAAATATGCCATTGAGTTATAAACATGTTATAAACATGTTAAAACATGCTAGCAATTCTTAGCTAAGTGCTAAAGCATGTTAATGAAATGAAACAGGAAGTTGTTGTTACTTAAGAAGACAATGTCCAATCTGCCCCAAACTTCACACATTTGATAAGAGTCCTGCCCTGAACACATCTACATTACAATTTTCAGCTATAGTAATAGCGCCACCTACTGGCAACAGGAAGTGACATGTTTAACAGTGTGATGCAGTACTGGCAACATAGTAAATATGCCATTGAGTTATAAACATGTTATAAACATGTTAAAACATGCTAGCAATTCTTAGCTAAGTGCTAAAGCATGCTAATGAAATGAAACAGGAAGTTGTTGTTACTTAAGAAGGCAATGTCCAATCTGCCCCAAACTTCACACATTTGATAAGAGTCCTGCCTGAACACATCTACATTACAATTTTCAGCTATAGTAATAGCGCCACCTACTGGCAACAGGAAGTGGCATGTTTAACAGTGTGATGCAGTACTGGCAACATAGTAAATATGCCATTGAGTTATAAACATGTTATAAACATGTTAAACATGCTAGCAATTCTTAGCTAAGTGCTAAAGCATGCTAATGAAATGAAACAGGAAGTTGTTGTTACTTAAGAAGGCAATGTCCAATCTGCCCCAAACTTCACACATTTGATAAGAGTCCTGCCCTGAACACATCTACATGACAATATTCAGTTATAGTAATAGCGCCACCTACTGGCAACAGGAAGTGACATGTTTAACAGTGTGATGCAGTACTGGCAACATAGTAAATATGCCATTGAGTTATAAACATGTTAAACATGCTAGCAATTCTTAGCTAAGTGCTAAAGCATGCTAATGCTATGAAACAGGAAGTTGTTTTTACTTAAGAAGGCAAAGTTCAATCTGCCCCAAACTTCACATGTTTGATAAGAGTTCTGTCCTGAACACATGTGCATGCTCATATTCAGTTACAGTCATAGCGTCACCTGCTGGCAACAGGAAGTGACATGTTTAACAGCATGCTATTATACCCATAATAAAGGACATTTTTGTAACTGACTTTGACATACTCCCACTATATTTATCTACTTAAATGCACATTGCCCACCGTGGTCTGTCTTCCTAAAGCCACCAGGTGGCGATGGCACGGGTGCGAGGGCCCTTTCAATGCTGCTTGCAGCTTTAATTATAATATTAATCCATGACAGTAATAGCCATATATTGTAAAACAAATGCACTGAAAAATAAAGGACGATCATTAAAGCGGTAATGTTTGCACGTAGGTTTTATTACTCATTTAGGAGAGTATTGCAAGAAGCTACTTACATTAACCTAATTATTTATTTCGAAAAGTAAATAAATACAATCCTGATTTTTCATGAAAAAATGATGTTAGAATTGTAGGCCTAAAATACCTTGGTATCAGCTGGTTTTTATATATATACAATTACAATTAATTTGTTTTGATTAACAATTAATTAATACATTACCAAAATTTTATTACAGAATATATTTAAATTATCCATCAAATTGTCATTTTCTCCTTACTGTTTTGCGAGTTAACAAAAAATGCCTGACCATAGGCTAAATTACTTGGTGAACAAATAAAACATTTTGGCATAGGCATTGGGATTGATAATGCCTACAAATGTTTTAAAAAAGTTTTACCATAAGAATTAAGTGTGAATGGGAACATGACTTATTGAAAATATATAAGTGTTTCTTAAGTCAATACTTTTTAATGGCTTGTCAATTTTCCATTCCTCCGCTGTGTGATTCTAATCAGCGCTGGATTCTAGTCGTCAAAATACAACTCGTCAAAACTCGTATCGGCGTATTGGTGAGAACACTCGTTTTAACAGCATACACACACCCAAACTTGACGGCACATTAGGGGTGTGCAAAGCAGCTGGTATCTGTATTTGTATTTGTTGAGGGGAAAAAGAATTTGTATTTGTTGGCTATTTGAGTAAAATTCAAAATAGGCGCAAAAAGTTTTTTTTGTGTTACACATCTAATTTATGATAGTGTAAGTATTCTTTAATTATATCCATTATAATAATTATGGATATGCAATATTGATTGATGTTTTTCGATAAATCCATCAATGAATATGTATAACAACGTCACTGAAAAGAAAATAACATAACAGACCCCATCCATGGTTAAACCCGCTTATTACATGGCTACCTACCAAATAAATAAATAATTTAAAAATATTGCTTTAAAATGGAGTTTACTGATTTTAAAACGATTGTATTGCTTCCAAAAGTCCGTTCCATCTCTACTTTTAGAATCCATGGCAACGCTCGGTTTTCCATGCCAATTGTGTTATACTTAGCGCGGTCTGTAAGAAATAAAACAGACCGCATTCTACATTAGAATTCAACCAAGCAATGTTGCAAACAACTCTACACAATGTAATAAAAAACAAATAATTACCGAGCTAACAGAGCTACGTAAACAGAGCGAACATGAGAGCACCCGACTGCAGACGTCAATAATGCAGCGTAATGGAATAATCTCCCGATCAAACTCCGCTTCCCGAAAGTTATAAACTGCCTCCGGAGCCCAGTTAAGGTACAAAAATCTATTCAACAAAAACAGTAATGCAGTTAAGTGTTTTTTTCGCTCAGCCGAGCCTTCTCTGTTGCTGTGTGGAGCAGCCTGGTCAGTCACCTCTTCCTGAACGTCACTCACGCACTGCGGTCTCGTAAGGAAACACAACTTTTGATATAAAGTTTTTCTTATTCCCGAATACAAATACTTTTTCAAGTATTTGTTTGAAATAAGTATTCGTAAAAAAAACACATTATTTGTGCCTTTCCGAATACCGTATTTGGGTTCGGCTCCACCCATGCACTTCATATTTTTGACATTATTGGTAGGCTGCTTTCAATCGTAAATCGGAATGCAATAGAAATAAACACAAAAAACCTGCTTAGTGCCTACCTACAACACTGACGGTGGACTTGCGGTCAGGAGCAGAGTGGACGAATGTTAGTTTTGTTTTTTGAGGCTGCTGACAAATTTTTTCTACCCGCATAGACACGCACACGCAATATGACCTCACGCTCTGCGCATATGTTTTACAACATAATTTAACATAATAGTCCTAACACTTTTTAAATAGCCCACTTAAAGTGTTTATTACAAATAAATTATCAAATGCTTAAAATGAATCAAAGTAAATGACCAAATATTTGTGTTATATTTTTAAACTCATGAACGCCCCCCATTAACACCGGAACGCCCCCCTTTCAAAAATCTTGCTTCCAACGCCCCCCGTTGTTCTCTGAACGCCCCCGTTGAGAACCACTAGTCTAGAGCTTTAGATATGCGTATGTTCATTCATTCTTGTCAAAGATTTTTTTTTCATTCTTGTCAAAGTTACCCGCCGAATTGTCAACACGCTTACATCAGACGCACATCCGTTTACAAAGCAATCAATGTCAAGATGCAGCCCACATAGATGATGACGACAGGGCACACGTATGTCATGTAAAGTTCTTAAGTGCACTCGCATAATTGCAATGTAAAACCAAATCAAAATTTACCTAATGTATAAAATGTATCAAAACATGAACTTTGGTGCGGACTCTAAAAAGGACAAATTATAATATGCCGATTTGCTGCCCAAAAAACATTTCTAATTATTACCAATGGTGAAAACAGTTATGTTTTTATTTTATTTTAAACAGTGATCATCTTGTTCCAGGATTCTTTGATGAATAGGAAGTTCAAAGAACAGAATTTATTTCAAACAGAAATCTTTTGTAACATTATAAATGTCTCTACTGTCACTTTTGATCAATTGAATGCATCCATTCTGAATAAAATTATTAATTTCTTTCAAAAATATATATATTACTGACCTCAAACTTTTGAACAATATGTTTGCTTCTAGAATGTAAGTTGTGCTAACCAAATGAAAGCAGCACACCATTCCTCGTCACTCAAAATGATCCACAGAGACTTCTCTAAGATAATGTTTTAGTTCCTGAGGCATGCTGGCGCTCAATCGATAGCTCTCCTCAGAGGACTCAAAGTCTGATGGAGGAGCTAGAACAGCCCGTTCTGTTGGACAAAGACCCAGCCATCGGTACAAGACAAACCTGATCCTTGCGGGACCACTAAATCTGTTGTAGTCAGATTGCAATCTATTTTTATGCGATTGTGTTCCAGAAGATTCTATGCTTTGATGGGAAGAAGTAATTTCCTATTATAAATTTTAAATTAGAATCTGAGATCATGAATAGTGCGTATCCATCTGGTAAGCCACCTATAGTAGTGTTATCTAAAGTACCGACTGGATTTTGTTGAGTGGAATCATAAACACCACTGATTGGCCATTGTGGTCACACTATCATCGAATATGTCTGTGATTGGCTACAATGATCTACACATGGGAGCGTCATTGATGTATATTTACAACATGTTTTTGAAGCGCTGATCATTGCAGCCAATCACAGAAATATTCGATGAGCGTGTGAGTACAATGGACAATCACAGGTCTTTACAATTCACCTCAACAGCGCTCAAATAATTTTTATATTTCAGTACCGACTTGGTACCGAAGTCTGTAATTTTCAATAAAATCTAACCTATAGATAGTGATGCATAATTATATTAAATGAATAGCTCACACAAAAAAAAAAAATTTGTCATCACTTAATCACCCTCACATTATTACAAACCTGTATGAGTTCCTTTCTTCTGTTTAACTCAAAAGAAGATATTTTTAAAGAATGTTGGTAACCAGACAGTATTTTTTTACCTACTATGGAAGTCAATGGCTACCGTCAACTGTTTGATTACCAACATTCTTTCAAATATCTTCTTTTGAGGTTTAACAGAAGAAAGAAACTCATACAGGAACAATTTGAGGGTGAATAAGTGATTTTGGGGTGAACTATCCCTTTAAAAAAATTAACAATCATAGTTGCCGATAGCGTGATCATATACTATACAGCTAGCAATAGAATGTGGAACAGACATTAGCATAGCTACTTCAGGAATTGAAAAAAGCTGTGATCATTTTCAAACAGCAAAAATAAAATTGCTTAAAGTAAATGTTAGATGATGACAAACGTAATCTAAATCTAAAAATAGAGGAAATTAACTATTAAATATACAATACTTTAATTGTCCAATAAATTAATTATCTTATGTCGGCAATAAACAATATGGTACAGATATATTGTACATCCCTATCTAAAAGGAGGTAGAAAGACCAAATGCTCTTGTTTGCATTTCTGCTCATATCTCCACTGGTCTTACAGCTGTATTTTCTTTTTTATGTGTGTTGTTTGTTTTTCCTTCCTCTCCATTAAGCTTCTGCGCCAAGGTCTCGCGGCACATGCATTGTTTGTTAGTAGCCTGGGCAAACATAAAACATACTCTGCTACACATGAGAGAAAACTGCTTGATAAAAGCTGAAGATGGAGTGCTGGAGGACATACCGTACTAAAACCCAAAATGCACATTAACCCCTATTCATTTCCCAAACCAACAGCATTTACTGCACTATCAAAATATCATTTTTTTTTTTAGAGAGACAGGTCGGTTCAGCTTCAGCACGTGCCTTTAGATTTGCTGACTTGCTTTCTTTTTGTGCTCTGTGATTCTCTGTTTTGGCAGCCTGCAGCAGTGTGTTCTCATAAACAAACACACATTCGGGGTGATGTCTGCAGACAGGACACTCTCTGCATACCAAATATCTCCCTATCTCTTATCTGGTTCTCATTCTGTCAGCGGCATTGCATGTTTAGCATTACTAGCCTCTAATCCCAAGTTGCTCTTTTGACTTGGTGCTCACAAAATGGCCTTTACAACTCTTCAGCTTTAGGAAATGATTGTTCAATATAAAATGACATGCCTAGATTGTACTAGCCACAGTAGCTTTTTTAGTGGAACATGTAACAGAATTGTAAAGAGGCCAACCAAACACTGCGCTTGGACAAAGCCTGGTTCACACAAACTTACCGTCACTCCAAAGAAGTTGGTTTCGTTCATCACATCCAGGACCATCTTGCCCACCTCTCGGTCATCCACTGTGAAGTTGTGGTACATGTCGTGCCTCTCCTTGTGTCTGAGGAGCTCCATGACACGGGTGAGGGTCTTTGCTATCACCCAGATGCCATCGTAGGCAAAGCCGTGAAACTTGCTGGGCTCCACTCCTTTCTGCTCTCGCTCCCGGTTGTACTCCCTCGCGTACTCCTGCGGCGTCTGAACACACACAGTGCTGCTTTACAAATAAGGAAGCCCAAGATGATAAAAAAGGAGAAATCTTTCAAAAATTTTGTTTGAAACATATGGACCAGGTTCTTGAAACTTCCATTTTTTTAAATAATTAATACAGTATTCTGCTTAACATTGATTTTAATTACAAAAATGTCAATTAGTGTAACAATAAGGTAAAAGTGTCTTATGATAACAAAGGTGGCATTTGATCAATAATAGGGTGAAAGCAGTAATATTGTGAAATATTCACAATTTAAAATACATGTTTACTCTGTTAATATATTTTAATTACTTTTAAAGTAATTAATTCCTGTGATGGCAACGCTGAATTTTCAGCATCGTTACTCTAGTCTTCAGTGTCACATGATCCTTCAGAAATCATTCTAATATGCTGATTTGCTGCTCAAGAAACATTTCTTAATATTATCAAATGTTGAAAACATTGTGTGTGTGTGTGTGTGTGTGTGTGTGTGTGTGTGTGTGTGTGTGTGTGTGTGTGTGTGTGCGCGAGCGTGTTTTAAGTTTAAGTTTGTAACAATGTTTAAATTTTAAATGTAATAAACAAGCAATGTAATCGCCATTGCATCTTAAATAACCATGAATGTACGTAACTTCATATTTTCAAAAATGGTTATGAAAATATGTATTTGTTAAAAAAGATCAAGAATATTAGCAACTTGGACATGGTAAATCAAGGCAGAATTTTTTCCTATTGCACATGGTAGAATTTTTGTCTGTCAAAAATCAGAAATGTCCTTCATAACTTGTGAGATCCCACCGCATTGCACACTCACTCTTCCTGATATTCCCTTTATCTGTTTGGCACTGAGGGGCTCGAAGTCCACGCTGATATAACCCTCCATGGCAGTCAGCAGCTTCTTAGTGGTGCAGTTTGTGGAGTTTGCCTGTTCCCACCAGTTCCCCTGATACCATCCCGGGATGATCCACTGGTACTTACTGCCATACATGTTAAGGTTATAAGCCTGGAGCACACACACGAGATCAGGGACTCAACAGTCATATAATTTCAAACAAAAAAACAACTTAAACAAACTGTATTGTGACTGTATAATGACACAGTTAAACGTTTCTGTGGCACATGTACAGTCTATTAAATAAATCCAAAATTTCTCGATTCAACAGGCTCTTTGCAGTAAATCTAAGGCTCATGGTGCATGTTATGGTGACTAAGTTTGGCTAACTTACACAGCAGAAGACCTTAGCGGCCAGATTCTCATCGAACTGACCAATGATGATCCGGACATCATTATCCTACAGAGAGGGGGGGCAGAGAACAGAATTTAACGGGTAGTTAATGGCTAAATAATAATAAGATTTAAATTTAACATATTTAATGGTGAAACACAAATGTCACAATGAAAAAAAAAAAAACGTAGGATTTATTCCAAAATATATAACATGAAATTCCCATTGTCATTGTTCTGAAAAACAGGTAGTCCAGCCCCACTCATGGTTGAAATGTTGTCTCAAACAAACAGATTACAAATCTATTTAGAGAATAAATTATACATTTTGCGTTCAAGGAAACGTAGTGCACACACTCCACTCACTTGTATGGAAATACAAATCCTTGGGCCAATTCCCAGTCCTGTTATCCATCTCTTCCGTATCATTAGGGGCCAAGCACTGAAAGTGCATGGCGTTCCTATTATTATTTTTCTTCTTCCGCTCTGGGAGTCTATGGCAGCCCATAGAACCGCTTGCGGGAAAGTTATGAAATTTGCCACACATGAGGACAGTTTGAACTGTCACAATAGCAAGTCTCTAACTATATGCCTCTCTAGTGCCACCAACTGTCCAAATTTTCACTCATGTTTATGCTAATAACTTTTGAACCATAACGGCTAGACAAAAAAAACTTTTTTCCCTCTGATTCCTTGGCTCAGGATGATTAAATTGCACCATATGACGTCATTTTCCATCATAATAATTTTCCCGCCACTTTGAATTTTCCAAAACACTTACTATTTCGAACTTCTCCTAAGCCGTTTGCTCCAATTTTCACGAAAATGTAACCAAATCATCTTCAGACCATGCCGACAAAAAGTTATGGAATTCATGTCGATTTGTCAAACCGTTCTCGAATACCGCGCAAACTAATTTTACGTAGCACTTGCAAAAACAGACTGTATCTCCACAACGCTTCATTACATTCAGACCAAACTTGGTACATGTCATCACAAGTATAACCTGAGGCTACATGCTGCGTTTCGGCACAGCGCCACCTACTGTTCCGGAGATATGAAAAATGCCTATTTTGACTTATAACTTCTGATTGGTTTGTCCAAAAATCATAAACGTGGTTTTGTTAGATTCAGAGTGTCATGCCGAATCCATATTTTTCCATATCGACCATTTTAGCCGTCGGCCACTCAGAATACTGTACCAAAATGCTGTATTTTATGAATGCTTTAGCGTATCATTACTAATATCGGTATGGGTCATCAGTACAATGCCCTGAAGGAGCCTGAGAAGTTTCGAACCAGGGAGGTAAACTTTTAATTTAAAATGCTTATAACTCAGGTTGTGGTTGAATTATTTTCACAGGAGTCATATCCTTAGATTCATGAATCCTTGCCAAGTCCAAATACACCAAACACTGCTAGGTTCCACTTCCACCTTTTGGTTTGTGTAGCATTGTGATTTAGCGCATAAAAAACATTTACCAATATCTTCGAAACCAGTAGAACGATCGAGATGAAACCACCGTAGGAAGTTTGAAAACATAGGTTGTTGGCTAAATGTTAAGAATATACATATCAAATATACAAACAGACATACCAAATATCAAAATATTAATAGTAAGTGGCAAGAAAATGTAAACAAGTCAGGTGTGGGTCATTTTTTATGTGTTTATACATAGAAATGTCAATAACTCCAAAATGAAATGAGATATTTTCACCAAATTTGACACACACATGCATGGGCTCACTATGGCCTCGTTTACACTGTCAGTGAAATGTGACCCAATTCAGATTTTTTGCTCATATGTGACACAGATCGGATGTGTTCGATGACTGTGTAAACTGTGATATTTCGAGATCGGTTTCAGGCCTCGTTCATATGTGGAAATAAATCAGATATAAATCAGATATGTGCCAATGCGACTGTCATGTAAACAGGCAGATCGGATTTTCTGAGGAATTAGGCAACATCTCTGCGGTTTAATGACGAGAGAAACCCTGACGCGCGTCTGAGAAACGTCGTGTCGTCACAGGAGAGGAATGTGGACACGTTGACACAACATATAAAAGCTTGGCTTGCTCATCCAAAAATTTCGGACCTACTGCTCCTCGTTAAAGCCCGCCACGATCTCATGAAATTGCGTTTCTAGAGCACAAATTTTATTTATCGTGCCATCAAAAAAAAAATTTTTTGCGTGCATATGATATGCCCTTTATGGCGTGTAATACACATGCACTCCACACCCGAAATCCTGCCCTAGGGGTTTACACTGCGTTTCATGCACGCAAAAACTATTTTTGGTGTATAAATGGCACGAGAAATAAAATTAGTGGTATAGATATGCACTTTAATGAGATTGTGTTGTATGTTCCCACCAGTCCTGAGATCTCTCTCGCACACAATAACTGAAGCGTATGCACAGGCTGCAATGATGGAACTTTTCGTCGTACTCCACCTCAAAATCATGCTGATGTTTGGCGGACTTCACATATATCGCAGAGCTAGCATCAAGCATATTTTGCGTTCGTCCACCTGTGCAAGAGAATTTAACCCTTTAAGCATGAGCGAAGTTTCAGATAGTATGGCAAGTGTAAACACATGAATCTGAAATGGGTCTAAAAATTCAGAATAAAAATTAAGGATTTCGTGTCGATAGACAAACCCGTTTTTGTATACCACAGCAGCAAATTTGAGGCATGATGCCAAAATGACTATTCAGGCTTTATCTCAGCAATACCTTGACATATTGACAACAAACTTTGTATGTGTCATTGTCACCTCACTCTGACCACACCACATCAATGTCGTGTCTGAGCCACCTATTGGTCAAAAGTGTTAATCCATTGATTAAATCATATTTTTAGTTACTGTATATATTGTGACCCTGGATCACAAAACCAGTCTTAAGTAGCACGGGTATATTTGTGGCAATAGCCAACAAAACACTGTGTAGGGTATTTGGATGAATCATTGACTGAATAACTAAAATCCCAATGTCTTTAAAGAGACTGGAGTTTGAAAAAAACCCACACATTCCACCACACACTCAAGCCCATGAAGCTTCCCCCAAACCAAGCTAAACTGTTCGAGTTTCCTGTTACCGATTTATGACTCAAAAGAATGTGCAGGGACTTGATTCCTGGAGAAGGAAAAATGAAACATTTTAACTCTAATATATACTGTATATCCTATGCATAACCATGCGATACATGTATCTACTGTTCATCTCATGACTTTCCTTTATGTGTGGTTTGTGCGTCCTTGGAGACTCTAATGGGTTAGTGTTTCTTTGATTTACATATACATATACTCTCATATACATTACATATACTCTAATGGGTTAGTGTTTCTTTGATTTACATACAAACCTTTAACTTTATCACTGAAAGACGGTTATATGATATATTCGATATGAATTCAGGTTTGCCCATGTATTGTACTACATATAACACATATGGGAGCTTTAAATGAACCTAGGGACCCCTAGATGCATTCTTAATGTAACGGTTTTAAGAATGTTTTTCCTGTTACATGTACCAATAACTTTTATATGTCATGTTTGATATTGTTAAAATGCCCTGGAAATGACTCCGCCAGATATATGTATGAACACACCATGAAAGGTATGATTATGTGTATAACACATCTCTGCAGTAGAAATGAACATTTTTACCACAGGCCATAATTTAAGTAGACCAGCAGTCTGACAAGACAAAGAGAAATCTTCCGCGGGAAATTCCCTCCCAGCCGATTGGTGCAGTCTTCCAAAAGAAGGCGTGAACCGAAATGTTTTTAAAGAGGCGCGCGGCGCTCCTCCTTCTCTTACGTGCTCGTCCTGGTGTCAGAATGTAACGTCTCGTCTCTAGGCGAGCTTTTCGCCTTTCTTTTATGTGTTGCTAGCTTAGTTTGTGTTTTCAGTCTAGATAAGCCTCCGTGTTTAATTCCCCTCGACGAAGGAAAGGAACACTGCGTGGCATATCTCTTCAGCAAATCCACCTACCAAGGACTTTTAAACGCTCGCGCTCGTTCTGAAAGGAGGAACGCGCGCACGTGACGCGCGGAACCGAGACACGCGCTTCTTCACCAGGCTGCACCATGCAACCCGATCTCGTGGCCTCCTTCGGAGACCCGATCCGATCTTTATATCTTTTCTTTGTTAGTCAAAGTTTTGTTTTCGTAGTCGACTCTGTTCACTTCCACAAAGTGAAACGGACTCAGTCGAACTATTTTCCGTTGGTAATGTTAACTCAAAGACTTCCAACCGCTGTTCAAAGACTCGCGCCGCATCACGTGACTATCCAAGGAACCAAGGATTCAGCTCACGCACGCGCACGGAGAACAAAAGATCTGCCGTCCAAAACGCGCCTAGACCAGGCAAGCCGCTCAAGGAACACAGCAACACCTGAGAGAACCATTCCACATGCAAGTAAAATTAGGTTACCCTGTTTTCAGAGCATTAAGAATGTGTTTTGTGTTGTTTCGGAGGGGTTGTCTGTCTAGGTGAATGTAACTCCCTTTCTCTCTCTCTTACTCGCTCTCACGCGTGTAAGTTATCCCTATCTCTATATCTCACACACTCACTCGTTCATTGATGTCTTATTGTTGTGTACTTCTATGTGTTTGTAAATACATATATCTCCCGTGTAAACGTAGTAAATGTATAAGTAGACATGCCTTATTAAATCATCATATTCACTTGACTGATTGATTCAATCTCTTTGCTCATTCTCAAGTCCCTTAAGTGCCAAAAGATCTTTATGCTACAAGCTTTACGAATTAATTAATTATTTAAATAATTAATATTTTAAAGAGTACTCGTTATGGGGCAGGAAGCCCAATTCTTCTGGCCAGAGAATTACGTTTCCTGCAATCCTATAAAGTAAGATGATATTGGGGAAAACCCCACAATATTATTCTGACAATTGAGCTAAATTAATTTTGCCTGCTTTGTAAGACGTGGTCTGTGCAATTAACTGCAATCAACTTGTCGTTAAAATGAAAGGATTTCACATGTATGCATACAGGTAAAATGACAGATTCTCCCTTAGAGGGAGATTTATTAACATGTAAGACTGATCTAATCCAAACATGTATGAATAATTATTAATTACCAATTATTAATTATGATATGCAAATTCCCCATGGATTAGATCCCCAGAATCTTTACAACTGTATGGGTCAAAATTATCGATTTTTCTTTTATGCCAAAAATCATTAGGATATTAAGTAAAGATCATGATCCATGAAGATATTTAGTAAATTTCCTACCTTAAATATATCTAAATTGTATTTTTGTAAGTGGATGCAGCACAATCACCAACAGAAATGAAAACCTTTAAAGGCGATTTTCTCAATTTTTAGATTTTTTTGCACCCTCAGATTCTCAATTTCAAATAGTCATATCTCTGCAAAATATTGTCCTATCCTAACAAACCATACACCAATGGAAAGCTTATTTATTCAGCTTTCAGGCGATGTATACATCTCAATTTTAGAAAATGGACACATAAGACTGCTTTTGTGGTCCAGGGTCACATATGATTATTCAGCTATTTTGCCTTAAATCATCTTAAAATGTTTTTAAGTGCTCATTGCTGCAGTTGGTCTGACACTCCCAGCCATGTTGGCATGTCTTATCGTCTTCTTGCGCTTGGTCCCCGATAATTGCTGCTTGCAGCTATATTTTTTGTCTGTTCTTTCACTGTCTCTATTAATAAAATGCCCAAATGCTTCAAAAATAAAAGCAAGCAGGATAAAGCAGAAAAACTGTTAAAAAAATACCGTTAGGGTGTGCAGCTTTGCTAGGTGAGACATAAAGACCAAATGTATTGGTTACAATAGTATTAGCACAATAGTATCAGCAGTATGAATTGCTTCACATCCAGAAAGAGACAGAGATCTGCATCTATAACCAGCATTTATGCTGCATGATTTAGTGTGTAAATAATTTAGCCCACTTCAGCATTGTTTCCTTTCCACCTTGTCCAGTTCTGCATCATGAAGATCAATCCATCACTAGAGCACGATGAAGCCAAGACTGAATCCATGAAAATGCTCTGGACGCATCTGTCATGTGCTAAGGGCTATGCTAATATTCGAGATTTAAACCTGCATATTTTTCTGGGGTTATTAAGTATCCTTTTTTTCTCATTCTGAGCATCAGGATCTAATAACATCCCTCTCCACCCTATGAACTATATTGCCCTTGATTCTCACAAATGCCAATAAAAATTTCAGGTGGAAGTCAGGCAGCCTTGTTTGAGGGTCGCCGCAGCCCCATCCATCAAAGATGTGTCACAGTTGCCAGGATATTGAAATGCCCACCAGCGACTTTAAGAAATCATCTCTGAATGTATTTTTTTTTGTTGCTTTTTCCTCTTGGGATGTCATCCTCAAGCAGGAGGCTACGGGAAGAGCATTTAACATGCACAACTAATGAGCTGCTCAAGATGAAAACTATAATGTTTAAGCAGAAGAGAAAATAATGACTCCTGTGGGTGGGCTAGCAACATCTCTGAAAACAGTAGTGATTACAGGTAAGATCACAGCGGATGCATTAAAACTGATCCCAGGCCTGCTCTAAACTCGACAATAGTGACATAAATGCATTCGCAATGGAGTCGCATTCAAACACTGTTTGAAAGTGAATGTGTGGCATGTGGCAAACTGTTTCCTTCAAATGTTTCTCAGAGACTGTCACATTTGCCACAAAACCACATTCTGCAGTGGTGCCAAAGAACACGCTGAGATATTGGAACTATTGTGCGAAATACTCCCGCATCCCTTTTCAGGACCGAACGCTTGGGTCAAGCGCTTCTTGCTTCACAATCAGCAGCCGTCACAAAGCCTGCTGCTGCTCCCGACGGCGTGGGCACTTAACCTGAATCTGTCCAGCTGTGTAAGTGGCTCCAGCTGTCCTGGAGTCCTGGCAGACACAAGCTTCTTACACCCAGTCAAAAAGGAGGCTGGATCGACGCCAGGCTGCCCCAGGACATCGCTCACCACTCGCTTTGCTTTTATTAAGGACAAGGTTGTGAGACTTTCCCACATTTACATAGCGAAGGGTAGCCCATCTACAGTGGCTGTCTGTTTCAAAACTCTCATAAAAGTATCTTTGTTTATATATAATGCAACACAGGTGACTACCGGCCCAGACTCGGTGCACAGTCATTTCAATGTGAAATATAAAGTCGTATTTACAGACTCTAAGAGTCTGTCAACTAGTCAAAATTCTGACTGTGCAAAATTTGAAGAAACATTTCTTCAGCAGTTCTTTGCCATTTGGGGAATTGCGATAATGGAGGTACTAAGTCAGGCAGGTAATAGAAATCATAATAGTTTCACGGTGGAAAATCATTACTCGGCAAAAAAGCTGGGAACAAACCTTTAGTTGGAAAATTGCAAAGTAGAGATACAGCAGTCAACAATGGAACCATGGCTATTCAGATCATACACAGATGATATACACTGTATATATACACTGTATTTGTTTATGATAATGACTAAGAAAATATTTCAGCATTCTCTTCAAGAGTCATCCAAAGCTTAACCCGTAATGGTTAAAACAATGACACCGCAACTCATTAATATATCATTAGCATAATATGGAATAATTAATATAATAATTATAATAGGGAACAGTCAAAGCATAATGTGGCTGAACAGAAATTGAGAAACAGACTATGAAGAAAAAGAAAAAAATATATTTTAAGTTATTTTGCATTATATAAAAAACATAAATTGCACTGTTTTCTCAAGGAAAATATTTAAAATAATTTATCCTATTAAATTCCCTAATTTGTCTTATTTTTGTCTTTTTTCAGCACAAAAATTAGACTAATTTGCCAACTGGCAATTTTTCTTTAGGCACAAATGTAACAAAATTCAGCAAGATTTATGCTCAAAATAAGAATTTCTTTTGATTTGATAAGAATTGTCCCAAGCTGAAACTGAACTCTGATGACTTTCATATGAGTGAGTGGAGTGTGTGCATTAGATTCCAGTAATTCAACACAGAAAGTTACATATACTATATATATATATAGACAGACATGTATGAGTGGGACATTGTGGACTGTGAGCTATTCATGTTTTCTTAGTGGTGCATGTAAGCTTTCTTACCTTCAGTTTCTTCACATTCACACAGGGATCATTAGAGAAACTCTCAGTGTCTGCAATCTGGATGTCTGCCTTCTCCAGCTCATTGGTCAAATCATTCCGCACCTGTCAGAGAGGAGAATGAGTGAGAAAGGGAACTAGAAATGAAAGAGAACTGAATGAAAGCAGGGTTTGTGGATGGTGAACCACCCAGAAAAGTACCCAATCAAAGGCAGCACTCCCTTCCTCTGATACATGTCTCAATTCACTCTAATCTCCTGCCGATCTGACGTTCCCCCTGCATCTCCAATCAGCCTGGAGCATCTGTGGAAAACTTTTCTCCAATGATCCCACTGGGCTTTGGATAAAACACGACTCCAACCAGCTTGGCTCCCCACAGACTTCATCCATCCTTGTCCATGGATGCTTTTGAAAAATGGACCAGTTCCTTGCAAATAAAGTCTCAATACCTTCCACCCTCCACAAAGATGTATGGAAGTAAGAATCAAAGCATGTACTATTGCGTGCCGGCATATTGTTTAATACAAAAGGTGTTAAGAAAGGGATCTTTTCATACACTTAAAACCACTTGCTGCAAAAGTTCCAACCCATCAACAAGACATGGGAAACACACATTACCCAAAAATACACTCAACATGGGCTGTAACCAGAGTACGCCGTGCGTAAAAGGTCACAAGTACTGTTTGGTACAGGGTAAAACTCTTAGAGAAGCTTCATCTTTAAACTTATCCTCTTAAATACAGTCATACATATTAATACACACATTTTTGCCTGAGTCATAGCTTTTATCAGCATCTCACTCCATAAGTGTTGTGTTTCTCGAGACCACCGAACCAGCCTAATTATTCAGAGATTGAATATTTGACAAGTCAACCCACGACTAGTCCATTTTAAAAATACACTACCGTTCAAAATTAATACTTTTATTCACAAGGGCGCATTCAAGTGATCAAAAGTGACAGTAAAGAAATTAAAAATGTTACAAAAGATTTCTATTTTAAATAAATGCTGTTCTTGTGAACTTTTTATTCATCAAAAAAAACGTAATATACAGATGTAAACCTGTTTAAACAATTGGTAAGATCTGTCGACCTGTCTCGGCTGACCACTTGTGACCAGATCACCCGAGGCGCATGTTAAAACCAGGAGTAAACGGTGTCAGATTTTGGCAGAAACCTGAACTCATTCTGACAGACGTTACCTGAAAAGCCTGGCTGATCCACATTGTCTTGATTACTGATGCGTTGCGCATATTTGTAGCTTAATGCTGGCAGATCCTGGAAACCCCTTTCCACATGAGCAAGTGTGTGTGTTTGTTTGTCTGGGTGTACGTGTACGCGGCATGTAGCATGTATACGCAATAACTGTGTGCTTGTGTGTGTGAGCACAAGAGACCACCTGATTTAAGCAAAGGACAGAGGAAAGAGAGACAGAAAGAGAGGGACGGGTGGGCACTGTAGTAAAGGAGCTCCAAAGGATTATGGGATTTGAGAGCTGTCCTAAAGCTGAGGAGAAATGAGCATGATGTGATGTGAAATTCATAATGCATTTATGCACTGACCTGTCAAATGAACCCAGAGAAAAACAGGAAGCCACATACATCAGTTAGAGAGACATAAGAGCACAACACTGGCTGTCAAGAAGCTCTGCAGGCTAATTTACCATAAACCAGACATTATTCTCCATCTTACCCAGATATACAAACTGTGTATGCCATAAATGCCTACAGTTTAAGGTTTCCAAAGGAGACCACAGTCCAGATTTCAACACAACCTATTTATAATTTATTTAAATGCATTTAATAAAAAGCCCAAGAGGCTCTATCTACTATTATTTTGTAATAATAATACCATGTTTTTGGATCAAATTTAATTAATTGGTATTAGCATTAGCATTAGCTTTAGCCTCAGCGTTAGCCACACTCCTCACTTTCCAAAAGTGATCCTTTTCTTCGCGGCATCACAGATATAACCAGTCATCATGATACCAAGCAGCAGCATGTTCTCTTTAGAGCTGCCAGGCCTGTAAGATGATGAATTAACAGGACTAGCGTGGGTCACAGTTTGTTGTGTCGCTGCCTTATTTTTCCCTCTTTTTCTAAACCCACAGCAGTCCATCATCCGCCATATTTTCCACACTGCTCAGGTCCCCGTGAGACCGAGCGCCACGAGTCTGTGATTGGCTGCATTTGGAGATATTATAGGAAAGTGTGTGAGTGTCAGCCGGGATCTTCTCTGTGATGCTGACGGCACAATGAGCTCTGACAGAGGACAGTGGCCTGATAATGTTACCCGCCACTGACAAATCTCATCTGTATATGGGCACTGAGGATGCAAACTAACATTATTTATTATTTTACATTTGTTAAAGTAGAAGCAGATGCTCAGAGATTTCTTTTTAATTGAGCTGTTTTTGAAATGTTTTGTTTTTATTAGGCATGTCTGATTTTGAATCATGTTAATTACATTTTTACACAATACTAGAATTATTTTGAGTGGTTTTAAGCACATTGCTAAAGTGTCAGAGTGGTTTTAAGGTAGTCAAAAGTATCTTCATGTTAAGATATTAATTAAATATATTTAAAACAATATTTATTAACACATATACCAAATTTGATATTATTATGGTTTTATTTTGCTTACTATAGACTGGCAAAAGATTAACTACTGGTTTTGAAAATACTTTTCATATTATACTACCTTTATCTACCTTTTACCTTTATCTCTTAATTTATTATACAGTATATTATATATCTGTCATTTCTTTTTTAAAAAGTCCCCATATTTTGGGGTCCTCAGAAAGTCCCCAAACACCTAATTTCAATGAGGACATACTAGACCGCATTATAGACTTTTATATACAGCTAATTATTAACCTAATTATAATGTTAGCCTTAACCTTAACATATTTATAATTTTACCTTTGAGAACATTCCCAAGGGGCGCTTCTAGGGACAATCTTGTCCCCAACGTACAGCCAAGTAAACATACAGTACATGCACATTTTTCCTATTCAAGAAACCCTGGACACTCATAACAAGCTAAGACAAGAAAAGAGACCCTTGATGCTTAAAGATAGATGTCCTATGTGCACTAATTTTTGTCCATGTGAATTTTTGTATTGCAATATTCCCACTGGCCTCATGCACCTGTGTTCTGGGGGACAGATGCGAAAGAAAGACACATTCAGCCTGATGTAACTGTGGACAAGTCTATACTGGATTGTGCAGTAGCGTCGGGATTCCCATGTCCTCCAGGAGCAGCCAACGCATCAGGATAAGTCAAACACAACGCAGGCAAAGAGCGAGAAAAAGCGAGGGTACATATGCATCTATTTATAGCACAGGTTTTAATGAGCCTTTAAACTGAAACAGACATGAACGGGCACAAAGCACAACACAATGGCCAACGCACGCACACGAACTGATCCGCACAGTTATAGGACTGCCCATGAGGTCCGATCCATGAAAGGAGGATTGGATGGCTTGTGCTTGGATCATCTCCTTGGGGAATGCAATTAGCTCAGCTGAGCCAGCCGATTGTGCTTGTGTTGCCTGAATGTTTAATCAGTGATCAAACAAGCAGAAACTTCATTACACACACACACACACACACACACACACACACACACACACACACACACACACACACACACACACACACACACACACACACACACACACACACACACACACACACACACACACACACACACACACACACACACACACACCTGAATAGAGCCCCATTACTGAAGCTGCTGGAGTGTGTCCAATAGGTCACTAATGGAGCACCTTGGTGTAAAAGAGGACAGAACATGTACAGTAGAGAAACCATATGGTGACCTGCTTAAAACACTCGCTTTATCGTTTCATTTTCACACATTTAGAGAGAGAGAGAGAGAGAGAGAGAGAGAGAGAGAGAGAGAGAGAGAGAGAGAGAGAGAGAGAGAGAGAGAGAGAGAGAAGAGAGAGAGAGAGAGAGAGAGAGAGAGAGAGAGAAGAACCGTTGGTCTGACGCAAGTGAGATAGTCACAGAAACCATAATATCTGTGTAAACATTTGCTTTTAATTACTGCTGTACGCTGGATGGGCAGGCAAAGGATTAAATACTTTCAGAAATTCAGATATAGGGAATGTGTATTATCACATTTGACTTACATACATGAACACGATTTTAATTATCATTAATTTCCTTAGTTTACATGTGTAAAAATTGACAAACATATAAAGCTATAGAAACGTGGCAAATTTAGGCACTTTTCTGAACAAAGTACAAAGTACACAACAAAGAAATACGATTTTTTTCTTAATTTAAATAAGAATAGTTACATAGTAAATATATATATGGTCATATGTTATTTACAATGTTAATATTTCTTATTTAAATTAAGAAAAAGCATATTATAAATGCACTTAATCTTTCATATATAAATATGCATTTCATAAAGGAGATTTTAGATTTTTTTCATTCGACAGACATAGATAGATAGATAGATAGATAGATAGATAGATAGATAGATAGATAGATAGATAGATAGATAGATAGATAGACTGTAAATGCACAGCAATTTATGTGTAGATACACAAAAACACACAAACACACACAATCCTACTCAAAGTGCGAGGCCTGACAAATGGGTTTAATTCCTCATCGGGGGCCCAAGTCATCTAATCTTTTACCACATAAAAAGGGGATTGGGTCTTAATCTGTAAAACAGCATACTGGTGTGTGATTCATGCGGGAGTGTGAACAGCCTTTAATCCACTTATTGATAGACACTCAGGCAAAACACTGACAGCCTCCTGCAATGTGTCCGATATCAAGCAGCAGACAGGACAGGTGCTAAATTACTTCACTGGAACAAGCTGAGATAGAAAACCAGAGCATTCATGCACAAAACACACACACACAAATCAAAATCTCATTGTTTATTCCTAGTATTAAAGAAAGGATTCCATATGCAATTAGAGTGAAGCACTTCTGCTTTTGAGATGAATATCATCATCCTAATAATCCCCATATACTGATTGGCTTCATCACTGTCTCCTCTCCACCAGTAAGCTGGTGTGTGGTGAGCATTCTGGCACAATATGGCTGCCGTCGCATCATCCAAGTGGATGCTGCACATTGGTGGTGGTTGAGGAGATTCCCCCCTTCTATGTAAAGCGCTTTGAGTGTCCAGAAAAGCGCTATATAAATGTAATGAATTATTATTATTATTATTATTAATCCTCTGTGACACCAGCAGTCAACCCAAGTCTCCAAGAAAAGGCCAGCAGGTGAGGTTCTAGATCCACACCTCCTAATTTGTGTGACACAACAGATGCACCTCCTCCTGAAATGTCACATCACACACACAGGGCAGGCAGCTATCCTGCGATATGGCACCGCTGAGGGTGAGAGAGCGAGACACTGGTATGCTAATCAGGCTTCCAGTGCCCTCCTCAGGCAGGAGCCTGATGGGATCAGTGTCTGTTCAGTATCTCCATTCAGAGGAAAAGATAAAAGGATTTACACCTTGCACAACTCATCCTGGAGCTCCTTACCTCTCCAAAGGCAAGAAAGAGCACAATGCTATTTGTTCCTTCAGATACAGAGCTTACTTATTTATAACTAGATATGCATATTCTTGATAATAATAATTATTTTTTTTATTAATCTGAGTCTTTCACTAGAATGTTCTTAAAGGGATCCTGTGCCTTTTTTTTTTTAACAAAGTTACAAATCACAAAGTCCACTCCAAAGGAGTGTTTCTGAACTCCCTGAAACGCCTCGATTGTAATCTTGAGTTTTCTTCTGGGAACGTACAAGACACAATATTTCCACCCAAGGCAAATGCAAATGCAAAGGCAAATGCAAAAAAAATGGGTTGCATTGCATTAGTAGAAACTTGAAATGAGTGAAACTCGTGATTATGGTAAGAGGCGTGACATTTCCGAAACACGCTCGAAGCTGTTGACCAATCACAACAAACTGGTCCAGCCGACGAATCGGAGGGAGGGGCTTCATAGAGACAGGAACTAAACAGGGGTGCGTTTCCCAAAACCATTGTTGCTAACCTGTTAGCAACTTGGATGGTTGGCAATGGGAAATTGCATTGCAACCATCAAAGTTGCTAACTTAGTTAGCAACGATGGTTTTGGGAAACGCACCCCAGAGCGTTACTGACAGACTGGGAAAAGAGGTGCTGAAATAATGTATTAATAAATTAAATAATATATCTCAGCCCATTCTCACCCCAAGGCGTCATCTAACTGACGCTTGGGAATCAGTTTGACCATGCTTCAATATTCGACGCTAAAGGTACCCTTTAGCGTCAGTTAGTTGACGCGATCCCAGGGCGTCATCTAACTGACGCGTTACCCTTAGCGTCAGTTAGATGACGCCCTTTACCCAGACCTAAACCTACCCGCGTCATCTAACTGACGCGTTACCCTTAGCGTCAGTTAGATGACGCCCTGGGATTGCGTCAACTAACTGACGCTAAAGGGTACCTTTAGCGTCGAATATTGAAGCATGGTCAAAATTGTCAGTTAGATGAGGCCTTGGGGTGAGAATGCGTTGTATATCTCTAATTTAAATTATAATGCTAAAACTATCAATAACTAGTAAATCAATAAATAATAACTAAAAATAAATAATTACAATTATTATTTATTCACTACCAAACAGTTATTGAAAATTGCGGAATCACAAAATTAATCATGCTTCATTGTACTTCATTTTGAATGTCAACGCTGTGCTTTACTGGGAGTCTACGAGATTAGCAGGAGAGCTATTTGCATTAGTAAAAGAAAATATTAAATCTTCAAATACAGTGCTACAAACTTTCAATCCCTGCACACACATGGAATGCATTTATTTTGTTTGCTACATATTTCCTTTTGCAAATATTGTAAAAACACAGTTTAGACCTTGGTCAATAATTTACAGCCGTTGTCCCTGTGTTTTATCCCGCAAAATCAAAGTAAGCCTTCAACTTGAACATCCTCTTTATATAATTCCCCTGCTATTTTCCATGTCACAAGCATGGTATGTCAGCTTCGTTACATAATTTGTAAAGAACTTGTTTATTTATGATAACTTCCCTGAGTCCTATAGTAAGCTAGCATCCTATATAGCTAGCATCACAGATAGATTGGCGAATGTAATATATTGGCATGAACTGACAAAAAACATTTTTTTGAACAAGAAAGATTTATTCATTTCAGCTTAAAACATTCCACTGTGGGCCTTTTCCCCACACGTTTCTATCAGCAACATAAAACTGCAGTGTCAGCGTTATAGTTCTCAGAGCAGAAGGATTTGCTAGCACTAGCAGTACCACTGATCCATGGCTAGGTGGATCTGTAATGATGATCCAGGTTTTAGATCTATCACCTGAGGAATACTTTGAACTCTGACAGCACACGGTTACTATGGAGCACTCGTGTGAGAAAGAGATGCTAATGTCTCTCTGCCCCTGGAGGCTTTCAGCTACATGTCCCATTGGAGGAAGGAATTTCCAGAGGCTTCCAATAAACACACAAACACACACGACACGATTCCTGATCAGGTTATGCATAAATGTCTCAACCAATCAATTCAATCTACGTCTAGCTCAGTCATTGAAATGAGATCGACACTCAATTCCACAGGGAAATCTTACTGGGTCTATTCATATGAAATACAAAAAGAAGGAAAATGATATACACCCACACTCAAACAGAAAACAATAGGGCTTATATTTCTGAGAAGCTCTTCCAAAACGTGGTGGGCAGGTAAAGCTGTTTATGTGGAGCAAATAATATCTCTATATCTCTACAATACTTCATTTTCCCAATGAGAAGGCATCAGTTAAAGGAATATACCAGGATGCTTCAATACAAGTTGGCATATAATGTTGAATACCACAATAATAATTTAGACATGAACCTTTGTTTTCTTAAAACATAGGTTACATTGAGGCACTTATAATGGAAGTGAATGAGCCAAATTTCCGGTGGAATTAAAAGCATAAATGTGAAACTTTTAAAGGGGTGGTTGATTGCGATTTCACTTTTTTCATTTTACGAAAGACAGCTTCCAGAATCTCCACGAATTCAATGCCGAATTTTAACAAGAAACTGTTACTAAAACATGAAGCAGTTCCAACTTTAAAACCAGAGGCAGCAGTTGTTGGGGCACAACCTGTAAGTAAGACTTAAACATTTTAAATGTATTTGCATGTATAATTTCAGACGTAATGTTTATGTTTTATCAAGGACGTAAACAAGTCAGCGCTGGCTTTAGTAGCCACTTAGTTATGCTATTTCATGTGTCTATGACAAACGCGTACAAACATTTTGGACCTGAATTTGTAATTATGTACTAATTTTGTAAATGTATTTTCCATGTATACTTTGAGGTAATTTTTCGATTTGATCAAGAACATAAACCAATGCCAACGCTGTTTGTTTATAGTAGCCAGTTAGTTCGATGCTATTTTGTGTATAAGACAAACGTGTATAAAGTTTAAAAAATGATGTAATCGCAACAGTAAACTTCAGCTGAATAGATAAACGGTTGTTCATTATATTGATAAAACAATAACTTTAAAAAACGGTAATACTCATTTATTCAATTATATTACCGTAAATGTTTAATCAGGAGAAAAACGTATCTCAAAAGCTTACAAGCAGCAGTAGCATTTTCGAAATTCTTATATAATAATAGTTGAATAGAATAGAATAGAATAATAAAAAAATGTACCATTCAGAAACGTTTTGTAAGAGCCGTGTTTGGGGAGGTTCTGCTTGACTCTCTTCATTGCCGTTTTCTGGGTCTGATTCTGGCTCAAACTGATACACCATTATTTACATTTGACCGCAGCACATGCAACTTTCGCCTGTAAAGGTAATGGGCGTGAAGTTTCCGTAAGACGTGCACTACGCAGTTTAGCCAATTACAACACACCGGCCAGACTAACCAATCTGAGCCCATTGCCTTTTTCTGAGGGAGTGGTTTCATATGGCGCTTTTCCACTGCATGGTACGGCTCGGTTCGGCTTGGCACGGTTCGACTCGGAACGGTTCGGCTCGCTTCGCTTTTCCACTGCGTGGTACGACTCGACTCGGTACGGCACGGTTCGGTTCGCTTTAGCTCGGTTGCTTTTCCACCGCAGTTAGTACCCCTTCAAAGTGGGTGGGACTGATCGTTATTTGTGCCGCATCATCATAAACGCGCATATTGTTACGCGTATATTGTTAACATAACACTCGGTGGCCGAGTCCAGGGCACCCTCTCTCCCATTGCTCGCAGGTCGTCTTCCGTAGATAGCGTGGGTTAACACTTTTTCATTCCGTTTTGCCCCATCCAGCTCTCGCTGGATCCGCTCCTCGGCAACCAACGAGAGGAACGTCTGCACCTCGTCAACTGACCATGATTCAGCCATTTCTTTTTTAAAGTTTTGATCTCTTTTTTTTCCCAAAAAGTAAAAAACAGATACTACCGCGTTGGCTGTTGCTACTGGTTATTTAAATCTAGCGGGTTTAGTGTCTCGTGTCGCAAATCCAATGACGCTGGTAGTGACGATTCTGTCTGACCAATCAGTGATCTGCAGTGTTTTTACGTCACATTTTAGTACCGGTACGGTATGCTTGGAACCTCAACAGACCAGGTATCATTTAAAGCGAGCCGAAGCGAGCCGTACCGTACCGTACCATGCAGTGGAAAAGCACCACAAGTGAGCCGTACCGAACCGTACCGTACCATGCAGTGGAAAAGCGCCAATAGAATCAGGAAGTCAACCGGTCGTTCAAATGACAGAGGAGAAAGCGGATTACAATAAAGGTGAAATTTATGAAAAATGAGGCTTTTTAAAAAAAAACACACACGAAGACATGTTATATTGCACCCCATAAACACAATCCTGCAAAGAAAAAAAAAAGCAGTAAACCACCCCTTTAAAATAATTTTTCTGTTAAAACTTGAAAGTTGTTCTTGATATTTTTTATGGCTGTTTTAGGGTTTGTTAAGTTGTTATGGCAATAATGTATTTTTAATAGTGGATATAACTTTAAACAGAAAACGTGAGGGATTTTATTAACATTAAAATCATGTTAACATTCATATTGTCTGTCTATGTAATAAAATCAGAGCGTATTTTAACGTTTACGGATTGGCTCCATTCACTTCCATTGTGCTAAATTCACTACGTTTTCATTTAGTCACTCCAAGAATAAGGACATAAAACATAATATCTCTCCACAAACATTGATAACATTCTAGTTTGAAGGCTGAGCCACAATATCATGATTCAAGACACATTTCGAAAGAGGGCCGGTTATTTTCCTCAACATACCTCAGAAAAGCGCTGGACATCCTGGGTCAAGGTTCCCACTCTGCTCCAGTTGTAAAAGTTGAGAAACTTCACCACAGCGGGGTTCACAGCGTTGTCTGACGGGACTGTCCTGAAGAAATTTGGATACTTTTTCCTATCTGCCAGGACAGGAGTTGTGGCCGCAAAAGAAAGCTGAAAAAAGAATAAGGCTGAGTTTAGCCAAAGTCTCATCAAGAATCTGTTCCTTCTTTTTCAGTGACAATTTTCTATGTAGGTGACAGTTATAACCTATACGTACAGCTCTTATCTGCTTGAAAGACCAAAATCTATAAAACTAAACTAAAGACAAAGGTGTGCAACATCGCAGGATATTGTGAAGTCTTATTAAAATGTAATAGCTTCTTGTTAAAGGGTTATTAATAGTTCACCCAAAAATGAAAATTTTGTCATCATTTACTCACTCTCAAGTTGTTCCAAACCTGTATGAAATTCTTTCTTCTGTTGAACAAGATATTTTGAAGTATGTCGGTATCCAAACAGTTGATGTACCCCATTGATATATTCATATATGGAAGTCAATTGGGTCCATCAACTGTTTGGTTACCCATATTCTTCAAAATATCTTAAAAATTAGAAAGAAATTCATACAGGTTAAGGGTGAGCAAATGATGACCGTTTTCATTTTGGGGTGACTATCCCTTTAAATGTTATACAGCACTGTGGAATATTTGGAATGAGATTGTGTTCACATTCAACCTTCTGCAGCATGTTGGATTGAAGGCAAATGGCCGGCCCATAGCCAGTGTGCCAGACTGCAGGAGTCCACATTGTAGGTGTGAATGAATCAACACACTAACACGTCTCTATAAAAAGACAGCTCTCACACCTTTGGTGAGTGCCCGTGGTGACTGGAGCATTGAACGTTTGCACTGCTGATGGTCAAACTGAGCATATCAGTTTGTGGATGCAAATGTGCATTAAGATGCATTATCGAGCATTACATTTTGTGTTTGCACTCCATAGGGTTCAACAATAAGAATTCGGGCCAGTAGTTCAGATTTTTACTTTTACACTGACCCCAGCACAAAAATATAATATTAATATATAATATTACAGTACATATTTTATTTTTAGCAAAATTTGAACAAAGTATCAGAAAAATATATTAATAATTTAATTGAAACATTTTTACCTTAAAAATCAAAGCTGGGACTTTTACAGCTGTAATGTAACTCAGTTCTAAACTTATTTTTCTGTGAAATGATGACAGAAGGTACAGAATGATATTGATTCTTATTGGTTATGATTTTTAACCCATTTTAAAGGTGCTCTGTCGGGTGACGACACTTCTTGTTGACGTTTAAAGTATTGTCAAACAAAACGGAGGCTAGCTAGACCCTCCATCCTCCTCAACCCCCAAACTCCACCCCCAAATCCTTCTTGTTGGTTATTGGCTAGAACAGTTTGTTATGTTTCATGGTGCGGGTTAGCCCAGTTTGTTTTTGTTGCCGTTTGTGGAGCGTGGGGTGTCTGCAGAGACCGCGTTTTTTTACAGTGTGTTCAGGGGACAGGCAGCTAGCGGATAGTGAGGAGATGTTTGCTGTATGTGACAAAAATGTTTTGGCCTAAAAAATGTGTGACATCGCTTAGAGCACCCTTTTACCTTGGTGACGTGCATAATTCACAAAAACGTTCAAAACTTGACAGAAAACCAAATGTTTACGTATTCAAGGCATATTATCATGCACATGATCAGCAAATCATTGTATGGTAAGAACATGCGAGCAAGTGAATGGCCATCTAGCTCTCCTCGGCCTCAATATTAATAAGATTCTTTTAAAACGCTTCTATGTACTGTTCAAGTATTGCGTGCTAAGCATGTTTAAATCTTTTGAGCTTTCGAAAAGGGGACTGTTTAAAAAAGGCTTCACACATTTGAAGACTTTTTTGCTCAAAACATGCCCTCTTTAATGTTGTCAAACACCAGGCAGAGCATTTTAAGCCTCAGCTGGAGTGAAAAACAAGCCCAGAACGTCATGGTATGATTTTTATGCTCCCGTCAGTAGATTAACAAATGTTCCTCCGGTTATAATACATCCTGAGGGTTGTTAGTCTCTCAGAGATAAACATATGGAAATGCTTTGAGTTCAAATAGCAAAAGCCGTCTTATACTTGTTAAAGGAGCACACTCTTTGCTTACAGTCATAAAATGTCTGTCGGCTACGTGGCTGCACATTCAATTCGATGAAATTTTCATCGCAAGGCAAAAAAAAATATAAGCTGAATAGTGAAAGGAAATGTAATCATTCAAAAGCTAGATGTTGATGTTTTGTGAAAATTTATATGGATGGCTTGTTGAATTTGCAGGTGATTTAAGCAGCAATTTACACATAGTACTAACATAGTAAACTGCATTTCAATCCCACAAGGAAGCACCTCAATATAAAAATGTGACAAGTTCTATTCAATTCTTGTCTACATCAGGGTTTTACCTGTAAATGAACTCTGTATAGGACATTTCTTTGCTTGGGATTTGATCAACTAAATTACTTTTCCTGTGAATAGAATTGAGGGTGAAATGGAATTGACTTTATCTCTGGAGTGTGCGGTGGCCGTGACCCTTGACCTCTGGCGAGCTGTGTGAACAGTGTCTCATCTCCTCTCATTTGTGGCCCCTCTGGTGAATGAAGTGGTGACGTAATCACATGAACACTGTGCTGAAGGGAACATGGTCTGAATACAGCATGTAAGGTCTACTTTCTTATACAAGGAAGAGATTCAGGCTCTGTTCCAGTCAAGTCAAAATTATTTGTATAGTGCTCTTCGCAATACACATTGTTTCAAAGCAATTCTACAGAAAATTGTGATGCATCGTTCACATTTTATGATAAACAATAAAGCAGTTGAGATTTGCTAGATAATATTGCTCTACGCAAGTATAATGTATGTATGCGGATAAAGTTATATACTTATATATCTATGTTTATATATACAGCTGGGCGATAATATAGTTCAATTTTGTGACAAAATAAATAATAAGGCAGTTGAGATGATATAGTATATATCGTTTTACGTGAGTGTAGTGTATATATGTACGTATGTGGTTATATTATAATTCTAGTTGTATACAATATATAAGTATAATATATAATTAACTATTAAGTTGCCTTGATGTCTTCTACATAGTCAGCACCCTAACCATCATGAAACCTTACTAGTGATCGTTTTGCCTTAATATCTTGATTTGCTTGATGTCATAAACACTTATCAATGTTTAAAGAGACAGTGAATCTATCATGTCAACAAATATACCTTTTTATCTTCCAAAGAAGGAAAGTTTGGAACGACATGAGGGGGAAGTAAATGATGACAGAATTTTCATTTTTAGGTGAGCTGTGTTTCCACTGAACACAAAGGGCTTCAGCAGACACTCATTTTGCCTTAAAGTGAACGTATTTGACACATTTTCACAGTTGAACCTCCTTACGGATACAAGCTGAATTTGTCATGCAGTGAAGAAAAAAAAAACGCCTCTTAATTCTTTCAGTCATCACGCAATAGTGCGCTGGTGTGTACACACCCTGACAGCCAGAGAACTCGTGAATAACAGTCTAACATTTCAATGAATTCCATTAAACCCTGTTAGAAACATTTAGACCTGTGACTATTTAGACAAGGGAACAGACAGATTTGGGTAGGATTTATTTACAATGTTATATTATATGGGAAATGTGTGAACTAAAGCTATAGCTGACAGCAGAAATCAGTGCTGACATAATCACACCACCTGCTCTGCATTTCAAGAGGAAAGAGGGTGAGCAGAACATCCATTTTTCTTTTTAATATGGCTATGAGCAAATAAAAGGGGATTGTGATGGATTGAAGTAATCTAATATAACGATTGTGTGTCCTCTAAGAGAGTTATTGATGTTAATCAAGGTAGGGTTAATTGCAGTGCTGAAAAGATAAGACATTACGATTACGATAATGACACAGGTTAGTTCTCTTTGAAGACAAGTGTGCATTAATTCACAGATAGACACTATCTAGATTGGTCTGGTTTTGGCCTTTTCAGACCTGCCAACTGACAATCTTGAAAGAAGAAGCCAATCTCGGGACAGTGATGTCACGCCTGTTGAATGTGTCAAAGCCAGTACATTCAATTAAAAACACTTAAAGGGACAGTTACCTGAAAATTACATTTCTGTTCCCATTTAATCACCGTCATGTTATTTCTTTCATCTGAGGATCAGATCTTTTGTTTTGAAAAAATGTCTGAATGTTGTTGTTGTTTGTCTGTACAATACAAATTAATGGTTTACAATGTTGTTGTGAGCCTAATTGACAATAGACAATTTAAACATTCTTCAAAATACCTTGTTCCACAAGAAGAAGAAAACCTGTTCTTTTAGACCTTACACAGCCCAATTTTTTACATTCGTCATATAAAAATGAACTTGGTCATTCTGCTGTTAAACACAGAAGTTACATTTTTGGGGTGAACTGTCCCTTTAAAAGCCATTTAAAAATCTGGGCTACATTGGGGTACACTGAAAGATGATGTCACACTGAAAAGTGGAGTAATAGCTGCTGAAAATTCAGCGTTGCCATCACAGGAATACATTTAATTTTAAAATATATTAAGTTACTATAAACTGTAATAATTTGTCACAATATTAATCACATATATACATATTTTTGATCAAATTAATGTAGCCTTAGTGAACAGAGACTTACTCCAAAATTTGAACGGCAGTTTTGGTTTTCACTAAGTATTGTGTGTAAAATCTGTGATAAAATGTGACTTATCCAATTTTTTGACAATGAGAAAAACCATTCAAATGAAAGCCTTTGCTCTATACATCTCTGTGTACTGCTTAACCCAAAGTGAACAAAATGTGAATTCGAATGTACTGCTTCAAACAAAAAGATCAACTCTCTCTTCACAAATGAGAGATCAAAGAGTTGACTATCTAACAAACTTAAGAAGCAATTTGTTCTTGAGCAGCATATTAGCAGATTTACAGCCTCTATCAGAGTTTAATCCTGCTTTCACATCAATGGCCAACTCCAGAATAAGAGTCGTGCCACATCACCCTGTCACTCATCTCAGCTCAATGAAGTGCTTGTTGTTCAAAACACACAGATTAGTGCTGCCAATTAAGGATTTTTATCATGCTAGTGCCACTAAATCCAGATGCACCTACGGGACTCACTGAGCATTAAGGGGTCTCTTGGAGGTTGCTCTAATCTTTGTTTAGCGGAGACTAGCCTACATGCTGAATGCTCCATTCTCACAAGGGAAAAGTCAGAGCATAATGCACCCACATTCAACCATGTTCTCTCCACTGAAAAAAAAAAACAGATGAGGGAGAGTTTTCCATTGTATTTTGCTTTTAAAATATCTTTTAGGATAATAAATAAACCTAAAATCTTCATATTCGAAAGAAACTGATGAGTCACAGGAAAATATTGCCCCCAAATGGTGTAGTTTTAGCATCCACCAACAGGGGCTAACTTAGTAATGCTGGCAAGCCAAACCTTGACTGCATGGCAAAAAAAATTACTCGCTGGGTCAGAAATTGCATACTGTATAGCAGGTACTGCATTCATAGAAAAGTAGTTTTGACTGTTAAAAAAGTATTTTCTATTGATCTTATTTTTATCGAATTTTTTCAAAATTTATAGAATTTTGTCTTTTAACTTCCGTTTTTGTGGTAGCTGTGTTTTTTTGTGTGTTTCTATAGTGTCGGTGAAGTGGATTTACTTATTGTACAGTTAAGGAAAGTTATCATGAGCATTGTAATGTTTTAAGCGGATGTCATAACATATGTCAGTAGACCTGGAAGATTTTAAAACGAGCGGTTCATTCATAAATACGTAAGATCTTACCTTCATGCTGTGGAAATACAAACCGGAAGACAGAACACAACGAGCGCAGTGTTGAAAAGGGGCGGGGCTACATAAGGCCCATCTAGTATAAAATAAAATTTCGATGTACTAATCTGCCATGTTGTCACTGTCATGTGACCTATGCCGTCAGTAGCGTCGCTTCAATGTCATTCACAACTCCTCTCCCGTGGCCTCATGGACAAGTGTCCACTGAATGCGCGCTTCAGAAACTCGGTGGAAGTAGAAAGTCAATCGGGTACTTTTAGCCTTATTGTCAGCGCCGCCGCTCCCACCACGCGCATCACACGCTGTGCGTAGGGCACCAAGTGCTGAGGGGGCACCAAAAATAGCCTTATGAAAAATCAATCATCAAACTTCTTGTTATAATCAGATTCAGCGCGTTCTTCATCTTCAATCCGCACCGGCGCCGAGCAGAGAGCACGTCAGAAACGTGTTCATCTGAGCCTCATTGGTCTGTCACTGCTCGTCAATGTCAGAATATTTGAGATGACCAATCAAATCAAAGTAGGCGGGCTTTATGTTCACAGACGCTGAGCGCGAATTTTAACAGTGCAACTCGACGATTAAGTGTACGGTCAAATGCTAGATAAGATGTAAGTAGCTAAACTTAACTTTATATATTTGACAGTTTTTTTAGGTCATAAATGTTAAACGAATGACAAAAATTAATTAGGCAAACTAATATAGTTTTGTCTAATTTTGCCATTTTGAACTGAAAATAAGCCTATGTAACATGTAGCCTAGTGTAATAGTTTAGGCTACTGTCATTGTGAGGGGACAAGAGACAAAGCCGTTTTCATTTCATCATGTTAGGCACAGGATTAATAATGAATGTGTACATATTGAGAATAAAATACAAATTGTAGCCTTTAGTAAATTAAAAAAAGTCAACTTTAGGAGGGGAAGAGACAGGGCAAGATAAAAACAAAGAGAAAAAGAGTTTGATGCTGATGAGGAGAGAAAAATAATCAGCTGCCCACTGACACGGTTTTAAAGCTGTTGTTTAACGAATTTTTTATTTTTTTTTGCCTTCACAACATCTTAAAATGCACATCTGTAGTTCAGAGAAATCCAAAATTTTCTCGGGGACACCCCGAACCCCCCTAGCTATCCTGCCTCAAATTTGGGACCACAGTGATTATAAAACCATGCCATGGTTATTCATGGGTAATGAAACTAGTAAGCATTAGACCCTAAACTAAAGTGTTACTTTTAAATTTCTTTTTATATATCATCCCTCAATTTCTTTAGGGGGGGGGGGGGGGGGGGGGGGGGCATCATAAAGTAATTATGCTTAGGGCACCAAAATGGCTAGCAGCGGCACTGCTTATTGTCCTTATTTTTTCAAAAACTATGTATTCAGAGATACAGTACTGCTCTGTTGGCATACTGTTTTTCATATACTACAAGTATTTGATTTTCGGCCACAGAAACTGTTTCTTAAAAGGTTTCTTGAACACCACCCCCCTCAGCCATTGACCAAACAAAACGGCAGTCCAGCCCCAAAAGTCATGCCATTGGTTAAAGCAATGCTGCTTTATTGTGCTAGTAGCTGGGTTGCTCAAAAACACAGAGCAATATTTTGATAGCGCCCCAGTGACTGGTTCTCAATACCCTAATTGATGCTTCCTCATTTCTCGCTCCCCCGTCCTCCAGCCCGTGACCCAGAAAATCAATCGAAGTCTGGCATCATGAGAGATTTATCAATTCTCTAAATGCTGCGAGGATGCGAAGCTTAAGAAGGATGAAAGTTTTATAGTACATTTTAAAGTGAATATCCACCCATCTTTCATACTATACATTATTATGTTGTGATGACTCAATTTACTTGCAACTAGTGTGTTTTAAAGTTTTTTTAGATTCATAATATCAGCCATTTATAAGCCTGGCTTACTGGTATTTGTCAGAATTTGTCAGAAATACTGGTGCATCATAAAAAAAATAAAAATAAAAAAAAAGTACTCTATGAGCACCTTCACCAAAGCCGCAAAAAGATTTTTCCATTGGCTTTTGGATTATTGCCGAAAATAAGCTCTGGTTAGAGCCTTGTGGACGGTGCTCTGACATACAGTATAGCACAGCATGGATGAACTGTTCACAATATGATCAGTAACATGCATTAAGAAAATAGATCAAATGAATTGCCATTTCATGCTGACTTCAAAACTTGCATGATGTTTTGGCATCTCTAATTTTACAAATACATCTAGCTTTAGTCTCTCCCTCCTCACATTTCATCCCTGCACACTTGAGTCTTCAGAGGGAAGCTAAGACACAAGGACAGGAAACAAGTGTGCACGATTAAGAAATGAAAACCCAGTGACACTTTTCGACTCAACCCACGCATGGCTTGTACTTACAGCTGTCTCTGCATATAAACATGGAAAGAATGTTAACATTCAAAACATTACTTTTAAATAGCCTGAACTGCACCTTTAAAGCGTCTCTCTCAATTCAAGCCAGCTGATCTGTGATCTCTACGTAATGACATCTAATGCATTAGATTCCCTTCACTTTCTGAGAGCACATGATCAGTCTGAGCACTCGCTTTCTCTCCGTGAGAGAATAAGGAAGGACATTATCACACAAAATTAGCTTCTCTGCTTCCCACACAGATCCTTTAACAGCAGGAGGCCTGGCATCTCCAGGTGATATCCAACCTAGAACGTATTATGTAAATGCAAGTTCTCTTTACATCACAGTATACGAGAAGTGCGTAATTCACATTAACATCTAGTAAAATACATTTTTTCAAAAAGGAACAAACAACATTTTTAATCACATCACAAAATACATTTCATTCAAACATACTCCTTCGGCAGCATTATATGTCTGGTCATGCTCATAAACACACAAGTCTAAGGCAGGTGACATCCTATTGGTCTCCTAATCCGGCTCTCTCCTCTTCTCCCAACATTGTCTCTTCATCCTGTTGCTTACGCCGCCACCGAGTTTTAATTGCCACCCCCTGCCAGAGGCAAAGCCGTGCCGACAACCCGCGTCTTCTTTCCATCAATCTCCCAGTGCCAGTGTTAATTAAAACTGCACAGAGGAGCCACTGCCTGTCACACCTCTCGGCTCCACAGCCTGGGACTGGAAGGTCACAGCGCTCATCTAATAAGTCCAATAAAGGGGACTTGGGAATTTATACTCCAGAAAAATAGCAGATGACTTTGATTCTCTAGAGGTGAAAACATAGGTTCGGGAGGAGCCTAAACATTCAGTCCTGTCAATCATCATTACAAGCATACTATATCACCACGTCATCCCATTGACAAATTCTTCCGGCAGCTCTCCTTCTCCCCCAGTAAATGATCTCTATCCTCTTAAGTTTTAACTTGGAGCTCAAGCCGAGCCTCGGGTTCAAGCTTCCTCCAAGGACAGCAAGCCAAGTTATGCTGGGTACACACCAAAAGATTTTTTACATCTTATAAGATTTTCAAAATGTGATAGACCACAAACATGAGGACAAAAAATCCTAGATTTAACTGTTGTGCTCCTATAGAACAGATTTTCTACCAGAGTCTCGACTGCGAAGTCTGGCAAAATCTCGCAAGACTTCAGAATAAGCATGGCGGACGATATGCAGGAAGAAATTGCGATGATAGTGTTTGGAATGATTTTAACAGAAAAACATTTGTGCTGTTGCCACAAATCAACAAGCTGATCCTCCATCTCTGCTGTCCACATCAATTTCACTCTGTGCTGAGCCATGACTGCGTTTGTTATGCTTCCGTCTTCAATCATCTCGATTTCTGATTGGATATTGTTTCGTTTCATGTGATAATCTCCAGAGCGTGTGCGCGTTTGTCCTCGGGGTTCCCCCCACACATCAGGATTTCTGATCGTAAATATTCAACATTCGCGATCGGGGCGGCTCCGACGTTCTTCCGAGCAGGTTCGGACACTCTTAACATACCTCACACCACAGGAATATCTGATAAAATAATCTGTAGAACCATCAAGATAATCGGGACATAGCTAGGATTGTCGGAAGGGGGAAAATCAGCCCAAAATCAGCCCGATTATCTTTTGGTGTGTACCCAGCATTAGTTTACTATTAACCTTCAAGGTTGAATGGGCAAGTTAGTGAAAAGTAAAAAAAAAAAAAAAAAACACAATACACTACCATTCAAAAATGCACTACCATTCAAAAACCACTCAAAAATTTGGTCTCTGTAAGATTTTTAAAATGTTTTTGTAAGAAGTCTCTTCTGCCCGTTAACCAAGGCTGCATTTAATTACCAAATATACAGTAAAACCAGTAATATTGTGAAATATTATTACACATTAAAATAACTGTTTTCTATTCTGATATATTTTAGAACGCAATTTATTCCTGTGATGCAAAGCTGAATAATCTGTTACTACTAACTGTTCTAGTCTAGAATAGTTGTAATCTAGTTTACTGTATTGTTAATTATCGTCTCATCTGGTTTTTCTGAGGAGGCACTACCTCCCTTGCCTTCTCAGACAAAACACTTGTGGAGCATGGAAGGGAGCGAGTTAGACATAACAGAGGGAAATATTGAAGAAAATAAATAAATGGTGGGGCAGAAAATAAGGCATTTTGCATTCTGGGAGCGCAGCCTAACTGAGTGAGGTCTAGTGTAGCCGACTCTCTTGACACTCCGGCTGCCTGAGTCAATAGACAGCATTTCATTCTCATTAAGGTTTTCTAGCCAATTCTAGAGACTGTGGCCTTGCAGAATGAAATATTGACATCACTGCACAACATTGTTCTCAGCAACACTGCCATCGACTTGCAATGAGCTTAGCTTCGTTGCTCTTTGTAAGCTGACTGGAAATGGAAAAGATTAGCGAAACGCAGCCGTGTCAGCCGTGCAGACCTCACAGTCTCTTTAATTAATGGTAAATAATGTTTTCGATCACATGTTCATCCCTCCTGAAACACATGCTTTCCAATACAGTCGGTTCTGGTAATGAAAATGCCATTCATTTTCTCCACAGAGAAAACAAATTGACCAGACCTACCACGAACTCTGAGGTTGTTAAGCAACTAGACATGCTTCTGTAAAAGTCATTATGATTTCTACTTCATTGGGGAAAAAAAATGTATTAGGTAAATTCCTGGTGAAGAACTACTCACAATTAACCACTTTTCCAAAAATCCTGAAGAGCAGAGTCACTATTAAATACAAAAGAGCTCAAGAGAAAATGCTCAATCACTTAAAGGTGACATATTATGCCCCTTTTCACAAGATGTGATATAAATCTATGGTGTCCCCAGAATGTGTCTGTGAAATTTCAGCTCAAAATACCCCCCAGATCATTTATTATAGCTTGTCAAATTTGTCCCTTTTTTAGTGTGTCCCTTTAAATGCAAATGAGCTGTTGCTCCCCGCCTTCATTCAGAAGACACTCAGTGCTTTACATGAGCTTCGGATACTCCAGCAATAACAAAACATGCGAATCTCACTCATCCAAAATCTCAGAAATAACCAGTAGCGGAGTGCAGGAGAGACTCAGGAAGGGGTTGCAATTTTTATACTGCACATGGACGTTTCTGAATGGTTAGTTAGTGGATACATTTATGTAGTTGTTGTGGAGTTACATTGATTCATATCATTGACTTGCATGTACCGTCATATTTAACTTTTACACAAGTTAACACAGTTCCGTGAGGTCTTTATAAGATAGTGTTCTGTGCTCGTCTGTGCAGCCAACGGCAGAACAGTTCGCATGCTTTGCTCGAACTTTTGCCATTGCGTTAGAACTGGTTACACGGTTGTCGCTCGTGAAACCAAATGGCGGCATTGTGGGTGGAAATGAGCAGATTAAGTGCAAGATCCACTTCTTCTTTTCTTCTTTTTTTCAAATTCTATCTTTTGAATATTAATAATTAACGACTAATGCTGCCTTCACATGCTTAGAAGTTTCCTACTTCCCACTTCTGAAGTCTGAAATGATTGAAAGTGCTTAATTGTCGTAAAGAACAGGAACCATGGAGGACATCATGTTCATTCTTGCCTATTTCTGATGATATTTAGTCAATATCCAATGTTCTGATTCGTTGACAACCATATAAATATACACCTACGCTATTGTACACATGCATCGCGCCATCTACAGCTTGCTGACGATACTGGAATTTTATATAGTTGAATAGTCTCTACAGCAATAGTTCTCTCCTCCTTCCTTACCCACACTGCATAAAAGTAGATGTTACTAACCAACACTGTTGGAACATTGATTAAATCATGTTATGTGTGAATGAAACCTTTCCATAAAGAATATTAATTAACATCTGGTTAAATCCAACTGCGGTTCAAAAGACACAATGTCTTTAGAAACAAAAGGTTACAGATTAATTAGATGAAGAAGCTAAATGTATTAAGAGTTCAAGAAAAACAGAAAAACAACTTCTAATAATAAGTAAAGATGATTACTTGGGTTGACAGCGATTCAAGTAATAATTTACTGGGTTTTTATTTGATTTATAAGCAAGTTTATCAAATTCAAAAGTCTATTTGATTCAATAGTCAATTAGACTCAATTCAAAATAATTTGATTCACTATATTTTAAAATGAATTCTTTCATTCCTTTAATGTATCTAGTTTTACATAACGTTGTCATTAACATGTTATGCTCATGATGAAGCAGCATTGGAACAATCTTACGAGTGAGAGGAAAAGTTTCTCCTCTGACTTTCAAACAAAATGCCTCTTGCTCCAGGCAAAATCATGCAACTTTGCACTGCTCACATACCCTGATACTTACAGCCACAGTAATAGAGCGAGTAGAATAGTAGTGGAAAAATGAGAGGATAGAGCATGAGGCATAGTGTTTCCCATGACCGGAATATCTTTAAAAAAAAAAGAACCAATAACATCCGACTGTATCTCCAGGGAGGAACTATCGGCAAGTAAACGGGATCCCAGGGTCAAAGGTGGCCCAATTAGTTAAAGGGAGTTTTTAAAGCAGACACCAACTGGGGAGACTTGGGTTTTTATCCTCTGACCCTCCGACCGGAATAAACCGTCATCCTCACCATAGGCACAATCATCAATAACAGAGGATTCACAAACAAAGTGCTCCTCAGAGACCATGATGGATTCTTGCTCATTATTTACCGTTTCCATAATCTAAAACAATTCATCCTGTCCTGGTGTGTTCCAACTATACATTAGCCTTTACGGTAACCCTTACTAACGAGAAACAGACATTAAACAAACCAAACAAACTAAGAAAGACATTTATAGAATATGACATTAGTGATAACAGTTAAAACGTTTAAATAATAACGATTTTTGAAAGAAATCCATTTTGCTCACCAAGGCTGTATTGGATCAAACAAGTACAGTAAAAACAGTAATATTGTTAAATATTATTACAATTTAAAATAACTTTTCTATTTTAATATATTTTATAATGTAACTTATTGCCGTGATGGCAAAGCAAATCCAGTGTTGTTCAGTGTCACACGATCTTTCAGAAGTCATTCTCTCACCCCAAACTTTTAAATATTAGTGTATCACGGTATGCAGCCGAATGGTTTGTAACACTGATAAATATATATGAAATTATATTTCATATGTTAATCACCTCTATTGTTTCAATGTTCATGGGCATTGTCAAGGGACTTGGTTAGCTAAGCAGGGCTTCAATGGGACATCAATAACACGATTAGATGGGTCGTCCAATGTCCGTTTCTATCCCAATATTTGCCATAATGAGGGCAGGTGGCTTTCCAAGGCGTCCCCTCACATAGACATACAAGACAAAGTCAATCCGAAGAGGATAAATCCTGTGTACGTCATTACCGATCTGATATTCATGGTAGAGATATTCACACTGGGGAAGAGGTTTAATCAGCTGCCGAGGATCATGAAGTCCACACAAAGGATACGTTTGATATTCAGTATTCAAGAGAGGCATTTGGCACTCGGCATGAAAGCTCAGCACGATCTGCTGCTCATGAGGAATGCTAGGCTGGTACACACACATACCCGGCTCATTAAAGCATAATATACACCCCAGACAGGGTAAGACTCACCAATTGTGTTTCAAGAGTCTAATTCATAAAGGCATTTGGGAAATATCAGGCGTATTACCTGTTATTTCAAAGCTTGTTGTTATAAAATGTAACAAAAATATTCTATTTCAAATAAATGCTGTTTCTTTTGAACGTTGTTTATCCTGAAAAAACGTATCAAGGTTTCCACAAAAGCATACCAAATAAGCATATTAGAATGATTTCTAAAGGATCATGGGACACTGAAGACTGGAGTAATGATGCTGAAAATCCAGCTTTGCATCACAGGAATCAATTTATAATTAAAAATATTTTTAAAAATTTTTTTTATGAAATCTTGCTGACCCCAAACTTTTGAACAGTGGTACAGTATGTGAGTTATACAGTATGTCATGCATTTCTTAGTGTGGTAATGGCAACCACATTTACATGATGCTTACATAATATCACCAAAATTCCAGTTATATTGGAATATTCTATTCAAACACAGTCATTGAGCTGTGGAGCTCATGTGATTTCCACCAAATTAAAAATGGCAGAGAAAAACTCACAAGTCTTGAAACAATGCTGTCCGTTCAATTATGCTGCCAGTTGCATGAAAATCATCTGCTAAATTGCGAATAACAAGCTAATTAACTGACATGGAACTTATTGGTTTGACACGTAGTGTGTGTTATTGTGCACATCCATTGTATTCATACAGTAGTACTGTAATGCAAATGTTCATCCCTGCCCAGAACCTTGCATCATGACCAGAAAATATTCATCTAATGAGCAACAAAAACATAATTACCCACACATTTGGAGGTTATTGACGCTGTTATTCACCGACACCTTTTGGTTTGACACTATAGTAAAACTATCAAAGTCGATGTGAGTCACTCTCATAATCAATCTCACGCTGGCATCTCTAGCCATGATAGTGGCCAATGATTATAAAAGCTCTCGCTCTCATAAGTAGCAGACTCAAAACACACACACTCTCCACAGAGAAAAACCCATTAGAAGGCACCGTTGAAAAGATGCTTCTCCCTCTTCACCATCTGCAGCCATATCACCCCCTCCTGCCCAGCATGTGGACCCAATGATGATATGGCAATCGATTTTGTAAGGGAGCCGCCGCTTCATTCTCCACACCGCTGCGAGCGTTAGCGCCACATGAGTGACTCTGCTGAGTCTCACACCTGTACCTGCCCCCCTCCTCCTCTCTTCTCCTGCAGGAGCGACGGAGAGATAGAATAGAGGAGCGAGCGGCGCAACTCTGCCAATGCTCTGCTAATTGAGGGCATTTAACCCCAATTACAGCAATCCATCCGGCAGGTTGTTTAGATGCCTGTCACAACAGAAATGACCAGCCCTCGTCCCTGCATTTCGCCATCATTATTTCCCACCGACATCGTGACGGGGCGAGAGGGCACGGCGCATTTTATGTTGGTGAGAAACACAGCGCCATATTCAAGAGCTTTTCATTCATCCATAATTCATTGCTGCATATCAATGCATAAAGGAAAAAATATATCGGGATTAGAAAAGTGCTTGTTTTCTTGAAAAAAAAGAGAGGACACATGAGAGGGAAACAATTGTTTGAATTGTTTATGGTATATGAAATCTGTGGACTCGCCGGAAGCCTATTCTAAGTCAGAGACCGAATAAGTTCTTGATTATTTTCCCCCGAATTCAATTGTGCCATGTTAATTCTTATACAAGGCTGGATATCAGATTTGGTTGGCAATGATATAAATAACCACAAGTAGCAGATAACTAGCATTATCTGGGGTTACAGCAGATATTCATTGTACTCCTAACTACAGTACAAAGCTGGGCCAGTGGGGTCAATATCACAAGGCTTTGGGTTTCTAGGGAGAGCTGTGCAAAATTAAACTATTACGAATTCAACTGAAGAGTGGAAATGGACAGAAATGCCCCACAAAATATCACACCAGAATTTGATTTGGAATTACAGGATTTCATTAGACCCAACACAGGTTGTCATGAATAAGTGTCACGTTTTGTTTTATGTCAGTCATGTTTCATGTCTTTGTCATGTGATTCCCTGTTAGTCATGTGATCCTGCCATGTGTTCTGTGTTGTCATGTTGTCATTGTTCACAGGTGTCCCTTCGTCTAGTCATTCGTTTTGTGTATTTAAGCCCTCATGTTTGCTATGTGTCGTTGTCAAGTATTGTTTCCCTGTAACCACTGTGGTAAGCGCCATGTCCATGTCTTGAGTTCATGTCATGCCTTTATTTTATGTTTTGTAAATAAACTGCACGTTAGTTCTATTCTAACTTGCCTCCAGTGGACATCCTTTACAATAATATAGAGCATTCTGGGAAATTAAGTGTTTTTCCTGCATAGTACATGAACAGTTAATTAATTTATGGTACAATTTATAAAATACTTAAAAAATACTGAAATGTATAAATATCAATATACACTACCATTCAAAAGTTTGGGGTATGTACGAGTTTTTAATGCATTTCAACATTATTACTATTTAAAATAACTGCTTTCTATTTTAATATTTTTTCAAATGTAATTTATTCCTGTGATGGCAAAGCTGAATATTCAGTGTGGCATGATCCTTTCAGAAATCATTCTAATATGATGATTTGGTGCACAAGAAATATTTCTTATTTTTATCAATGTTGAAAACAGTTGCTGCTTAACATTTTTGTGTAAACCGTGTTCTCTTTCATAGGTTCTCTCAACGCTGCGGAAAGCGCAGTGGGATATTCTCTGAATGTGCCGATTGTCTGAAGCCTTATAGAATCACGCCAATTCATTGGCTGATGGCGTCCGCGCAATATGGCTCCGCCCCGACGCTCTTACGTCGCATCATACGTATTCGCGCGCGCGCCATCTGCTCCTCAGATTTCTCTGCCTTCAGAACGAAGCGGTCACGTTTGCCCTTCGCTCGTGATTTTTCTGAGCTACAATTACATCTAGGATTATTCTCGGCGCTTCTGCGACTGTTCAAGCGGAACTCTGTTTCTCCTTACGGTGAAGCTGCCATGGATTACAGACGCTGTACTCCGCCATGTGCTCGTTACATCGCTAACGACGACCCACACAGTAAGTGCGTTAAATGTTTGGGTTTTTCACATGCGCGTGAGGCAGTTATAGGATCGTCTAAATGCAAATTCTGTGAAAATTTGTTGCTCAAAACCCTCAAATTGCGGCTCGCGGTCTTTGAGAGGGAATCATTCGTCTCCCCCTGTCGCGCTCCCGAGGCCTCTCGAGGATCCGCGACCTGGGGTTCGGATGTAGAGCTTGAGGATGCGGAGTTCGAGCAGACGAGCCCCGCTCTTTCTCTCCCTCCCTCCCCTCGGCACGCGCGAGACATGCCAGTCGAATTTTCACACGATTATTTGCGCCCCAGCCCGGGAGCACGCGACGCGGTTTCTTTCGGGCTGGAGGATATACTTTTTACCGAGGCTTCCGACTCCGAGGATTTCGGGCCTACTCTCGCCGACGAGGTTATTCCGCCGAGCGGCCAGGAAGCGCGGCCTACTGCGGCCTACGCGGAGCTCGTTGACGTGCTTTCGCGCGCTACGGAGAAGCTCACTATTGATTGGCCCGACGAGCCACGTGAGTCTCAGTCGTCGAAACTCGACGAAAGGCTTCTCAGTGGCCCTAATTCTAGGCCTCAACGGAGGAAGCTGCCATTTTTCAGTGATCTGCATCATGAGATCTCCAGATCCTGGAAGCAGCCTTTCTCTTCGCGCCTCACTAATGCGGCTGCTGCTGATTTCACCAACCTGGTAGGTTCTGTGGAACAGGGCTATTCCGCCATTCCGGCGATTGAGGAAACTTTAGCCGACCATCTTGCTCCGTCGTCTGCGCCGTCCTGGAAGTCGCGCCCCTTCTCCCTTCTAAAGCATGTAGGACTACTTCCTCTCTCATTGGGAAGTCCTACATGGCGGCTGGGCAGGCAGGCATGACCCTGCACACTATGGCCATTCTTCAGGCCTACCAGGCGGACGTCCTGAAGGAAATGGACGAGGGTGACGGTGTGACCCCTGAAGCGGTCAAGGAGCTTCGTAAGGCTACGGATTTAGCCTTAAGAGCCACCAAGCATACCGCACGTGCTATAGGTCGCTCTATGGCTGGTTCTGTTGCGGTTGGAGCGCCACTTGTGGCTTAATCTCACGGAGATCCGTGATAAAGAGAAGGTTTTCCTCTTGGACGCCCCCATTTCTCAAACAGGGTTGTTTGGTGAGGCGGTCAACACAGTGGTTGAGAAATTCCGCTCCTCCAAATCCCAATCGGCCGCGTTCAGACAGTTCATGCCCAGGAGGGCTAGGGAACCTTCTGCTCCCCCCCCGGTGCGACCCAGAGAACGTCCCTCTCATAGACCGGAGTTCTCTTCCAGAAGAAGCGAACCAGGGCATCCCCCACCTGCCACGGTTTGGGGAGCCCGCGGTCGCCCGTTTCCCCGTCAACGGCCTCACAAGCGCCTCCAGTTGAAGCGGTCCGACAAACCGACTGCTCCGGCGGCGCAGAGCCGTTCCTGACCCTCCGGTCAGAAAAAGGAGAGCTCCTCTGGTTCCTCAGGGTTGGGTCAGACCGCGCAAGCGTTTCTGCCCACCTCCCAGCTCTCCTTTCCTTGCCCTGTCACCTTCGCCACTCAGAGTGTCTCGAAGTGCAGGCCATATTTCACCTTCTCTACTCAGTCTGGTGCGGGAGGAAGGAGACGCTTTCGGCTTTCTCCCCTCACCCCCCACGCTCTCTATAACTACCGGCCGCATCCTCGGAGGCACTTTTCGTTTTCCTCCGAAGCAGGCGGACCTGGTCACCATGACCCCAATCTCGATGCCTCCCATCACGTGCCAGGACGCCGATGGCCCTCCTGCACAGTCAACCTCTTTACCCCAGGAGCGTCAACACGGCACCCTTACTCAGGTATGTCGTCTGCATTACAACATCCCTCCTCCTCTGTCACATTTCCTTCCAGAGTGGGAACGCTTACCAGGGGTATCGTCCTGGGTTCTTCGCACAATTCGGTTCGGCTACACTCTTCAGTTTTGCCGCAATCCCCCTGTTTCAACGGGGTGTTTCCTACTGTAGTAGACAGCGCCGCTCAGGCTTCTGTACTGCAGCAGGAAATTTCTTCCCTCCTTCTCAAAGGAGCAATAGAGGAGATTACTCCAGGGGAAACCGAGCGGGGCTTTTACAGCCGTTACTTCCTGGTCCCGAAGAAGGGCGGCGGTTTGCGTCCCATACTGGACCTCCGCCGGCTGAACTTCGCCCTTTACAAAGGGAAATTCAAGATGTTGACGCTGAAAGCTATCATATCTCAGATTCGGCCAGGGGATTGGTTCGTGACGATAGACCTAAAGGATGCTTATTTTCACATCCAGGTTGTACAGCGACACAGGCAATTCCTCAGGTTCGCCGTTGGAGAAAGGGCGTTCCAGTACAGGGTCCTTCCCTTCGGCCTATCTCTAGCTCCAAGGACATTCACAAAGTGCATGGATGCAGCTCTGGCCCCATTGCGGCTCCAGGGCATCCGTGTTCTAAATTACCTGGACGATTGGCTCATTTTAGCCCAATCCAGGGAGCTAGTGGCCCACCACAGAGACGTCGTTCTGAGTCATATCCAGTCTCTCGGTTTGAGGTTGAACTCGGAGAAGAGTGTTCTTGCTCCGGCTCAAAGCACCGTTTTCTTGGGGGTGAACATGGATTCCGTTCTCATGCAGGCCCGTTTGGCCCCTGCACGGATTTCCAGCTTGACGACATGCTTGGCTCGTTTTTCACTAGGCCATCATGTGTCTGTGGGCACCTGCCGCAGGATGCTGGGCCTTATGGCTGCGGCCTCCTCCGTGCTACCGCTGGGCCTACTCCACATGAGACCCTTCATGTGGTGGGTGAAACTCTCAGGGGTTCGACCCTCCGGGTCAACCCTTCGCCTACTGAAGGTATCGCGCAGTTGCTTTCGAGCCCTGTCAGTTTGGCGGGACCCTCTTTTTCTTCGGAAAGGGGTCAGCATGGGTGCGGTATCTCGTCGCCAGATGATTACGACGGATGCCTCTCTCACCGGCTGGGGAGCGGTTTTCGAGGGCAGACCAGCGTGTGGGGTCTGGACCGGAGAGGCTCTCTCCTGGCACATAAACTGCCTGGAGTTAAGGGCCGTTTTTCTGGCTCTGCTTCATTTCCTCCCTCTTTTGGAGGGTCACCATGTCATTGTCAGAACGGACAATATGGCAGTGGTGTCTCATGTGAACCGGCAGGGAGGTTCTCGGTCGCGCACCCTAGACAGGCATGCGCGTCACCTTCTCCTGTGGTCTCAGAGCAGATTCCTATCTCTAAGAGCGGTTCATGTCCCAGGGGTTCTGAACCTCGCAGCAGATTTTCTGTCGAGACAGAAACTCCGATCGGGAGAATGGATGTTGAACCGCCAGACGATGGCTCTAATCTGGAAGGTTTTTGGAGAGGCGGAGGTGGACCTCTTTGCATCTCAAGAGTCATCCCAATGCCCTCTTTGGTTCTCCCTGAGTCCCCCGGCCCCATTGGGGATAGATGCGTTCGCTTACCCTTGGCCAACGCAGAAACTCTATGCCTTCCCGCCCATCAAACTGATCCCGGCGGTCTTGGCCAGAGTGAGAGAGAGCGGAGTCCGCCTCCTCCTGGTAGCTCCGTTCTGGCCATCTCAGCCATGGTTTTCGGAGCTAGTTCCTCTACTGGAGTCTCCCCCCTGGAGGATCCCGGTCAGGGAAGATCTGCTGTCCCAGCTACAGGGCAGGATATGGCATCCTCGCCCAGACATGTGGAAGCTGTATGTTTGGCCGATCAGAGGCCGTTAGCATTAAGCTCTGGTCTCCCAACTGACGTTCAGGAGACTATTGCGAGTGCTAGAGCTCCTTCTACAAGGAGATTATATTCTTCCAAATGGAAGGTTTTTGAGACTTGGTGTTTAGCACATGATAGGAGCCCAGTTAACTGCCCTGCTGGTTCAGTACTGGAATTCCTGCAGGAGAAGTTTGCGGCTGGAGCAGCCGCTACCACTCTCAGAGTTTATGTCGCGGCTATTGCAGCGCATAGGGAATCGGATGAGATTCCCCTAGGCAAATTAAGGTTAGTTTCTGCCTTTATGCGTGGGGTGAAGCGCCTGAAACCGGCTCGCTCCCTAGAGTCCCCTCATGGGATCTTTCTGTTGTCCTAGAGGGTTTGACGAAAGCCCCCTTTGAGCCCTTGGAGTCAGCTCCGGATAGGATTCTGACTCTTAAGGTTTCTCTTTTGTTAGCTTTGTCCTCATTAAAGCGGGTGGGAGACTTACAAGCTCTTTCTGTTAGCGAGTCCTGCTTGGACTTTGCCCCTGGCCTGGTCAAAGTTTCCTTGAGGCCGAGACCAGGGTATGTCCCCAAGGTTCTTTCCTCAAGTTTCCGCTCTCAGGTAGTTAACCTTAAGGCTTTCCACCCTCCTCCATTTTCATCTGAGGAAGATAGGGAGCTTAACTTGCTCTGCCCAGTTCGTTCTCTTAAGATATATGTAGACCGCTCAGGCGGTTGGAGGAAATCTAACCAGCTTCTGGTTTGCTTCGGTGCTAGCCGCCGTGGGCTTGCTGCATCGAAGCAGAGGATTTCTCACTCGGTCACAGAGGCTATCTCGTTGGCTTATGGGGTGCGTGGCTTGCCTTCACCTCTTAACATTAGAGCACATTCCACCAGAAGTGTAGCATCTTCTCAAGCTCTTTTCAGAGGAGCACTTTTGGAGGATATTTGTGTTGCGGCAGGCTGGTCCTCTCCGCATACTTTTGTAAGGTTCTATAGCTTGGATCTTGACGTGACCCCGGGTTCCCAGGTTCTTTCTGTTTGAACTCGTTTCGGTCGTTGTCTCTTTTATCTACCAGTCATAAAAGCGCTCTAGCTTGGCGAGTTTGGTAGTCCGTTCCCACTGCGCTTTCCGCAGCGTTGAGAGAACCTATGAAAGAGAACGTCTCTGGTTACTTACGTAACCTATGTTCTCTGAATAGGGAACGAGACGCTGCGTTAGCGGCCAAGCTCCTCGCGCTGCTGACAGTTCTTTTCGGCAGAGAAATCTGAGGAGCAGATGGCGCGCGCGCGAATACGTATGATGCGACGTAAGAGCGTCGGGGCGGAGCCATATTGCGCGGACGCCATCAGCCAATGAATTGGCGTGATTCTATAAGGCTTCAGACAATCGGCACATTCAGAGAATATCCCACTGCGCTTTCCGCAGCGTCTCGTTCCCTATTCAGAGAACATAGGTTACGTAAGTAACCAGAGACGATTTCTACAGTTCTATTTAGGTGGCAATGAAGACAGTGATTCTATGATCTAATCTTTCTGGAAGTAACACATCTGTTGTGTGTGTAACATTTTCTTGGGTAATTCATGAAAGCTAAACTTATAGAAATATATGAGTATATGAATTCCATTCAAATGACAACCCTGCAACCTCAATTCAAATTCAATCCTAATTCAGGAATAACATTTATTTAAAAGGCATTCCAAATTGTTACAAAACGGTGCTGCCCGCCATGTGGCCCAAGCGAATAAAGCTGTCCAGGCCTCTTGGTCAATTCATGTTAACTGGAATAAGTGTCCATTCCACCACTTTGTATCTTTTCAAAGTCAAAGCATCCATATCAGAGTTACTGGTAAAAGTGATTTCACCAAGTGCAACATTAAAATAAATGAATCAATCAACCAATCAGATTTGAGGGACAAGTTTACAGTTTATGTCAAGTTTAGGCTTACAACCAAGGTTAGGTGCTTCAACATTAGTGTTATTCAACTATCATTTCCCTCTGATTTTAGGGGTAAGTTATGGGTTAGGTTTAGGACAACATTTTCTGACAGGAATGTTGTTCCAGGATCAACACAATATGTTAATCCAGGAAGGAACATAATTGACAATAATCCCAGTGACTGAGTCTTAGTTCTAGAATTTTGAAATTGTTGCGACAAAAATCCATCTTTTCATTCATCCTAAGGTTTATGTAGTATTTTTACACATCCAGATTGTGGCCCTGCATGCCACATTCCCGTTTTTCCATACTGTCAAAGTCAACAGAGCAAGTGCAAACCGTTAGGGGTGTAAGAAAAAATCGATACACTTGAGTATCGCGATATTTTATTTTGCAATACTGTATCGATTTTCAAAAACGCAATATCGATTTTTTTTTTTTTTTTTTTTTTTTTTTTTACAAGCAAAAGTATTCATGGGACCGTGGTTCCCGTTTACCGGTAAGTTGTGTTTAAATCCCTACCACTAGATGGCTATGCTGAGACGCACCACTAGTGTCATCCTATTTTGATTAATATATGCGCGAGGGAGAGAGAGCAAGACCATAGAAATCATGAGCAAGACAGCGCGCGTGTTGTTTGAAGACGTGCGAGTGCGCGCGCGGCCGGGGCTCTCTCTCTCTTTGCTCGTTTGCGCAGCAGTCATTCTACATCACTCACCGATCAAAAAAGGCTTTGGCGGGACACAAATTTGCTTTGGCGGTGCCAAAAAGCGGACGATCTGACGGGTTTTAGAAGATTAAATACAACCCGAAACTACAAAACAGACCCGGCCTTATTTGAGACCGGCCTTTATTTACCCAAACCTGTTGCCACACCAGGCGTGTAAAAGAGACATGCTTCTATTTGGGACTCGGCTATTATTTGAAGTTTTACGGTATGTTGTGTTGGATGTGTATTAATAATAGTGCAAGCATTTTTTTAATGACGATTGCACCTCATTGCACCTTATGTGTTATGCATTAGCCTAGATGTCACAGACAGTCAGGGGCTATGTATTTTCTTTAACTGACTATTTAGCTACATTTGTTCCTCAATGTTTCCTTTAGGAATTGTGTTCGTGTTTTTGCAACACAAAACGTGTTGGACGTAGCCTACCCTGTGTACTAGGAAAAGTGCAAGCATTTTTTTTATTGACACATAAATAATTATAATGATGAATAACATCACCCATAATGTGTATGTGTTATGTATTGTGACAGGGGGTATGTATTTTCTTTTATTATGGCCTACTTGAGCATATACAAATTTGCTCACTAAGAACCTGTGAACCACAACCCCAAACTGGCAGTTTGATTTTCTGTGTACTGAATTGTTTACCTAAAGTAAACTTGTTTGACTTTTATGCACATCATGTCTTTTTTTAAAAAAAATAATACTTTTTCTAAAATTATAGTCCTACTTTAAAAAAAGAAGAAAAAAAAATCGCAATATATCGCCTTATGCACAGTATCGAAATATATTGCAATATATTGAATCGTGACCCATGTATCGTGATACGTATCGTATCGCCAGATTCTTGCCAATACACAGCCCTACAAACCGTAATGGAGCAAAAAAGAAAATCTGCATCTGCAAAACAACAGTTGGAGAGCGAGACAAAATGTTGAACAATGATTCACAGCACTCAGAGTGAGGCATAAATATGCTGGGCTGGCCTAGCCTCCTCTCTCAGCAGGGCAATTCATCTGTGGCATTGTGTTTTCCTGTGCGTGTCTGGAATGGGTGATTTGACAAGCTGCAACATTAATCAATAGGGAGAGTTAGCTGTCACCAGTGCTCTTCTGGATTAAAAGGAAGGAGAGGGAGTAAAAGCGTATGACCTGGTTAAACAGCCTGGGTTATTGATCATGTGACTCTGATGTCCTTCAGACTCCCAAGTTTCCTGGAAGATGAGGATAGTATTCCCCATGCGCACAGAGAGAGGGGCTAAGGAGCCCTGGTTTCATCAGCCTATTGATCTGCTGCATGACCTGCAGGTCTTACGCTTTTGAATCCCATTATAATCACCTTAAGGGATGCACCACTCAACCGGCCATAAATCGTAACCGGTCGGCTTTTAGTTTTATTTTGACCGATCTGTATTCAAGACTGTACTGTAACAGGCACAACAAGCTTACTATTCACTATTCTCGAAATATATGAAGAAAAATACTGAATTGGGGGTTTATATAGCCCCTTTCACACAGAACTTTGAACCCGGCAAATTGCTGGCAAATTGCCAGAGTGCCTTCTGTGTGAACGCAAACACGACCCGGGATTGATGCCGGGATCGATCCCGGGTTGGGGACCTAGTAACATTGCCGTGTTCAGACCCGGAATGTGTGCTGTGTGTGAACAAAAGCCAGAACCAATGCCGTAAGGGGTGTGTCATAGTGATGACGCATGTGCCATCACGCGACTCTGTTGCTCAAGTTTGTGTTCGTCATCAACAAAGAAAGAACGAAAAAATGTCTGCAAACTGGAATGAAGCAGAGACAGGAGCTCCTCACAATCCGCGCTGAAGCTGAGATCATTCGCCAGCTCTGTGGAAAGGTGCGCGCGTGCACATGTTTTCGACACGTATGTTACACGTCTCATCCTGACGTCACACGGCTTTCCGGGACATTTACGGGTTGTGTGTGAACGCACTCACAGATCCCGGCAAATCACTGGCAGCGTGAATGAACCGAAATCAAACAATCCCGGGACAAATGCCGGGTCACATTATCCGTGTATTTTCCGGAATATCTGTGTAAAAGGGGCTTATGAATGTATCTCTGAAGGGAACTGACTGACTTCAGAAAAATTTCGATGGCATTTTCTTTTCTTCTTACCTCTATATAAAGTAGTGTTTTTAAGCACAGCGCTGTAAGAAAACAAAACAAAAGAAACCGCTGCTTTCCGGTGCTGTTCCATAAGCGCCACCTACTGTCAGAGATTGAATTTGCTATTTCATTCTTTCCGTCTGCTGTTTTTGTTTTGTGCAGGTGTCTGTGCTGACAAATCTAAAGTTGTTTTACTTTAAATTTTGGAATTATACAATTCAATTAAAAAACAGCTGCTCATGCTACATGTACAGTGTGTAGCATTTTTGTTTGGATCGTGATTAAAATGCTGTGGTTGCCTCTAATTTTAACATAGGCTGAATTCAACAACCCTCTGAATTCACCCTATGGTCTATAAAGCAAAAGGAAACATTTCATGAGTTTGAATAATAAGCTGTAAGTAGCCACAAAGTAAAAAAAAACAAGCTTAATCACAATTGTTTTTCAAAGACTAACTTTCAGGATTAGCGCAAAGTGTATTCATGTTTTTTTCTATTGATCATGCCAGTGGTTTTCAGCAGTTTATCAAATTACCTTTTATCAGAGCAATAGAAACACTGACCCATGAACAGATGTAAAAAATGAAAGCAGCGCACTCAAAGAGAGATGAATGATTGTGTTCCATCACACTCACTATAACTCTCTCTATTTATAAATTGAGATTTGATAGCGTAACCCGAAATCTCACTGCGTTGCTGCTGCTGGCAGATCAGGCTGTATGAAAGATTAATGAGCAGATGCCGAACTGTAGAAACCATTATTATTCTTTTTCTTCTCCTCGTCACTCCTTCCAACAGGGAGGGAGAGGATTACAATGCATGCGCTGCTATCTCTCTGTGCTGAGCAGGATATTTCCAAGCAAAAACCCTCCTGCAGCCCCTAACCCACCTATCGAAAGAGAGAGTAATGTCTTATGGATCTGACATATGAGACTGCCAACTAGTGTATGAATTTTAGAAAAGTAGTTGTATCAAATAAATCACCTAATGTTTTTTCCCTTGGTACACAAAAGCAATTTTTACTGTATTTTCATTATTTTTTTCTTGAAAAAAAAGTCCTTATAGTCTGTTATTTTGAATGTACTAAACTGAAACTTTATCATTACAAATTTTACAAGTGTACTATAAATTATTGTCAGACATTCGGCAGTACACTTCAATAGGGTTGCCACCTATGTCTGATAAAAAACCGGGGGGGGGGGGGGCTTGTTGGCAATGCGCCCCCACGGAAGAAAATTTTGAAACATAACCCCTGAAATTCTTACATTTTATAGCACATTATAATGCAACTTTTTAGGCAAAGTTGCATTATATATATTTTTACAAGTTGCACATAAATTAATAGCAAAGTAGGCTTAATCAATATACAAGACTTTTCCCACTCAGATATATAAAGGCTATCATGATCATTTTGCCAAACATTAACCATGTATTTGTTAAGTTCATAATACGTTTTATTTTTAACTTAAACAAATACAACATATAACATTCAAAAATCATCGGCTTACTGCATTTGAAGAAAAATAAACACATCAGTTTTCTGTAGCCTTGTGCAAACTCATTCAATAGAATTAGACTTCTAGAATGTTCTTTCCAGTGCAAAAAATTATATTTTTAATGTAGTAGTTTTTCTTATCATAGCCTACAAATGTCTCAGTTTACTCGATTTACTGAAGCCTGTAAAACAAACGCATTTGCAGCTGCACAGCCGTGTGTATATCTGCTGCAGAGCGTCTGGCTCGCTCATAGGCTGCTCTGCGGACACTGACATCCAATAGCGCGGGCGCCTCTGACGTGCGACCAATGAGCTCTACGAACTCTACGTCATTATACGTCAGAGCCCATGTTTACATGCGCATGCAAGTCTTTTAGGGGCGCGCGCTTCTTGAGACACGCACACTAGCACACACACGCAAGGTCTCTCATTTGCCGTGCGCGCGGCGCGCAACACGTTTTGAACATACATATTCACGTAGCTTTCGAAAACCGGGACATTCAGTGTCCCGGGAGAGTGCATAAATTTCCCGGGACAGGTTATTAAAAAGAAGGACAATCCCGGTAAAACCGGGACAGGTGGCAACCCTACACTTCAACCATATTTCAAACTTTTAAACTTGTGCAATTCATTTTTAAAAGTATGCTCAAGTATACCTTTTCACAAGGTTTATTGTACATCGTATACTGTATACTACAAAGCATACAAAATTGGAGGCACAAATGCAAAATAGTAGATGGCAGAGAACAAAGTTAAATAAAATTCAAGTATCAATAAAAATAACTTAATTCAAATCTCATTTTTTCCTAGAATTGTGCAATATCTATATTTATGCTAATTAGGGTATCACATTCTTAGCTTAGCAACATGCTAGTACCAGCTCCTATTGAAATCAAATGCGAGTCGTGTCTATTTGTATATTCGAGCACTACTGTATGACACATTGAGTTGAGCGTTCCATATCAGTTACTTATGAAGCTCTTTTTCAGTTAGGATGCTGTCTTAGAAGGCAGCTGCTTGTGTAGGCGGCAGGCAGCTCACTAGGTTTTGGAACTGAGCCTATGTGTTGTTCATATGGACTATGCTGTAAACGGATTTTTCTCTTTTTCTCGTCTCTCTTCATTCATTTGCCAAAGAAACATTAGAAGGCAGAAACGGGAATCTTCACTTGAGGCTATTTGACTCAGTTTGCTTGAACGCCTGCTTTTCCCTCGTTCAATAAAAATTGTTGATGAAGGCAGAATAAAGAAGGAATGAGTAAATACAACCAAACAGTAATGAATCCATAAAGCTTGAGCGCAGAAGCCTGATGATATTTTGAATTTGAAACAGAGGGGCATTGACAAAAGTATGAGTCAGTGTAACCAAGGTAACTTTCAAGGTAGGAAGAGAATGTAAAATCATGCTGGTTGAAATCAGATATTTCCTGGCTCAATTTGATCAGACAGGAAGAACCGTGGGCTCTTGAGCACTCTTTTCTTCTTAGCACTGAAGTGTGCTAAGATTTTGCATTAGTGGGCAATAGAATATAATGTGCGCTTGAGAAGTTACAATGACTTGTCAAAGTCTCGGAGGCTCAGACAGTAATTGGTTATACATCCGTAGAAGTGCTCCCTTGAAATCAATATAACTGGCAGCCCCATTTCCTCCTCCATTAAAAAAACAAACAAACTAATCCTCCATTTTCATTTCTAATGTCATGGATATCGGGACTGCCCTTACGACACATTCCACATTCCTCTTAGCTGTAGTAATTAAATTTACAGTCCATCAGTTGCGTCCTCACAGAAAGATGGAAAGATCTGTCTAGAGTTCATCTGGATGTGTCACAAGAGGCACCTAACCAAACTAGGTCTCGGATTCATTACAATTTGACAAGATTTGGACACAAGTATCTACTCTTTAATGTTTTTAAATGATTTTGCAAACATTGTATTTAAAATATTTCATACCTCAGGAATCTTAATGGAAGTGTCAGTTACTGTAGGTTTCATTCAAGCATCACGTGTGTTCCACCTAAGGTTCCTTCGAAAACATTTAGAGAATTGTTGATAGAAAATAGTTCTATAAAATTAATTTGGAGAGCACAGATCAGAGGATTGAAGTTTTTCTGAATATTTCTGATCCTGATACTTTTGATTGGACACTTTGGTATCTTTGCAAATCTGAGTACAATTTGAGACACTGTTGAGATATTTCCTTAAACTCCAGAGAAGATTTTTTATTTTTCCTCCTTTTTTTCTGGAAAAAAAAACTGAGTAAAAGGAAACTTAAAGAGATAGTAAAAAAAAAAACTCATTTACTCATTTACTGTCATCATTTACTCAAACAAAAGATGATTTTGATTAGAGTTTTGGTTCCCACTGACTCATATGCACACAAACCAGACATTTCTCAAAATATATTTTATGTTATATAGGTGAGTAAATAATGACTTAAGTAATAATAACAAAAGTCTCATTTGATCTTTATTTAATCACATTGCTGTCTATGATAGTCAATACCTACCTTTCCTGAAATAATTCTGAATTAAGAGAAGACTTGAAAGTGTCTCAAATAAAATAAAAAAATTGTGTAAATTTATAGATGTTAAAGGGGTAATCAAATTTTCCTTGAGCTTTTGGCATATAGGAGGTCATCATACTATAAGAATATCCTATAAGTTTCAGAACTGAAAACTTCCTATTTAGTCCAAAAAAATCAACGCCCATTTCATCATTGCAACTTTGGCCCAGCCCATTGGCGTAAGTGAGATGACAAGGAGAGAAGAGCGATATGGATCACTGGACAAAAACATAACATTACCTTCCAAAGGATCCTAATGCTATGAATGTGGTTATTTATTTTCATTGTTTTCTTAGTAGGATAAAAATAATCAGTTATCTAAACTGTGATTAAAATTATATATATAGAAAGCGATCAAAGAATGCTCCCTTTACAATCACTGGAGCTGTCAATCAAACAGCACAAGTTTATCAGTGGCTCTCGCCAAAACTTTATAATCAACAAATCTCTTATTTGCATTGTGTGTGACTGTAAGTTATGATAAAAGCATTTGCTAGTGTGCAGAAATCGAGTTGCAATGAAGAGATCACTGCATTCATGCACTCAACATGTCTGTTATCGGCTACAATGTGTCACGTTTCAGTGTGTTTAGTTATGTTTTGAGATCGTTTCCCCCTGTCTTTGTGATTTTTGGTTTAGTCCTGTTAAGTTTTCCCGCTCCTCGTTTGTGTTCAGTTTTCTCACCTGTGTTCTGTTAATATTCCAATTATTCCTTGTGTATTTAAGCCCTGTGTTTTCCCTCAGTGTTGGTCGATCGTCGTCTATGTATGGTTGTGTTTCCCCTGAAGACCTGGAGTCTGTTATTTTGTTCCTGTTTAGTTTTGGAAAGTTTCATTTTGTTAAATAAATCTATTATATTGAAGCTCCCGTGTCCTCGTCTTCAGCTACCTGCAGCAACCCTGACAGAACGATCGACCAACATAAACTTTTAAGGAGCTGAAGGATGATATCCAGTATTACTGATCCCCCGCTGATGTCAGTGCGATAAGCCAAAAAGATGGCTGCCGAGGCTGGGGTTCACGTCAGCCACATCCAGCCAGAGACCGTCCAGCCAGAGACCGTCCAGCCAGAGACCGTCCAGCCAGAGACCGTCCAGCCAGAGACCGTCGCCTGCCCGCCAGAGCATGAATCCAGCCCCAAGCTCCCTGATGTGCTGGCCCCGTCCAGTTCCGAGTCCCCTGATGTGCTGGCCCCGTCCAGTTCCGAATCCCCTGATGTGCTGGCCCCGTCCAGTTCCGAGTCCCCTGATGTGCTGGCCCCGTCCAGTTCCGAGTCCCATGATGCGCCAGAGCCAGAGCCCGTTGACCCAGCGCCAGAGCCAGAGCCCGTTGACCCAGCGCCAGAGCCAGAGCCCGTTGACCCAGCGCCAGAGCCAGAGCCCGTTGACCCAGCGCCAGAGCCAGAGCCCGTTGACCCAGAGCCAGAGCCCGTTGACCCAGAGCCAGAGCCCGTTGACCCAGCGCCAGAGCCCGTTGACCCAGCGCCAGAGCCATGACCAGCGCCAGAGCCCGTTGACCCAGACCCCGTTGACCCAGCGCCCGTTGATGTCAAGTCTGTTTCCGTTCCTGAACCTGTCCTTCTCCCCAAGAAAATTTGGGGGGGGGGGGGGGGGGGGGGGGGGGGGGGCTATACGCCTTCGCCGTGGCCGGCCAAAGATCCACAGAGGCCCGGAAAAATAACACCGCCGTGGCCACCTGATGGGTCTTCACCACCATGGCCGCCTGAAGGGTCCTCACCGCCGTGGCCACTTGAAGGGTCCTCACCAGCACGGCCACTTGAAGGGTCCTCACCAGCACGGCCACCTGAAGGGTCTTCACCGCCGTGGCCACCTGAAGGGTCTTCACCGCCGTGGCCACCTGAAGGGTCTTCACCGCCGTGGCCACCTGAAGGGTCTTCACCGCCGTGGCCACCTGAAGGGTCTTCACCGCCGTGGCCACCTGAAGGGGTCTTCACCGCCGTGGCCACCTGAAGGGTCTTCACCGCCGTGGCCACCTGAAGGGTCTTCTCCGCCCTGGACGCCCGAGGGTCCCACAGCTCCGCCCTGGACGCCCGAGGGTCCCACAGCTCCGCCCTGGACGCCCGAGGGTCCCACAGCTCCGCCCTGGACGCCCGAGGGTCCCACAGCTCCGCCCTGGACGCCCGAGGGTCCCACAGCTCCGCCCTGGACGCCCGAGGGTCCCACAGCTCCGCCCTGGACGCCCGAGGGTCCCACAGCTCCGCCCTGGACGCCCGAGGGTCCCACAGCTCCACCCTGGACGCCCGAGGTTCTGCCTGCTCTGCCCTGGCCACGCCCACAGCCTGCACCGTCCTGGTTATACGGCGCGAGGACGCGCCTTCGGGGAGGGGGGAGGTACTGTCACGTTTCAGTGTGTTTAGTTATGTTTTGAGATCGTTTCCCCCTGTCTTTGTGATTTTTGGTTTAGTTCTGTTAAGTTTTCTCACCTGTGTTCTGTTAATATTCCAATTATTCCTTGTGTATTTAAGCCCTGTGTTTTCCCTCAGTGTTGGTCGATCGTCGTCTATGTATGGTTGTGTTTCCCCTGAAGTCCTGGAGTCTGTTATTTTGTTCCTGTTTAGTTTTGGAAAGTTTCATTTTGTTAAATAAATCTATTATATTGAAGCTCCCGTGTCCTCGTCTTCAGCTACCTGCAGCAACCCTGACACAATGATCATCACTGCAACCTTTCATACCAGGATCTAAATACAATGCTATAGATATAAATACTGTATAATGCTATAATGTAAAGCTGTTAGCCAATCAATTATTTCTAAATTATGACAATGTTTGATGTACAAATCATACTAACATTATAAGTGCACCCCAGGAAACATTATAAAACAATAAAACAATGCAGTTCATGACCCCTTTTAATGTGACTCATCAAGGAAACATGATTTGATTTCACATTCTCTTCCATTTTAATTACTGATATATTTATTTTTATATTTTTGTACTATAAATACTGAGATATTTATAATAATTTCGGAAATATTTATAACAAGTCACGGGTGGTCATTTTCCCTCAGTAAAAAACATCAAATGACTCCTTTTTACTTTGTTATACTATTCCTTGTAGTCAATTAAATATAATATAGGGCAGTGGGCCAGTATTCTCACTCCAAAAACCACAAATATATTCTGTCGATAAAGCAAATACGTTTTTAAGCGGTCCTGTCAAGAAAACAAACATCCTGACAAAAAACACTCCGTCAATCAACAGCTGTGTTTTACACACTCGCGCTTCACTGCTGGGTCACGATTCATACAGAAGAATATCAGGAAATCAATAAACAAGTGAGCAAATGAGGAAGTCCTTATCTTGATGGGACAGCTGGGTTGTGCTGATGTATTCTGCAGTACTAACTAGGCATACATAACACAGACACGCACACATCTGTCACAGTGAGTTTTTCGACGAAAATATACATTACTACATGCCTATGAAATATATAAAACATTCTGGGGTTTAATAAAAAAATAAAAAAAAATACATGACATTACAATATGTCATTAAACTGGTAATGTGGTATAAAATGACTCACACATGCTAGATATTTGATCATACCAGCCACTCCAATAGTACTCGAGCATAAAAACCTGTACTAGTTTGGAAATTCCAACGTCAACAGGCTTTTAAACGTTGACCAGGGAAAAAAATCTACACATTACTAATCAGCTTTGGTGGAGACAGCTTCAAAGGAAATGCCATGCCAAAATCCTTGTGAGCAGCAGCTTCCACATGAATAATGTATGAATTTAATATCTAACCCAGGCACTTATGTTGCCTTCACTTCCCAGCCACGTGCTCAGGCCTCGGCGCCGTGGATTATGCCGGTTGGATTATTACAGCGCGACGGAGGTCTGCGTTTGGGTTATGTGTCACTCAGCGTGCAGACAGATGCTTAACCTGAGCCCCGATGTGAAACGCACATATGCTTGCGTGCTCATACAAAGGTGATGCTCAAAGAGTCAAAGAATGCTCAAGAATTAATTCAATAAATGTCCCTTTTTCCCATGTGCTTGTGTTTATAATTATATTAATATATAGACTTGTGGTGTCAGTGTTAGCACTGTTAGCAAGAAGAGTTGCCCTTTCAGGGTGTTCTGTTTTGCATACAGAAGTGACGATCTGTGGAGGGGATGTGATATCACAAACTGTTTATGACACATGATCTTTACACTTTACCAATGAGAGTGTACACATCATCCATATGCTCTAATGGAAACACTAAAAGTCATTGTGCTTCCATTGTATGTCCAAATAGTTTAATTTTGCATTTATGACAATCATGCAATTTTTTTTTTTGCTTTACTTATTGGCCAACAATGGTGGTCCAGTCTCACTTGGTACCCTAGACAAGATAAAACAAAGTGGAAAGGTTATACTATTTTACTAGGGGGGGGGGGGGGGGGGGGGCATATACGTTGAGCAGCTTTAATATAATAATAATAATAATTACAATAGGTTTTCAGCACTTCGTGCTTGAACACCTAAATAAATTGAAGTGACATCAGAGATGATCATAATAATGGAATGGTGGAAGAATACTGTTAAATTTTAAGAATTAAACATTATTTTCAAAATAATTTCTTTGGAAGTTGCATATCGTCACCATGAAATCAAAATGGACGTTTTTTTAAATGTAATTTTGCAGTGTTTATTATAAATGATTTATCTGTTCACACAATTATTATTATTTTCTTTTGTGTGCCCTTGCAATCATTAATCAAAAAATGTACTTCTCTTTCCCTTCACAACATTATCTCTTCTCTGATCAAGTATGCCCGGCACAATGGCTAGACAATAATTCCATCCCTCCAGCAACCTGTCACTCACATGTGATCACAGCAATTAGCAAACGACGACAACAACTAAACAATCCAATCAATTCCCAGTAAACAAAATCAAGTCCCACCCACCTTTTCCTGTTCGAGAAGCCATTTCACTCGGATATACATCTCAATAGAGATGAAAAGACAAATCTCAACTTCCGTTTCCTGTCGACTTTAAACATTATTTTCAAAATAAGCTTTTTTTAAGTTACTATTTTAACTGCAAAACCAGACACTTCTGGTGACATATCTGACAAATGTAAGTAAAACAATCAGACACTGTAAATGTGAGGTTGGCCATCTAAATGATCTTCACGATTCGCATTAGTGATGTAACCTAACACAGTGCCCGGCGGCAGAGCGTTGCTACTGACAGGCTGAGTAATTACGTGAGACCTGCTGCATGGTTGAGTGAGGGGCTCTGGAGAGCTTTATTTTAGGAAATGATGACGGGAATTTGCATGGCTGCTGAGGCAGTGAGCACAAGCTGAAAAGGGCGGAGAGAAGATGATGAGGTTCACTGCAGGGATCGTGAAAGCGTTTTCTATGAAATATTCAACAATGAATCATGAGAGATAGTGAAACCTCCACCCACTTGGCCATCGTCCCTCCCAGCCAGCTAAAAATGAGCACTAAAGGAGTGTGTTAGCAAAATGGTGCACGGCTGGCTGCGCTTGATTGGACACACCTGAAGCCACATCATCACTGTTGCTCTACATTTCCATCAAAGCGCTCCAAATAGGAAGGGGATTTTGTGTATTGATCAATGTGACTCTTGTTTTCAAGAAGATAGTGGTTGTGTCCAACTCCTTGGCTGTGTTCGAAATCACCCATACACTCATTCAATATTCCCTACATTAGTCCACTAATATAGCCCACTTAAAGGAATGAATGAAAACAATTGAGTGAATTCGGACACTGAGACTGCTGGAAGGGTTGCTGCTTTTGCATAGTTTGCAGTTTAATAATCATTTGAAACTTAGCAAACTGGCAGCTCCTGTAATAATGAAAATGTTTATCTTAAACTCTGTCATGGAAATAAGCATTTATAAAACGTAATTAAACAAATGAATAATCAATTAAAAAGGAATTTACACCTGTATGATATTATGCTTTAGCAACATTGCAATTCATTCGGCACGACTGTCACACTGCATTATGGGTATTCTCGATAATGTCCACCATGGTTTCGCACACCACTGCAAATGGCTCTCCCCTCAAAAAGTGCAGTATTTAAGGGTATGAGGGGCGATTTCGGACACAGTTCTTGTGTTTTCAAAGTACGTACTAAATTCAGTAAAGAATTGCAGGTGTGCAGCATCATGTCTGCCAGATTTGATCCAGCAGCAGAATCAAATCACCCATGGACCCCTAACTGTTTGTAATGACTTTTCAAAAACATACAGCAATATCACAGGGAATATTTCCTGCTGGATACATTTTTAGGTAGCATTTTAGATTATCCTGTAGCAACAAGTGTCTCTACCTACCTACCTCGTCATAGACAAATATTTCCATTGAGCCTGTGAGGGGATCGATTCTTGCACGACGCCAGACATACTATATCTAACATATTGGCATGGTCCTTTGACCTGTGTATTCTTTAGCCTATGATGAACGAACAAGTACCAAATATAAGGAAAATGCACAAACTCCAAAAATATACTGCAGAAGTTATAGGCTATGAGTTAAAGTATACGGTACATATGTAAGCTTGCTATTCTGAATATAGAGCCCACCTAAACTACATTTCAGCCACATCATTTACTTCTGCCAGTTACATCCTGTGTTCCACCAAATAGACTACGGATTTAGCCTTGGCAACTACTATAGAGATTTTTCGATAGCTTTAAGATAAAGCTTTGAGAGCCTGATAACAGAGAAGCCCACTGCCCATCCAGCCTAATCAATGTTGATGCCTTGAATCTGGGTGGAAGGGCGACTGATATCAAAGCTGTAGACATTCACACAGTGTCAGCCAACAGACCCGATACTTCATGTGAGGTTCTGGAAACTGCATTTCATTAAAAAGACTGAGGACATGGATGACATTATAACAAAGTGGAAATACCAAAACATTTATCTCCAGGCAACAGGCTAAGCCACTTCTCAGTGTTTCTATTGTCTCTATAATAAAACAGTCGTTATTAACAGGATTATGTTATGACTTGCACAGTGTGGCGAGCAGGACGAGGACGAGGGGCGTGAGAGAACGGTGGCGTGATTGATGATGAGCGACGCAACGGTCTCGTATCTCTCACGGAGGAGCGGAAGCATAAAAGGAGGAGCGGCGACAGTGAAGGAAGAGAGAGGACCAGGCCTGGACTATTCGTGTTTTGTATATATGTGGCGGCAGTCGTCCGTGAGGGGCCTTTACTTTCGTTTTGTTGTTTGTTTATGTTTACATGATTAAATTGTATTTGAATGTTCAAACCGGTTTCCACCTCCTTCTTCCCATAACAACATACCTTTACTAGACATAGCAACTACATTTTACTTACATTTTTTTGCTAATTTTCTACTCATTGGTCAAGAAATATAGTCAACTCGTTGGCTGGCTAGTGTTTGCCTTGTGTAAATGACTCACATTGAGAAGCAACATAAGTCTTTACAGTGTCCCTGTTCATACATGACAATATATTAAGAAAGAACAAGTTCTATATGACATTTAAAAATAATTTTCAAAGCAAATCCAGGTCTAAAAATATACATCAGTTAAAGCATGAGTGAATTTACAAAAAAATACAAAAATGCAATAAATTATGGCTAATCTTTAGCCAAAATTTATTGCATGAATAAATAAGCCATATTTATTTAATGAAGCATGTTTCCAAACATGGAAACTCTGAGGTAAAGGGCGTCAAATGCTTGAGCACCAAATCAGCATATTAGAATGATTTGTGAAGGATCATGTGACACTGAAGACTGGAGTAATGATGCTGAAAACTCAGCTTTGCCATCACAGGAATAAATTGCATTTAAAAGATATTAAATGGAAAAAAGCTACTTTAAATTGTACTAATATTGCACAATATTACAGTTTTTACTGTTGTTGTTGTTGTTGTTGTGATGTGTTTTGATCAATTAAATCCAGTCTTGGTGAGTAAAAGAGATTTCTTTAAATAATACTTACTGACCCCAAACTTTTGAATGACAGCTGCCATAGATAGAATTAGATAGATAGATAGAATAGAATAGATAGAAAAGCGGCAGAAAGAATTTTCTTATTTTTGCAATTCAAATCATTTACATATGCCCAAAAGATTAAATTACACATGACATGACACAACTATCCCCAATTTTCTTTAAAGTCATTTAACGGTTATGTGATCCATGAAATGTCAACACAAATACAACACAGCAACTAACGGAATTAATAATCAACTATTCGGTGCAAAATCGGCAAGATGTGAGAGAAATATGGCACAAAAGAGAAAATAAAGAGAGATAAATAAGGGGAATTCTAGCATAGGAGATGAAAAACTTCTTGTCAAGGATTCTTCCCACATAAAGCATTTTATTTTCCCGCAGCCGCTGTGACTGCAGCCCCTACAGAATTGATCACACTGATCTGAATCTGCAGACACATTGGCCCTCATTTATCAAAAGTGCGTACACCAAATTTCGAGCGTACACCTGGCGTACACCCTAAACCACGGTGACTTTGAGATTTATCAATATGGACGTTGGCGTACGGCACGCTCAAATCCCACGCCAGCTCAGGAGGTGGTGTACGCACGTTTGAGTTAGTGCGGAAACGCGCAGAAACACAATTCCTAACACCACAAAACGCACTGACAAACTAAAACATATGACAAAAAAACAACAACAACAACATAGGCTAATTATAAACTTCAGTGTAAAAATCTGTCACAAAAGAACCGGCAAAAGTAATGATTATGAATATGTAAAATATAGCAAGGAGATATTTTAATTGTTTATTAATAAAGAAGTGTTTCTTTGTGTCGGCTGCAAAGATGAAGTTGAGATGCTGACTCGCGATCTTCGCAGTAGTGAACGCGCCAGAGAGAAATGCACATTTCAGATTACATAAGCAGAGAGCAGTCTGCAGTCTGTTTTCTTTCGTTTTGAATTGTTCTGTTTAAAAGTAGACATGTCTGAGGCACCTTATACGCTGAGTTTCGGTTTATTTATGAGATGAGCTCAGTTCACGCGTCCTCCGTTTCATATCATCTGCTATTTACTTTCCTATTTGTTAAATCCAGGTAGGCCTAATTGGTTGACGAAACATTGTTTAAAATTAAGATACAATTAATACAAAACGAAATTCAGTTTAAAGAAAGGTTTTGTGCTTTATGTTTGATGTCTCTGTGAAAGTTTTAAAATATATTTTAGTGCCGCTTTTAGAGCGCTCATGTCCGTATCATTGTTTTTTCCTCATAAATGCGAACACGAATAATAATAAGCAGGGTTTTTCCTGCATGGACAATTATGAGGCGGCCGCCTCCGTCAAATTTCGTGCCGCCTCCGCCTCTCGACAAAACACGGACAGACAGTCACGTGCTCATATACACTTTATCCACCGTGACAGTTCTGTCGCGATTCCCGCTTGTGTCCATTCTCTAACCGTGTAGTTTGCCGATAGTGCTGCACGGATCATAATCCGCGGGTCGAGTAATAAAATCATTCCATTCAATCGAGGGTGGATGACAGCTAAATGAGTGTAATAAAGACACGGAACTCCCATCATGGTACCTAATGTACGGACGGTAACAAAGTTGCGCTGTTGAGTCTCGCGCCGTTATTTATAACATTAATTATAGTTAAGAAACAATATATAGGCTACACACGACCAGAGTGCTGTTTTCCTGAATGCCATCACGATTGAAACCGTGATATTAATTTCATAACAGTTCAATAAACAAAGTTAAAATTAAGTTACTTACATTTTTAGACTGTTTTTGTTCTGTTTTAGCAGCGAAAATAGTTCCAAACAACAGAACCATATCGCGTCTCACAGCAACACTCATCCATGATTCATTACTGAATCATTCAGCGTTTTGTACTAATCGCTTGAGTCAAAGATTCAATTGCCCATTATTAAACCGCCTCATTCTGAATCAATCAGCCATTTGAACGAAACGTTTACATTAATGACTCAATGACTCGCTCATTAAGATGGCCGCCTGCCCCCTCCTACTGGCGGTTTAGTTTCAAAGTATCATTCTTTTCAACATTCCTATATTCAAAAAATATTCAAAATAATCTCATTTAATACAGTTATAATTTTTCAATGTAAATTATTTAATTTGATTGGTAACAGCCTAGTCTTATTATTTTAATTGAATGTATTGATAAAATGTATAAGAATTTTGAATGAAATTTAGAGCATACATTAAATAAAATTAGGGGGAAAATGCCCTTTATAAAGGTACAAAAAATTATTCCGATAAGAGTGTTTTCAACAATGAAACATTGACAATAAGTTTAAAGGGAGTAAAGCCTCTGTTTAGGCTATAAAGAAAATGTAATTTTGCCAAAAGAAGAACTTTTAATTTAAATAAATGTTAATTGTGTGATATGTTATCATATTATCATGCTTAATTGAATAATTGTAATGTGATGATCAGATGCAGATATCTAAATCAAAGAATATGGGTGGTTGGCGGGTGGATTATTATTTATTTTTAACAACAGATTCGAGTGACTCAAAGTGCACCAGATTAATGAATTTATCTTTAAAATGTACAAAATTTTCTCCTGGGGGCGCATGCCCCCGGACCCCCCTAGTGTTACAGTTTTACCACCTCCGCCTCATTTTGAGCCAGGAAAAACCCTGATAAGAATAAGAATATTACAAATGGACATGCAATTATTAATGTGAATGAATGGTAGGCTACTCCACATCACATCATCATCACTATTGTACATGATACGATATTAAATGCTAATTGTTTCAAAACACGTGCTGTAAAATAATGCATTGTGATAGGTCATTTGATCTCCACGTCGGAGAAGTTTCTCTTCTTTGCCGTCTTCCGTGTGTCCATGGCGTAAAATGAGGGCGTGGGGGAAGCGGAGACTTGAATATTTAGAGGCGTGTTATTCTAATGACGATCGTTTTCAGCCGCCGCATTTATCAAGGACAGGTATTGCGTACACCAGGATTTCAAAGGTACGCACAGCTTCATACATCAGGCGGTGAGAGGAGTGTAAGCATAATCTTACGCCAACATATACGCCCGTTTCTACTCAAGAATGATAAATGAGGGCCATTGTGATTAGGTTTTGCAGGGTTATCGACTTTGTGTTAAACTCTGGGCCATCACACAAACTCCTAGCATACGTCTCCCTCCCTCACTACTTCACCATTTATTTCCTTACTTTTATCAATATCTCTTGTTCTAGTCATTTCTCTGTCCTTATCACCCTCAATCTGTTCATCCTTCCCTTCAGACACAGAAGGAAAAATTAAGGATTAAGTGGATACTTAGGTATATACATATTTCCCCCAGATAACATTTCAATGCAAATAATAAAGTTAGAAGTTAATAAATTTCCAGTGGTTACAGTAGCTCCATTAAAAAGTAGATAACTACAAATATATCACATATAATTTCTAATCAGAACAATATTTCTTGATCACAAACAATGAGTTTGAATGAGCTATCAACTGATTTTCATCAACTATCGTCAACTCTTCCAGACTGCTAATCGGGACAAGAATCTGGGCACAAGTTGTGTAGTGTGAATTTAGCTATTTATGTTATTATACTATTATAGTCACATTGTTGTCTCTGTGTCTGTAGGCCTGGCTGTAAGTGTTCACAACACAACAATATTAGAATTATGTTCAACGCCTGACAAAAAACAGTTAACATAAGATATGCAAGTAACAAACATGATATTTAACCAGTCAAATCTCATGCATTTCAGAGTCAATCATGTAAAAAGCTGTTTTAGTTTTCGTCACTGTATCTGTCTGTCACAGTTTCATAAGTGTCCTGGTTCTTTCAACAGCTCTTCCCTAAGCATTCACACCTCTTATGAAAGCGCTCAAAGACAAAAGGCACAGTCTATGGCTGGATGAAAGATGTTATCATCTTCCTGCACTACCAGATGGCTACATTACCCCAAACCCAACTTCATCTAGATACTTCAGTCCTTCAAGTACCCATATGTGGCACAGCATCCCCTAAGGCACTGGGACCCATCTTGAGAGCAGCAGTTCAAGCTTACATTGCAAAGCAGATTGAATGAAGTATTCTAGTAGGACTAGCTATTGTATTCAGGCAATAGTTCTAACTACTTCTCCATGTTTTCTAGCGTATCTGTCTTTCCAAGCTAGGGGCATTTTCACTCTCTTGCATTCCGTCCCTCAGTAGGAGGCGTGTTCCTTCTATACGCCACACTGAGTGATGAAACACCAGGTGATGGTGGATGAAGTCTAAACTTCATTCCCTTGGGCATTGCAATGAGAAACATTAAGAGCCACACTTGTTCATTCACTATACGCTTGTGTCAAACTCTACACACCACTTGTCAAACCAGTGGGACTCCAGCTGATGACCATTTCGCTGAAAGAGTTGTTTTATAAATAGTAAAATAGCTTGTTTAACACTGGGAAAAACTGTGGATGTATATATATATATATATATATATATATATATATATATATATATATATATATATATATATATATATATATATATATATATATATGCTTTATTTTTGGTAGTGTATTCGGCCAAAGCCTCGTTCCGCACGTACAGTCATTTTAGACACAATATTGCACGTTACTTTCTAAATTTTTGCTCTGCCAAACCAAAGTAGTTTTTAATATTATGCATCAGTCAGTTCATGGATAAATCAGGGATTTTGAAGGAATCTGATGAATGAATGATTCAGTGACTCATTTGTGGAACAAATCAGTCACTCGTTTCGTTCGTGAATGAATCAGGTTTTTGAATAATAGACTTAATAAATGACTCACTCTTAAAACCAGTCACTAATAAGCATCTAAAGGTATATTGATGAAATTTGCAGAAACATTCATTAAAAAAACACCAACAGTCTAAAATGCACAAACACAGATAAAAATAGACTATTTTATTATTATCACTTTTTTATAATATTTATATTATGACAATATCAAGGTAATTGCCACAATCGTGCAGCCCAAGCTCTTGTACTGTGTGAGTCTGTTGATGTCAGAACTGAGTACCTTTTTTTACAAAACAATGAAATGTCCTCTTTTAAGGTCACGATGAGGGGAAAACCACAATTGACAGAGGAAATACCACTGTGCAAAGAGCATGTCAGTAAAAGACAGACTTCATTAGGACTACAACCCCCATTCTGTCTCCAGAGCTTATGGCCCAGTTGCTTCAGCAGCTCCCTATTCAACAGAGCCTCAGCCTGCCATCTGAAGACGCCGCGGTGTGCCAAGCTTCTTGAAATATCTCCTCACCAGGGAAATGACTCTGCCTGTCAACCTGAGAAACCAATGTTCCCCCTAAGCCCAAACACATTCTCGAAATAGTCTCGCTTTCTTCAGAAGAGAAAAAGACTGTTTTCTGTGATTCTGCTTGGCATGAAAGTTTAGCCCTGTGGCAGACACAATGGGCACGAGCAACGGTGTGCGGCAGCAAAAAACAAGTTGAAAATCATTTATAAAAGACTTTGAAGTCTGGGACGTTTCGATCCACAGCTGTTTGCATTTATCAATTTATATTATTTAATGCAGTTAAATTGAAGTTAAATTAAGTTTTATTAAGTATTTTTTAAAGTGCCCGTTTCCTTTCATGCAGTGTTACATCGCTGTTTGTGAATGTAAAAGTTTTGCAAAGTTTCAAAGATCAAAGTTCACGATAGTCTTACTTCCTGTATTACAGGAGAGGCTCCCTCTCCGCTTCCTCCGGATCACCAGAGGGAGCTCTCACCAGAATATTGACGGATACTATTCGGACTACAATCCCCATAGGCCCTCATACCTGGGACTGATTACACACACACACACACACACACCACCATTGCGATGTCTTGATTTGCCATGGTGATCATTTCTGAGCGTTTCTGTTGTGGACTATTATTCTGTGTTTGATCTTGGACTGTTTCTCGTTGTTTGATTCTTTGCCGCCTGCTCCGACCTTTGCCTGTCTATTGGAATGTGATTGTCAGCTATCTGCCCAGACCTCTTGCCTGTCCTTTTGTACTGTGTATGTTTGCTGCCTGCCTCGACCTAGCCTGTACCCGTTTTCGACTCTGAGATAATAAAGCTGCAGATGATTTCTCAATCCGATGACTCATTGCACCTACATACACTGTAAAAAACTTAACTCATTATTTTGAGTTATCTTTTTGCATGTTTTTTTTTTAGTTTAACTAACTTATTTCGATAAGTTGAGGACAAGAAAAACTTAAAATTTCTTGTTGTCTGGACAATCTAGTTATCTCTACACAAAAAAATAAGTTGAAATAACTAAATTGCTAAAATATTTTTTACAGTGTAGGTTCGTAACAAATTTACATAATGCCAGCCAATGGTCTTCATCGAACAATGTCTGTTTTGACCTGCCCTTAGAGAGTCTATATTCTTTATCGAACAGGTTTCAGACACTGCGAGAAGAGATGAAGTTACAATGTATATTATGATAAATTTAAAGTGTTTTCTTAGGGGCACTTTAATGGACCTGAGCAAACATGAACTAGCAATTAACAGTTGTATTTTTAATTTAACAAAGATTAATTGAAAACTATTGCACATAGTTAATGATAGTTAAAGGGATAGTTCACCCATTAAATTCTGTCATCATTTACTCACACTCAAGTTGTTCCAAACCTGTATGAGTTTCTTTCTTATGTTGAACACTAAAGAATATATTTTAAAGAATGTTGGTAACCAGACAGTTAAGGGTGGCCATTGACTTCCACAGTATTTTTTTCCTACTATGGATGTCAATGGATACAGTCAACTGTCTGAATATCAAAATTCTTTAAAATATCTTCTTCTTTTGTGTTCAACAGACGAAGGAAACTGTATGTTTAGAACAACTTGAGGGTAGGTAAATGATGACAGATTTAACATTTTTGGCTGAACTATCCCTTTAATGCCTTAACTAAAGTAAACTAATGGGACCTTATCGTAAAGTGTTACCATTTTGTATTTGTGGATTTTACATCCAGATTCCGCACTTTTCCGCCCTTCAAAAATTAGGCCAATTCCCGGCGTTCTCTAGACACCGGATTGAAGCGGGTGATGTGCTTAAGATGATGGGCTGAGAGTGGACACAAGCACTCTTGTGTGTGTTTTTCAAGGGGAAATGGTGAGGGGTGAAGTGTGCTCAGAGAGATGGCATATCTTGGAGGCCGACACGCACCCAGCCCAGCTGAGGCAGACACCTGCACTTCCTCATCCGTGGGGCTCATCGGCGATCCGTGATTACGTCGCATTAGCCCGCTTCGCCGCTGACGTGACTGGGCTGCCAATGGATCCTGTTGTCCTATCAGGGTATCAGAGCTCATCTGTGGCACACTGGCGCCAAGGACTCTCAATGTGAGACACGCCATCAGGCTCCCACTCCAGCGCACATCTGTCTGTAACAGCCTGTTTGTTTTAGACAGTCTGGAATTAAAGGACATTGAATACAATGGTTTTTGCCCTGTGGATTCAGAGCCTGTGAGAGTGCCCTCCAGCTGTGATATAAGTTTGAGGTTTCCAGCTGAACGGTAACCATCATTCAAAACCTAATCACGCCTCAGATAATCTTCCTTCCAAACCTCATCAGTTGTCCGTTCCCCCACCTCTCCTGTTATTTGCTCACAGGACACGGAGGGCATGAGCAGTCACCTATAAACATCACTTCCTCTCTCATGCGTATGGCACTGCAATAATAGAGCGATATGAAGGATTGTTTGGGTCAGGACAAGGAGCATATTCGTAGTGAGAACACAGAAAGAAATTAATTAACCGAGTCTGCTCAGTCAATAATGAATTCTCAATTTCCCCTCCAACGGTTACATATTCAAAGGCCGGCAACATGTGCTCCGTGTTGTAGCCATTCAGATGAATTAAAAAATGTCTTTTGAATTCCTGAATTTGAATTGAGATAGCAAATGGATGGATAAATGCTCCAATTCGATATACAATTAAAATAAACTGAAATTCACATTCATGCAGGCCCGGATTGGCTAATGGAAGCAACCGGGAGAATTCCGGTGGGCCGGTCTGTTTTATTTGCCAGGAGGAGGGCCGGTGTTGTCATGGCACACTGGGTTGAATGCTTGGCTCAGTCCCCAGCTTTCTGAGTGTATATTTTTTGTGTATATAATGAACGTTGTGAAATAATTACTGGTGCATATCGCGATGATAACCGACCTCATAATCTGAGCTGCTTCAGTAAACACGCGCTCGTGCGAGATTGGTTAAAATGTTTGAAATGAGCGATCAAAGCGGGATTTTAGTTCACAGAAGCGCGAGCCGCGTGGCCCGCGCGCGGAATCCTCAAGCTACGCTTCACGAGATATGCAAGTAAACTAAACAAATGTTTTTATTACGAAAGGAAGTTTTATAACGGACGACAGAAATAATCAGTTGTTTGGGAGATCAGTAGAAGAGATGAGAGGACATGGAGTCGGAGATGATCAGAGATTAAGAGCAGGTAGAGGAATAGCCTAATGCAGCCAGAATGAGAATAACTTTATTACAATGGATTCCTATTTAACACAGATATAGGCTACATATGTTCTTTGCCATTGATGACAGTGTAAAAATAAGCTCAATTTAACAACAGCACTATTATATAGATCAGTAAATTTTATTTATTTTAAATGAAGTCTCTTCTCACCAAGGCTGCTTTATCTGATGATAAAAAAAATTGACAAACAGTAATATTGTAAAAATTATGACAATTTAAAATGATGTTTTCTTTTTAATATATTTTAAAATGTATTTGAAAGCTGAATTTTCAACATCATTACTGTTGCTGATTACACTATCAGTTTTCAGTGTCACATGATCCTCAGAAATCATTCTAATATGCTGATTTTACTCTCAAAAACATAAATTGATTTTCATTTTTTTCCCCAAAATTCTATGATGAATAGAAAGTTCAATAAATAGCATTTATTTAAAATATAGTCTTGTCTAACATTATAATGTCTTTACTGTAACTTTTGATCAAGTTAATAACTCATCCTTGATGAATAAAAGTAATTTTCTAATTTCTTTTCTCTTTCCCCAAAAAATAAAAAATAAATTCTTACTGAGCCCAAACTTTTGAATGGTAGTGATTAATGTTACAAAAGCTTTCCATTTCAGATCAATTCTGTTCTTTTGAACTTTCTATTCATCAAAGAATCCTGAAATAAAAATGTAAAAAACTGTTTTCAACATGGATAATAATCATAAATGTTTATTGAGCATCATATTATAATAATTTCTGTAGGATCATGTGACACTAAAGACTGGAGTAATGATGCTGTAAATTCAGCTTTTATCACAGGAATAAATTACACTTCACTATATATTCACATAGAAAACCGCTGATTTAAATTGTAATAATATTTCACAATATTACTGTTTTTTTTTTTTTTATCAAATAATTGCAGCCTTGGTGAGCAGAAGAGACATCTTTTAAAAACATAAAAAATCTTACCGATCTAAAACTTTTGACCGGTTGTGTATATGGGTCTCGTATATTGCCATTATTATTGTATAAATATATATATTTGTATACCTCGAATGTTTTTATATTTCCCCAGTACTGGGACTTTTCTGTTTGTATTACTTCACTTGTCTGGGTGGGCATATGCCCCCTAACCCCCCTAGCAAAAGATCACTTTTCGGACCTCTGTATTTATAATACCCTATGTACGGCTATTGCACTGAATAACAAGGCTGTACAGAACACTGCACTATTGCAGACTTATATACTGAGGTTTCAATTACATTATTTTAATATTAAGTCAGGAACTAACGTGGGCCGGTCTAAGGCATGAAACTCCAGGGCTGAAAATGAGTCCCACTCCGGCCCTGCATTCATGTAACTGTCATTTTAAGTTAGACACTGACTTCAACATCAACAAACACTAAATCAAGATAGAAATGTAAAAGTAGCAGATCTGCCATTGCATGGAAAGTTTAGAATAAGAACCATAACAAAAATTATGGAGAATGATATGCTGCCTTGTTTATTGTTTTGCATCCCTCTTTTTGCACTCTTCTTCGACTACTTCACAGCACATCACAACTGTGCGTATTGCCACCTAATAATGGACTCATACTCAACATGTGCTCTTGTATACGCACCATCTGCATGGACACAAAAATTGGGCTCGGACCCACCTGATGATGAAAATGATGTGTTCAGTGCTCAGACCGTCGCTGTACTTGGACGCCGAAGTATAATTTGGGCTTTACCTTTCCTCCAATGATTTTTTGTTTCAATTTTGACAGAAGGGTCTCAGATAGAATCAGAAATCAGCCTATCTGAACAAGTGAGTCTTTATTACAGTATTCAAGCTTCAAAGCGGCAGTGGACTTTCAGCTGCTTTTTCCATTTGCCCAGACCTTAGGGGGCAGGGGCTCTCAAGTTCACAGAAAAGATGTAAATATTTAAAATCCCATCACTCTTCTTCTGGAGCAAGACATGGCCTAGGTCAGAGGTGTGTCCATGCTGAGAAATCGCCCGTCACGTGAACGGCATGAGGTCTGAATGGGTTGCGTTTCACTTTACCCCTCCAGAGACGATTGTATATAGAGGGGAAGTGATTAAAAGATTATTAGATTAACTGCACAAGAGTCAACCCTGTACATCAAATTAAGAGAGCTTAATGTAGGCTATTTCAGCCTTCGTGTCTACACTGTGTGAAATTGGCATTTGGGTCTGCCAGCATCAAACACATGTATATTTGTTATGCTGTAATGTAATAATTTATTTAGCAATAAAAGTCCAGAGTGCTACACAGCAAGTGTTAATGACCCGTATTGTTTCCCAACAATAAATGTAGCATTCACATATTAAGAATTGGCAGTAACATTAATAACAATTTTATTGTAATTCATAAGGGTCATTGACATTGTCTCCTAAATTTGTCTGGATCTATTCATTTATTTAAAAATACATCAGAAATGCAATTCATACATAATGAATAGAATAGACCCCTTATTTGATGAATATGTTTATTATTATTATATATTATTTACTTTTTTTATTTTTATATAAGTTTCTTTTACTTGATGGTTTGATGGCTTTTATTTTATTTTGGACACTTTATCTTGTTATTGACCCATCAACCACTGAAAAACTCATTGGCAGGGCGTGTTGGCCCTGAACGTAGCCAAACATCTTGTCATTAAAATGAAATGGCCATCCAGGGGCCCTTGACCCTTAGCAGCACCAACACTTTCCCATTGAGTGTACCGTCTGAGGTGTTAGCGGATAAAGTGCAGTCTCTGCAAAGGGTGTGTGATAAGATGAGAAGCTTTGGCAAAGCCCAAGAGAGCTGAAGAGGTCAGGCTTTATTCTGACATGCACTATATCAAACCACAGACCGTTGAGGCCAAAGAGAGCTGCCAAATGCAGTGTGTACAGACAAGATAAATGTTTTATAGAAAAACTATATTTTGTTCTGTTTATTTTTAATCCGTTTTCTCTCATTTTACCTCACCGCCAGTGTACAGAAAGAGCAGTCGCACAGACGTGGTAATTAATTAAGCAAAAAAACGGGAAGCGCTTCCCTGAGTGCCCATAACGAATGACGCAATCGATGGCCGCGGCTCTGCTGATACACGAGGAGAAACTGGAATCGTGGAGCTAATTGTTTTTGAATCAGCAACGTGAGGGAATGCAGAAGGGTAGCTAATGGCTTCTGCTTATGCAGCAACTGCCACAGACTGCATTATTCAGTCCGGCCTTCTGGCTCCTCATCCCTGAAGTCCGACCCGAGGCAGCATGGAGAAGGAACGAGAGAACGGAGACGGTGGACAAGACCAAGGGAGCCGAGAGATGAGCCCGAGTGTCCGCACTGCATTAGCCTCAAATAGCACTGGCGGTCAGTCACTCTGATTAATGGGACATGGAGGGAGGGGTGTGTTTGTATGGAGGGGAATTCATACAGAGAAGTCGAGAAGTTATCCGCACTCCGGCAGAGGTGTAGATTACAATGCAAGGATGGAGAGTAAGTTCTTTCCAACAAGTTTTATCTGCTGTAGCAGGGATACGGAAACGCTAATTAAATAGGGCTTAAAGGGTAGCGCTACTGACATCATCATATCTGGGACATTTGTATTGTGATCTTTAAATGAGAAGCTAAAGGAAATGTCAACAGCTTTCTTGCAAGTTTTCAACTCGGTTTTTAATCTTTCAAGTAAAGAGTGGGTTACTTTCAATTATTTTCTTATTCATTTTTAATTGTGTTTATTGCTGCTAAAGGTCAGGCTGGCTGTTTGTGTGCATTTCCCAACAGAAGGAAAAGGAAGTCTTGCTGGTAAATCAGTAGGTCTCTTTAAAAATGCACAGGATCCACCGCAGGAAGCCATGACCTGCCACTGCTAACCTATCAAACAACAAATATCAGGTAATGCAGCCAATCAAATCCCACATGCATGCTGGGCGGATGTGTGACAGGATATAATGGACCTGAAGCAGTTTGACATCTTCAGCGGTAAAGTGGAGAAATGTTCATATGAATGTAAATTAACAGGCTGCGAGACATGCATCAAGGAAAGTGACTAAATGTGGATTTTTTGAACTTGCTATATATATATATGTTATATAATATATATATATTATACTTGGTTATCAAACCAAGTGGAATTTACTTTACATCAAGAAATACAGCATTTCAGAAAAAAAAGTTTTCTAGCTTTCTAAAATAATCAGTCATTAATTCCATTAAGAGCTAATACTTTTCCCCTAAATTGATTCCTATTTCTTTAGAGTAAGTGTTCATGTACTTTTTGGGGTCACTGTATATTACAAAAAGCTTAAAGGTGCCGGTTTCCCAAAGATTATCAGGAAAGTACAAAAACACAACCTTGACTTCATGTTGAAGGATGTATCTCGTCTTGTTTTTTTGTGCCATTTAAGAGATAGTGCAATAAATGCAATGAACTGCTCTGACAACTGCATGGATAACAGTGTCTGGAGCAACTCAATGGATATCAGGCATGTGATCTTATGATTTATTTAATCTAAAGAGACTTTCAGCAAGCACCACTTTCAGTGACTAAGCTTCAACAGAGAGCAAAAGACGAAATCATACATTTCTCCACAGCCGTTCTTTTTGTTTAATCCCCCCCCCCCCCCCCATTATGGGTGTTGGGCTTTTCACACCATGGGGCTATTATACAGGACTGATCTGGGATCAATAGCATTGTATAATGATTTATTCCAGAGATCTGGTCAATGAGATAGCAGATAGTGTCAGCAGAAATCCATGGGGAAAAAAAACAGTGAATGGAGATATTAAATATTTTATTTATTCTAAAACAATGACCAAATCAATAGATATATAAAGGCTCAGCCAATGTCAATAATAAACTACTGCATGCAAACACAAACGATCTTGGCACAGCAGACCAAAATGTTCCAGAGAATTCCAAACGCAGATAATTCACAGCGTTTAATTACAATAGTATTCTCATTATAATGGCATATATATGCCAGTCCCAATAGTTATTAATGTGCATTGCTGTTTGAGCTGTGCACGCTAAAGATAATCACCGGTACAATTAAGCGCTTTACTGCATCGTTCATTAACTCAACCAAACGCATCCTATATTAGATTAATTATATATATATAAACACACAAAATAAACATATTACAACTTACAATAGCACAAAATGCTGCGAATGCTCAAGACAACTTGTCTGTGGCGTGCTTGTCATGAAGGCTTAACTCCATAGACGCGCTCTTTCCGCCACAACGTGCTCGACGCGCTGAAACACTGGCGAACACGAATTCACAACATGCTTTTACAGGCGTGCTCTTATTTTAATGTTATGAAGCCTATGTGACAGATTTGTGCTGCACTGAATTATCTTCCTTTTCGAAGTTTTTCCAATCATTAAAAAACCATCATGGCGAACAGCGCGCATCTCTCAACTGAAGTAAATAATCTATTATCTATCGACTTTGATATATCGGCCTAAATTTCTTATCGGATCGATAACGATAACATCAAAAAGGACCATTTATCGGCCGATATCGATATGTGGTCGATATACCGCGCATGCCTACAAAAAATAGATTTATTGTTAATAAACATAAATTAGAGTTAAATAGAAATATTCAAAATATAATACTATAATACTAAAATAACACAGATGCAAAAAAAAGTATTTGGCAAATGCTTTATTGTCCATTCAAGGCACACATTTGATCAGTTTTTGTTGCTATCGCCATGCTCTACTAAAACTATGATTCAAACCTGTGATATTATGCTGTCAATATTACATACTGCACCTTTAATAAAGATCTATTATAAAGTCCCAACTGTACTGCGTTTGGGTTCTGTTCGCTTTTTCATTGTGCAAATTTACAATTATTGAAATCCAAAGCATTCTTAGACAATGAAGTTATACCTGTCCAGAGTGCTTTAGTGTGCACAGAAATAGACACAATTGTCTAGCAAGGTTTAGCATGGAAAAGCTTTTCTGTTCCCTGCCCTAAAATGTATATTTCTCATCATATGGTCTCCCTAATGTGACTATTTTAAGTATATAGTGGTTTGAGTGCTTAGATTTGGAACCAGAGAGGACGCACTATTTCAAAGGGGGCGCAGCAAACTGAGAGAAACCTCATCCCGGGAACATCCTGTCCCACTTTCCACCAGCCGTCGTGTCAGGGATGCGCATTTGTGCATGCATGTGCATGCTTACGTGCACGCGTGTGGTTTGGGACGGTGCAGCAGCCAGTTCTGTAATGAGTCTCTTTTCTTTTGTCTCCAAGGCCATTTTCTGGAACTAGATTCACATGCCTCATCCTGCTAAAAGGTTTTGATTAAAATTTAAAACAGGACTGCACCATCCTTGCATCGCCCTGTTTATATTTAAACTGCATTTAAGAGGCCGCTTGTGTAGTTTCCGGAACTCTCAATACACATATCTATCATGCAGATAACACCTGGAAACTTCTGATTGTACATTTGGCAGTAGACTATCCTTGTGTGACTCAGGGGAGTGCGTTTTTAAAACTTGCACTTCTTATGGAGCCTGTGGCATGATGGGACATGCTTTGTGCCACACTACAAATCTACAAAAATATGTTTCAATATGCTAATGAGTAATATCTGAGGGAGCACTTCTCTTATCTAATGTCTCGGCACACACATTATTATCTTCCTGAACCATCATGGTACATTTGCTGTAATTTTCTGTTTAACAAAGTGTAGCAACATATTAGTGCTAATAAGGCAACAGATAAGGGAGTAGTTGGTAAATTGCTGCTTCTGGAAACACAAAGTGCACAGAGAAATTACAAAACTGTAGCTTACAATCTTTGCCAATCATGTCTTGTTTGAATGCTGTTTTCATTGCTTTAAATGTCTTGATCCAGAAATAACAAATCAAAAGATTAAAATTATATGAAAAACAAACAATTGAGATGGAGCAAACAGAAACTTTAGCTTAAGATACCAACCTTTGCAGTCCAGTGTTGTTATTAATTAAAGCTAAAACTAGTATTGTTGTTAATTGAAATAAAGCTGGGAAAAAAAAATACATAACCCTTAAAGGGACAAGCATAAATAAATTTGATGGAAAAATGATCAAAAAAAATGATCATTGCTATTTTTGTATGTATCTAGACTAAAATGACACAGTTCATGCATTTTTTTTCAAAATATGACCTTTATTTTATAAGTTACACTCTGTATCTCCCGAGATACATAAACCATTTAGGGTAACATTTTGCAATGTATTCTTTTTTTATTATAGTTCATATGACAACTTTTAAAACATTTAATGAACAATTAATTAGCTAATTTTTTTCATGTTATGCATACAACATTAGAAAATTTGAAAAAAACTGAACTTTTTCTCCAAGATGCATTGCCTATGTAGGATATACATTTAACATTTCATAATTTTTTAAACAGTTCATGTGCCGATTTTAAAACACCTTTTTTCCTGTTTTGTTTTTTTAATTCTACCATTTTCCCTGTGGTGCCCCACACCAGATATATGGGCAATTGAAGCTGAGAAAACAGTTGCGAGCATTTTGTCCAGTGACCAGGCAAAGCCTCACTTTGCACTTCTGACACATGATGGATGTCTGGCCATCCTGACACATCCAAAACCTTTATCCTATTCAATATCTGTAGAGAACAGGCCTCAAAACAAAAGAATATCTGTGAGTGACCAGCCCTGTTAAATACCCTTATACACTGTAAAAAGTGAACAGTTGGATCAACTTAAAAAAATTACTTCAATTGGTAACACCTAAAAAAATTTAGTTTTCTCAACTTAAATTATCACATTAAAATGTGATAATTTAAGTTGAGAAAACTTAATTTTTTTAGGTGTTACCAATTGAAGTATTTTTTTTAGGTTGATCCAACTGTTCACTTTTTACAGTGTATGGGCAATGTATCCCCCAGGATACAGACATTCAATGCCTGATAATCAAAGTTGTGAGAAGATTATTTTGAAAATATCAACAAGAACATGTAAAACTATTCTTAAAAAACTATTTTCTAAAACAAAATCACTATAAAATATCATAACCGTGAAAAATTAAAAAACGCTTATCTCATGGCCAGTGTCTTTGTCCACGTATGTTGCCATTTTGGATTTTGATACACATTTTTGGAATGTTAGCATAAAGTCACATGACCTAATTTACATGACCCATCACCCCATCAGTGTTTCTCATCATCTGCAACCAAATAATGCCCTCCCCCCATAGCCCCTCCCCCTTTCAGCCTGCTAAATGACTGTATCCCCCAAGATACAGAAACTCTTTATAAACTATAACAAAAAACAAAACAAAAATTTGAAATGTTTCCCTGCCAACCAACTGAAATAAATAAGCTGAAGTTGAAGTACTAAAATTACTAAAACTGTAATAAATATAAATTAGAGCTAAATATAAATATTCAAAATATAATACTATAATGCTAACAGTTGCAAAAAAGTCATTTTTCATTCACATGCATTTGGCAAATGCGTTATAGTCTATTCAAGACACAGATTTTATCAGTTTTTGTTGCTATTGCCATGCTCTACTAAAACTGTGATTCAAACCTGTGATAGAATTATCCCGTCAAAATCAACATGGTGTTTGCATCCCATTTTACTTCCGTAATGTGATTTCAGAGTGAGACAGGATATTGTTTAAGAGCGATTTTTGATGGACAATTATAAAGACGTTCACAATAAGACCAGGAGCATGCAAAGAGGTGAACTGACTCCATTTTGATTTCATGTTGACCACAAGAGGGTCGCCTCTACTGACTCTTCCCATCAGATCTCATCTTCATCAACTATGTCAACACTACAAGAGTGACAGCTGGTGTGAACACAATCACTGCTGCTCAAACCGCATGGACCGACACAGCTGTGTAATCATGCTGTTGGTGTATTAGAACTGGCACATTTGATCTAAAACCATCGAAACCTAATTTTAGGCACTGTAATATGAGACACTTGTGTGTTCTCTCTAGTCACACTGCTTTCCTGAGCACTTTTCCTGTGGGACAGCAGTGGAATGGTGATACCTCCAACAGCATTAAGCTCTGCTCCAGCAATTCATCCAAATTCTTTTTGACAGTTGGTGTTTTCTTGGCATAGTGCTTTTGTGTTTTCTCGAGACTTATGTGTAAATAAGCGGCAGATGATTGAGAGACTCACATGCCTTCTGGTACAGTCACATTTTTTCTTTAACTCTTTCCCTGCCATTGACAGAATTTTCCGGCTTTTTCTCTGTTATATGGTGGGGGGGGGGGGGGGGGGGCGCTATTACATATCTTCTGAAAGAGTACAGAATCTACGCATCAAAACAAAGGCGAAAAAGAAGCAGAAACAAGCGATAGCATATGTAAACTGATGCATATTTTAAATAACGTGATCATCAAACTATTAGCATATAAATCAAATCTGCCTACTGAATACCATGTTGACCAAGTAAGTGGTTAGCTATAGAACTCTGGGGGTGTTTATGGAAGCGATCGACTCCATCTGTGTTTTGATCCTCGTTCTGAATCCTATCTGGATGTAGTCTTTGACAAAAATGCAATTTTTCTCAGGTTTTTGGTTCAAAATGTTGCTTTATGAAACTTTCCCACATGGAAGTGTTGATATAATAGTGCATGAAGCTAGAATAAAAACAGAGAATTGAAAACAGAGGCTCTTTTTTTGTTCTTGATATATTTACTGTTTATAGTCTGGGGGCCATGACATTTTTGTGAATATAATAAAAAAAATGATGGCACTGGTTGGCAACTTAAAAAAAATACTCTGGTGTGGAAAGAGTTAAAAAGATCTAATTAGTGATTCTAACCTGATACATTTACACTCCATTACATAATACAATTGAAACAGAAATTGACATGGCGGGATGTAAGCTTACTTTGCTGAATCTTCTTTTTGCTTGATAAATGTTTATCAGCCATTCTGACTTTTGAATTTACCTTATAGAAACCTTCTGAACACTTACAGGCAAAACAAATCAAGCACAAACTGCTCAGGTAAATGCATGACAATTCAATGAAACACTGTTTTTGAGTGTGCACTTCACAGAGTCATGACGGACACAAGTGTTCTGCCCTCACAAATAAGATTTCATATGCACTGTGGTAAATGTGTCATTCCAGGCAAAACATTTGCCTGTGACAGTTAAGGATGATAACATTTCCACATGCTGTCGACTGAAGTGCAAATATGCAGCATATAAAGATCTACAAGTATATCATTAGCCTCAGTGACACATCTGAGAGGTGGGCTAAATTGTCCATTAAATAGTCTCCAAACATAGTCTAAATGGACCATCAAGACAGCCGTAAACTACACAAGGCAATATATCAATACATTGCATCTTTTTGTCTAAAATGAGATATCGTGTAATGTTTCTCGTTCTCCGTGTACTGTTCACTGAACTCGGTTTATTTGGAACTTTCTTGGCCCATAAAGCATCAATGCAATACATGCACAGAATATTAAAGTACAAATGCAGTAGTTTGCATAGCTGAGAACTACATTCACCGTTTATGGCTTTGAACCACATTGAGAAGCAGAGTAAATCTGCTCAGACTCAAACAACCAGAAAAAGAAAAGAATGGCAATGAAATTAAGAGAAAATAGTGCCATTCAAGGTCTTACAGTGTGAATTTCGTCTGGTAATAACCCATCACAGCATTTCCTAGCCTGATTCCCTCGGGGGGGAAAGGCGGAAAGCATGCAGGTTAGCCTCGGATGCTACACCGTGAAAATCCAGCATGATAATTGTGAGTGTGTGTGTGTTTTACATGCAGATACAGCATGAAGGCTGAGAGGTGGGCGGTGTGTGTGTGTATTCAGGGTGTGGAGTGGACTCTTCCATTATAATACAATTTTGCCTTTTCTCACTCTCGCTCTTCCTCTAAATAGGAGTTTATGTTACAGATATTAGTGAGCTGTGTCAGACATTTAACTGGCTTTTATTGATCCTCGGTTTCGATCCAGCAAAAGCACTTTTTTAATGGATTGTAATGGACCTGCACTTTGAAGTCCATCCCTTCACTAAATCTCAGCTTGTTTTCCTCTCGTTTCTGAGATGTTTTTTGCATGAGAGTTTAAAGATTTTTTTTTTTTTTTTTTAAATGTTATAATTGCAATCAAGGCATTTGCCTTGCCTGTTTTCCCAAGAGTACATGCCTTCAATCTCCTCTACAGTGAGTCTAATGGGTACTCATGAAAGGAAAAGAAGGATCTAGAATTAGTCTGTTGAGTGTGTGGGCTGAAAGTCATTAGTAATTGCCAGTATATTGTGGTCATCACTGCTGTGTCGCTCTGCATCAGAGGCTAGATCTATGTATATTTAGCAGACACAATCTGCCTTGGCAGTTCTCTGGATGTGCACTTTCTAGCTTTTTAGTATTTGTAATAATTCTTTTTTTATGTACAGTATCAACGTATTTACAGTTTCTAAAGCATAAACCCATCTGCAGTTGTAGGTAAGTACAAATTACATATACTGCTGTTCAAAAGTTTTGGGTCAGAAATATTTTTTAATTATTATTTTTGAAAGGAATTATTATTTTTATTCAGCAAGGATGCATTAAATTGACTTTCTATTCATCAAAGAATCTTGACAATTTTTTTTAATCACTGTCTCCACAAAAATATTAGGCAGCACAACTGTTTTTTAATATTGATAAGAAATGTTACTTAAGCATCGAATCATATCAGAATGATTTTTCTAAAGGTCATGTGACACTGAAGACTGGAGTAATGACGCTGATGCTTTCCCATCACAGGAATAAATGTTTTGAAATACATTAAATAGAAAACAGTAACTTTAAATTGTAAAAATATTTCACAATATTACTGTTTTTACTGTTGAACAGTATTGTATATAAAATTAACAAAAAATATTTGTTGGCCTTTATAAAGATTTAATAATTATAAAATATAAAACTCCAGTAACAAGACCTAAAAGTGAGAGACAATGCATATACTGATTTGTCAGAATTTAATAAATGAACTTCATTAGGCATTTAATGCATTAAATAAATATTTAATTATACAATATTTTTATAAATACAATAAAATCCACCTATGAAATCCATGATTTTAGTATTCTATTAACTTGAACAGATGAATATACCACATAGAAGCTGTGCATATGTTGAATTTGTATTTCACGGTATCTAAATTTAGCAAAATGATCTGTATATATCTATGAACACTAATGAGATAACATTACACTGTTACACTGTTTCAACACCTTCAAAGTCTTAAAATTGTTATGTTGCTATAAGATTATTTTCTCTCAAAATCATTGCTTAAAAAGACCAGTTTTAGAAACATCCTTAAATTCACTGTAGGGTGTGAAACAAAATTTGGGAACCAATTTAGGTGAAGCTTTTGACCTTCAAAGTCCAATCTTGCATCAGATGGCGGCCCTGGCACTGTGTGGTTCTGGCATTCAGAGGTGAATGATGACACCAGTACCCGCAGCGTGAATGAGGCCAATGCATTCCAATGACCACAGGTCGCTGTTTCCCCAGCAGACATGAGTCAACACATTGTCATATGCCCAAACCCATCTGGGGCCCTTTTCACAAACACGTCCAGCGCTGTAACAGGCTCAGGCTAAAAGATCTACTGACACAGTAGCCCAGTGGCCACAGGGTGTGAAAATGTATCTGTTTGGTGCAAGACACCGCAATGTATAACTGTTGCAAATGCATCTCTGCTATCTAGAGCAGCGCACAAATATGTCCGAAAAAAAGGTGACGTCCAGTGCATGATGACAAGATAAAAATGATTCTAGTGCAACCTTGTTTGCTTCCTACAGACATTTTGAACAGACAAGTCGGTAAGTTGCAATAGTCTTTTCTTCCCTATTGTGACGTATATCAAAATGACTCGAACAAGAACAAATGTAGGGCGGGGACTTGATTTTGTCCATCGAAAATGGATTGGATCGTTGGATGGTTGTGGTTTCCTACTGGCAGATCTCATGTGATTGACAGGTTGTCCCGCCCTTGCGCCAGTGAACTCGTCATCCGAGAAGAGAAGAGAAGAGAAGAGAAGAGAAGAGAAGAGAAGAGAAGAGAAGAGAAGAGAAGAGAAGAGAAGAGAAGAGAAGAGAAGAGAAGAGAAGAGAAGATGCAAGAGGGAGGGGATGTTATTCTGATTAAAATAGTGATTAAAAAAAATACAAATTTGAATAAAAAATAGTGATGTGCACAGATAAATCCTTTATACTAAATACTGCAATATTCCATAAAAAAGAAGAGTCAATTTTGATTTCATAGGGACTTTAAGGCATTAAAATCACTCCAAAAGTTAATCATAATTATGCAAATACCTTATTTTAGTCATTCTAATAAGGCTGCATCACATGTATAATTGGTGGAGAAGGGAGTCCAAAAATGCATTGTGATGTGTTCCCTCAAAAAATAAATCAATGATATTCAATGAGATCGAAAAGTATTCAAAAAGTATTCAGTGCAATAAAAATGTGAAGTATTTTGCTAAATATTTGTGTTTCATATGCATGTACTGTGCTGTTAGCTTAGCAACATGCTAACATCAAATTCTACTGAAATCAACTGTGAATAATGTCTTCCACACAAAGCTAATGTACTAATCATTCACATATGAGGTTCCATGACTGTTGGGATACTGCATTAGAAGGCAGGCTGTAGGCAGCTCACTAGGTTTTGGAAGAGCTAAAGTGATTGATTTGCAATGAAAACAAGTGATTGATTTCTCTGTTTCTTTTTTAAGAAGAGGCACTAATAAAGCACTGAACGTATGCTCAGAGAATGCTTACAGAGCCCCTAATTTGCACAACAGTGTTAAATTAATTGTATCTTGCTGGTGCGCTGGAGTCTTAATGTAGTTGCTTTAAAACAAAACACTTTTTTTTCTATCTCTATTTGTCTCTCTCTCACTTTGATTCACAGCATGGTGACAGTAAGCTGTGACTTGTACATGTTCCTCCTTGTGCTGTCTACGGTGTTACATCACCAGCTTAGTCATTTAAATATATTCTCTGCGTGATTCAGAAAGAGAAAGAATATATATATATATAGATTTATTTTTGAGTGTACTGTATATGTGTGGTGTGTGTGTGTGTGTGTGTGTGTGTGTGTGTGTGTGTGTGTGTGTGTGTGTGTGTGTGTGTGTGTGTGTGTGTGTGTGTGTGTGTGTGTGTGTACACATTCACAATGGCCCTCATTTATCAAAAGTGCGTACACCAAATTTCCAGCGTACACCTGGCGTACACCCAAAACCACGGTGACTTTAAGATTTATCAATATGGACGTTGGCGTACGGCACGCTCAAATCCCACGCCAGCTCAGGAGGTGGTGTACGCACGTTTGAGTTAGTGCAGAAATGCGCAGAAAAACAATTCCTAACACCACAAAACGCACTGACAAACTAAAACATATGACAAAAAAAAAACATAGTAGGCTAATTATAAACTTCAGTGTAAAAATCTGTCACAAAGAACCGGCAAAAGTAATGATTATGAATATGTAAAATATAGCAAGGAGATATTTTAATTGTTTATTAATAAAGAAGTGTTTTCTTTGTGCTGCAAAGATGAAGTTGAGATGCTGACTCGCGATCTTCGCAGCGTGAACGCGCCAGAGAGAAATGCACATTTCAGATTACATAAGCAGAGAGCAGTCTGTTTTCTTTCGTTTTGAATTGAAACTTAAAGTAAAATTAAGATACAATTAATACAAAACGAAATTCAGTTTAAAGAAAGGTTTTGTGCTTTCTGTTTGATGTCTCTGTGAAAGTTTTAAAATATATTTTAGTGCCGCTTTCAGAGCGCTCACGTCCGTATCATTGTTTTTTCCTCATAAATGCGAACACTAATAAGAATAAGAATATTACAAATGGACATGCAATTATTAATGTGAATGAATGGTACTCCACACATCATCATCACTATTGTACGTGATATGATAAATGCTAATTGTTTCAAAACACGTGCTGTAAAATAATGCATTGTGATAGGTCATTTGATCTCCACGTCGGAGAAGTTTCTCTTCTTTGCCGTCTTCCGTGTGTCCATGGCGTAAAATGAGGGCGTGGGGGAAGCGGAGACTTGAATATTTAGAGGCGTGTTATTCTAATGACGATCGTTTTCAGCCACTGCATTTATCAAGGACAGGTATTGCGTACACCAGGATTTCAAAGGTACGCACAGCTTCATACATCAGGCGGTGAGAGGAGTGTAAGCATAATCTTACGCCACCATATACGCCCGTTTCTACGCAATAATGATAAATGAGGGCCAATGTGTGTACATACACACACATTCTTGTACTATCTTTGTAAGGACATCGAAATTATTCCATTTCCCCCATTGCAAATCAGCTTTATTGAGATTTGCGTGTATGGCGTTGTGTCGGTAAGCAGTTTGCTGTTGTCAATGTTGTGGATCGAGTGGCCCATGGTGACGTGGGGTTATGGTATGGGCAGGCGTATGTTATGGACAACGAACACAGGTGCATTTTATTGATGGTTTTACTGTATTGACCCCCCCAATACAGTAAAACTGCACATTTTAGAGTGGCTTTTTATTGTGGCCAGCCTAATGCACACCTGTGCAATAATCATGCTGTCTAATCAGCATCTTGATATGCCACACATGTGAGGTGGATGGATTATCTCAGGCAAAGGAGAAAGTGCTCACTAACAGATTTAGACAGATTTGTGAACAATATTTGAGAGAAATAGGCCTTTTGTGTACATAGAAGAAGTCTTAGATCTTAGAGTTCAGCTCATGAAAAATGGGGGCAAAAACAAAAGTCTTACGTTTATAATTTTGTTCAGTGTGTATATGTATATATATATATATATATACATATATATACACACACATACATACATATACTCAGATAAAAAAATATATTTTTATTTAGTATGTATATACTGTAGTCTCCCCAGATAAATTTTATCCTCTACTATTCTTCAAATAAAAGTCCTCAAAAACAAATACATGCAATTTAGGTGAGCATATAAATAACACGCATGAAAGACTGCAACTGACGTGCCTACAAGCACTGTGCCCAGAAAGGGATAACAGATCACATGACATGTAAAGACATTCCATTTTGTGTAATTAAAGCACATTTATTTTGGAAAAGCAATAATCACAGGATCCCTTCATCATGGTATTTCCTTGTTCAAAGCCCTTTTTCCACCAGTAAATAATTCATACCCCAGCTCTTCAAAGTGGTGCAGAAAATGTGACCTAAATAAAAAAAAATCTCAAAGACGTAAAAAAAAAATCCAATACTAGAACAAGGCTGAAAATGTATGAGACCGGATCTTTCATCCATGTCTACTGCACTTACATTTTAATAATACATTATCTAAATAAAGTCAGACAATCATCAGTGGCCTCGAGGAAAAGCCTTGAAAACCATTGCTTTCATATGAAATGCCTTTTGATTTGACACCGAATGTGGTACATCCTTCTGCTGTTTTACAGAGCACAGGCGGCCATGTAATCATCACAATAACCAGTCATGTATATAATACTCATTTGTGTGATAGCAATGTCTGTAGTTTCGGGTAAACGCTGTCGTATTGAGAACAGAGCGCAGGGCGGCACAGCAGGGAGGCTGCTAATGTGGCTAATGAGTGTAAACTGGACACACTGCTCTCAGACTGAGTGCAAACTCACAGAGAGATCTCACTGCTGGGAGCGCCTGCAGATACAGTGCAGCTCACATATGTACAGTGCACAAGCACTTTCTCGTTCCTGTCTATTCTGATTCTTTGTACTATTGCCACAGTGAAACCTTCAAATGAAGGCATTAGCAACCCATGTTAATTACATAATGTAATGCCTTTTCAAATTCCAGTCTGAGTGAAGGTCGAAACCAGAAGAGAGTCAAGTCCGAGTCCATGACAGGAGCAAAAAATGGACTTGGACTCGTAGACTTGTAGTTTGATTTTCATCATCTTGGTCATTGTGCAGGAACCAGTGCTATTTTAGCATCATTTATGTACTTATATAAAATGTATTAATATTTTTCCTTTAAATAATTTCGGTTTTCATTTTATTTTTAGTTTAAGTTTTAGTAATTTTGTTATGTGCTTTAGTCATTTATATTTAGCTTTATTTTTAATTATCAGTTTTATTTAAACTTATTTTATGTCAGTTAGTTGACAAGACAAGGTTTTAGTTTTAGTTAACAATAACAACACTGCCAAGACCATATTTTCATGGTCTTCTTGGCTCTCGAGTCCAAGATCATAGTCATAAGCCCATTTCACACACACACAGTCTTTACTGGTAAATTACCAGTATGAGATCATGTGTGAAAAGAAACTTTTAAAAAATACCGGTAAATTGGTTTCGGCAATTTACCAGTAAGGGAAATTGTAACATTACCAGTAATGTACTCTGTGTGAATGTGGAATGAAGATTTCTGGTTTGATCACGTATGAAGTCAGAACGCACTGACGTAAGAAGTCTGGTTTGGGCCAATTATAAAGTTCTGATGGAGATGACGTGATTACTCAGCGCTGTCTACAGTAAGCTTTTTAATAGTTTTTCTATGTAGATATGTGCAAAATGATCATCTTTGACCATTGCGCCATGTCTTGTAATGACATTCATCAGCGCCGCGACTCTGCAGTTGAATACTATTATGCTCGACTCGTGTTTTTAAGAGCAAAAACGTGTTCTGTTTGATCATCCCCTTATGCCTCAGACGTTCAAAAAAAGTAGTCAATTGAACAGATAGTGAAACTAAAGCCGGATGAAGACATCGGCGCGGCATTTAAAAATCACATACGATGACTGACATCACAGAATTTACCGGTATTTTGGAGCTGATGTGAGAATGGTAAAAAGATTTGTGTATATACCAATATTCAAGTAATTCTGGCAATTTTACAGTAATTTACCGGGATTGCTGTGTGAACGGAGCTATAGTCTCAAAAGCATGTGGACTCTGTCTTGACTTGGATCTGCCCCTCTTTGGGTCTCGGTCTTAATTTGGACTTGATCCTCTTCTGGTTTTGTTCCTGATCCTGACTCGATAGAGTTGGTCATGACTACAACACTGGAAACGAGATACAGGGACGTGACAAATACAGGGCAGCATCTTTGAGACTATTACACAATCCAGATTCAAACCTGATTCAATTCTCCATTGCACCACATTGCAAAGCGCCTGGAACACGTAAGCTAAACACTAGTCTACGATGCTTCCTACTCAGGTACGAGACAAACAATGACTACCCTAAATATATTCTGTACCTTCCATTGACCTGTTCCACAAAAACATGTATTCAGTCCTGTTTTTACAAGTGAGCGACAAATTACTAGTTAGACAACAGCAAGTTATGTTAACAACAGTCTTTAAGCCATTAGGCCGATTCATTTAACATGCAGAAATAACAAAACATAAATAACGTCGAAAATAAGCAAAGGCGCTCGTCAGAGCAGTGCAGTGGCTCTAAAGGAAATCTTGTTCTGTTTGTGAGCGGGAGATGTGCGTAGTGTAAAAGTGCACACTAATTGGCTTTCCTCAGCATATCTCTTCTATCCCTGTGGTCTGAATCGTTGAGCAGCCTGAGAGAAGCTCCAACCCAGTAAAATCATACTTAGACTAATGGTGTGGTCACATTTCTGTGAAATTTTCCAGGCAAAAAAAGCTGTAGTGTTGTGATGTATGAAGCACAGCTCACACAGCTTGAACCTGTCGACCAACAGTAAAAGTACATAAAGAGGAAGTGACATCATTTGAGTTTGAGGAGCCAAGAGTTGGCAAGTATTACTATCATTTAATATTCATAACTTGATGTTTTTCCATGCTTGACAAGATTCAAGCACAACATATCCACTTGTGCAATAAAAATGAAGTGGACTTGGCTCAACTTGACACATGTTGATTAGTAAAATGAACCGGTTTAGGTAGTTTTGGTTGCCACACTAACAGACTCAGTCCTTCATTTAGGTCATGCTCGTCAAATGGCCGCTAACACCCTTGCAAACAGCCCAACCTGAGATTTTTTTCTTTTACTTCAACTTGGAGCCCATGAAAAATGAATAGTGAACAAGAAAGGGTTTGACGTTAGCTGAGCAGCACACAGCACCAGCACATGTTTTATTTAGGAGTTTACTATGGCACTCTAAGGAATTGCAGCAAAACTAGCTTTACTTTTCCAAAAGAATAAAACAGTGATGGTGCAAAAGAAAGGAAGAGAGAGAGAGAGAGAGAGAGAGAGAGAGAGAGAGAGAGAGGACAGGAACCATCTCTTGTTCTGAGCTTATCAACCGACTAAGAACAGAACAACTGATGCTGTACAGTGTTCAATATGAATTGCCGGGTTGTTCATAATTCTTCAGCGCTACATTTGATCCCATTCAGCCTCTCATTTGATATTGCTCAGTGTTGCATCAAGGCTGCTTGTGATTAAAGAATTACAAAGCTGCTGTCTTTATAGTATGTCCACACTAAGTGAACACAGAGATGTCAAACATATTTTTCTCTCATACCCAGCAGAGGCCGTTTTTCAGACCTTCATTTAGTTTTAGTTCAACAGAAAAATCGACATCTGTGATGGTAGTTGCTCTAAATTATAAGAGAAGCCATTATTTCTCAAAAACAGGGAAGCGGGCTCCAACACATTATGCTTTGAAAGGTTTATAGTGCTATAAAAGCCCTTTCTGGCCCACATGATCTATAATGTGCATATAGCTCGTGGATAATGAAAAATTCAGCTAATTGATCGACAAAGCCAGTCCACTTTTGGAGCAGACCACTTCCAAGACTAGCCTGGTAATACCAGACTCTGCTACTTCACTTTGCTTCGTAGACAGAGTCTGGCATAGCATAATAGAGAAGTGTTTTCTCTCCCGCTAGGGGGCGATTTCTGAAGTTTAAAATCATTGGTTACCCGTAAGCCAATCAGATAAGTTTGTTTATGACGTATGTTATGCGGCGACACAGCCGTATCGAACCACAGACATCATGCATCGAACTCAAATCTATGATCAAACTTCCACTGTAAACACTTGATGCGAGCGAAATACCGAAGTGAACATGGCTGTAAACGACCTTTTTGATCGGTGATTGATGTAATAGAATGACTGCTGCACTTGACAGGGCGCTAACAAGCAGAGAGAGAGAGAGCGAGCGAGCGAGCGAGCCCCGGCCGCGCGCGCACTATCACGTCTTCAAACAAACAACACGAGCGCTGTCTTGCTCTCTCTCCCTCGCAAATATTAATCAAAATCAATCGACTAGTAAAAGGTCGGAACACCGCAGTTTCACGTGGAGCATTTGGAGATTTTTAGAGATTAGAGACTCTAGGAACAACATCTCAAAGAACAACATCTCAACACTAAATTATAAAGGCCTGTCTCATATAACTTTAGACGCCTGTCTCAAATACAAGCCGGTGCAGTTCGACGATTTGGGCAAATAAAAGCCCGGGCTATTATTTGAAGTTTTACGGTATTTAAGACCTGGAAAAGAAAGGAGACACTGACCTGTCAAAAGGCTCCCCAGTTTCTCGCTGACGATCGGTAATAAACTTTTCCCAAAGGGAGTAGGGCCACAACATCACCTCCATTCAAAATGTTTAATACACACTCTTCTTGTTCGGGCTTCAGTTTGCTAATGCTTGGAATATTCTCCACAACAGAGCGAATTGCATCCGTGTCTCACTATCCGCGGTCGTTTTCGATTTCTCTGACCTAACTCTTAAACTCGGCGCTTGGCGAGTACGTCACGGCTTTCAGCCCGCCTTCTGTTTGCTGATTGGCCCGGCTGTTTTCAGGCCGGTGGAAAACAGAAAGATAGGCTGCTATCTCAGACTGACTACAGGAGTGAAATGAAATTAGCGGAAGTAGGAAGTCTGACGTAGTCAGGCTATTCCAAGACTGGTTGGCAAAGATCTTTAATTGTATGCCAAATTTTCCATTCATTAAATAATGAAGAGTGGCATGCACAACATCTATGTTTCTTCAACCCTGGGCAGTTTTCTCAAGCCATTATTATTTCATTGTGCTACTTTTCCTATGCATGTATTTTTATAGATTTGTATTGTTTTTACCCGTGGTCCAGACCCACACTTTCAATTTTAAACTGTAAATTATAATTAAAAACTAGTTTATAATAATTGAATAATTATGGCACTATATACTTTTTAAGATAAAATTTTAGTTTCTAATTACATAATATCAGCAGTGGGAATGCTATTGTAATGAAAATGATTTTTAGAAAAAGTGACAAAATGGCAGAAATCTCCACTGTATGTGCACTGTTGGATATTGTTAGTAGACAAATTGATTAAATTAAACATTCTTTTTTAAAGTCCACAGGGCCAAAAAAAACTTCTATGTAGAAGTAAGATTAAGACTTCAAAGTAAACGCCCACTGCTATGACTGAGTAACAGTTTTGCATATTAAAATTATTTTTTTTTTTACATTCCTGGCATTACACATGTGGAATTGTTTTGAAAACTTCTGATGATGAAAAATATGTTGTTACATAGATGAAAAATGCAATGCAAAGATGTTTTTTTCCCACAACTTGGCACTTCAAAACATCTTGTGATCCTTAGAGGAATCTCTATTGTTTTGTAGCTGGAGTAATCCTGTGTTTGTGTGTCTGTCTCGTACATGACATGGGCAAATTGGTGGGCGTGGCTAAAGATGTAGATCGTAGAAGTATGCGTTGATCTTCTACAGAGGCAGTCTTTCATCGCACTATGACATAATAATGTGACACAATCCAAAACGAGTCGTTTTCTGAGCTTGGTTTCAATTAAAGCTGTTTTTGGACCAATGAGTGATTTTTGAGTTTTGAAACTTACAGGATATTTTAATAGTACAATAACCTCTTAAGGCCAATTTATACTTCTACGTCGATGGTACGCCGTAGTGTACGGCGTAGGCTACGCACACAGGCGACGCCGTCGTGAGCATTTACACTTCTGCGTTTAGGTCTGCGTTGCTCTAAAGTTAAGCACCGAAACGCTAGTTGGCGGCGGAGGGTTTTAATGTTCCACTTTTAGATTCCTCGCGACTGTTTTGGTTTAGGTTACTACAAGCAATGGCGACTGAAAGAGAGCGGATCACGTTGGAGTTGGAGCTTATCGAGGTGGAAAAGCAGTAAGTTTTTAGTTTTTTTAACAGTTTCGCTGTACTTAGAATTTAACAATGGCGGGCGGTGCAGAAGAACACGCCGGAAATGCGTCGGAGGAAACGCGATGCTACCAAGCCGACTAATCACAGATCTTGCGGTCCGCGTTGTCGCGACGTGTAGTTACATTTTTGAGGAGGTGCGCGTCAGGTTACGGCGAAGGGTACAGCGTATGGTACGCGTCTGTGCGTATGCTACGCCGTACCTACTGCGCGCACAGACGCGTACCATACGCCTTACCCTTCGCCGTAACCTGACACGCACCTCCTCAAAAATGTAACACGTCAGGTTACGGCGAAGGGTGCGGCGTATGGTACGTGTCTGTGCGTATGTAAGCGCCGTACCTACTGCACGCACCCGACGCAGAAGTATAGTGATTTCTCAAATCATGACCCCTTTAAGTAGCAACAAAATTATCACTTATGGAACCATAGATGAAATTTCTGAACAGCAAAATCATTTTGGCTCCTTTCTTAGAGATTTGTTTTTCCTGCCAGTATTTTCCTTTCCTAGTTTCCGTTTCCTCCTCTCACACGTTTCGATTAGGCCTCTATGAACAGAGCGGGCAGGGAGAGTGTGAACCTCTCACTAATACTGTACCATTCTGGGGCATCATGGGACATGAGTCACAATCAGGATGTGTGAGAGTTGCTTGTGGATCAGTTGTTACATAAATCTGAGGGCAGATGGTACCCACAAACCGATCACGGCAACACCCACAGCGAAATGTGAGAGGTGTGTATATGTGCGTGTGCACAATTTGAATTCCTTAGTGCTGAGAGCAGGAATCTCACTGGTTCAACACTGAGCCGGCATCATGTTTGACATGGACTAATGATTATTGCCTGCATTGTTTCAAGTTAAATTAATTAAGGTTGGAGCAGCCGAAACATTAGGTTATTCAACAAAACTGCCGGCTTCTTTTATTTCCTGCTCCCAGCAAATGCGAAAAGGCAGGTGACATTTTTGTAAATATTCTTCAGAGAGAGAATCTAAATGCTCAATGACACATTGTCTGTCTGGCTTGCCAGTTTTAATATTTAAAAAAGCTGTCATTTGTGCATATTCCCAGACTCTAAAAATGAAAACAAACAAACAAAAAGGTTTTAGGTATGGGCAATAGCTCTCATTTTCTTTTTGATCTAATACCAAGTTCTATCAAGGCCAATATCTCCTCTAGCAATGCTTCAATTAAATTATTTTTGTTGTTGTTGTTGTTGTTTCTGAACATAAAAGAGGTAATTATGGCCATTTAACTACATTTGAAAACCATTATTCTTTATATAATAAGAATAATTAATGATTAGACTTTTGTTTATAGTTACATTCAAAAGTTTGGGGTCGGCAAGGTTTTTTTAAAATTTGAAAGTCTCTTCTGCTCACCAAGGCTGCATTTTTTTGTTTAAAAATACAGTAGAAACTGTAATATTTTAAAATATAAATACAATTTAAAATAACTGTTTTCTATTTGAATATATTTTTTTCAAATGTAATTCATTCCTGTGATGCAAAGGTAAATTTTCAGCATCATTACTCAATAAATGTATTATAAATAATAAAGACATTTATAATGTAACAGAAGATTTCTAATATATGCTGTTCTTTTGAACTTTTGAAAAATGTAACCGTATCCACAAAATCTTTAGGCAAGTTATTGTCATTTAGATCAATTTCATTCATCCTTGCAGAATAAAAGTATTAATTTCTCTCAAAAATAAAAATCTCACTGACCCCTTTTTGAAACTTTTGTTTATAATTTAAAAATAATTACAGAAGAAATACCATTTAAGAACTTTTAACTTCAATTATTTATAACAAATAAATGATTATCATAAATATATAATAGTAATTTTATAATTTTATTATATATATTTATTATAATATATAATAATATATAAAATTATAGACAGTCTCCCCACTTTCAAATCTTTTACTTCAATGAATGTTTAGGATTTTGCCAATTTTTTGAATGAAAGATCAAAAGGATAAACGATGCAGATTTATTTTTACAGCCATTTTTGATCATATTTACCAGGGGTATGATTAATTCTGGGCACGACTGTATATATATATATATATATATATATATATATATATATATATATATATATATATATATATATATATATATATATATATATAATAATAGTATACATAAGTCATAAAATAAATTATATAATAATAAAATATGAATAATATAAATATTTATTATTTGCATATTTCATAAAATGCTCTGTCGAGTGCTGTTCGTGACTGCTTGTTTCTTTGAGCATTTCTGCTTGTGTTCAGAGCGGAAAGAGAAACAACTCTTGTCCTCTGCAGCTACTGCTAACACATTTCATCTCTTTTTCACTCCAAAGTTTATGATACACATTCAATTTCATGCTACATAAATGAAACACCACTACTTTAACAGACCGATTTTCCAATGTGAGGATCAATCCTCTAAATACAGCATCCACCCATCCTTAGTTGTGGGCCTTACATTAACTTTGTGTGCCAACCTCTCTGTCAGTCTGGGAAGCAGCCATATGTAAACAGCTTTGGGAGTTGGCTGTTCTTCTCACTCCTGTAGTTGACGTCAAAGAGGAAGATGGCGTCTGCTGAAGCACGTCGACAGAAGTCTGGTTCTGGCACATGCTCGGCTGGGAGCAGATGAGAGGCTGACAGGCTCAAAGACATACTGCTTGGATCTCAACAATACCAAGAATAATGCGAGCGCAAGAGGAAACGCCCATGTAAGCATCTCTAAATCATAGAAACACTGTCTATTTTTACTTCTCTTGGCCTAATTTTGGGGTGTGATGGCACAGATTTTCATCTACGCAAGCATGACGAATTTATCAGCCTAGCAAATCAAGGAAGTGCTACTGACAGACATTAACTTCATTATTTTACTTCACTTTTTGCTTTAGTTTTTTATAGGGGTGTGGAGAGAACAAGGATTTATGAGGAGAACAGGCGGGAATGGGATCAGCTAGATTAAAACTTGCATATTAGCGTCACAGTTAAACATGTGAGAGCAATATGCTAATCACTTATAACCAAATAATGACACTTTTGACAGCAGCACTGCCATGTTGTCTTTACCAAAATATCCCCCTGAGAAACATACTCCATCAACAAAATGGCTGCCCCAATACAAACAATGAAAAATGAAAAGAAGGCCTACCTCAAGTAGGTTTGACACTGTTGAAAAGCATAATGCAAGAAACAGTTTTGAGGTTTTACTATAATCCTTGATGGCCTAAATATTTTGTTTTGATCGAATCAAGACTTTGTTTGAGATTTTATTGCACTCAATTCTCAGTTATACATCAATTGAGTATCAACTCAAATGTCTCAGATTTCAGATCTCTTAGGAGAAATAAAAATGACACAAAAGGAAATTGTTTACTCACAGTAAGAGTACAAATTTATGAAGTTTAATGAGAAATGTTTCATATGGAAATCTATTCAAAAACTTTCCCCTTGTGAAAAAGTACGCGTAAGCATACTTTTAAAAAACTTTCGTCACCGAAAGCAACAGCATTTTATTGATCATCAGCTAATTTCAAAATCAAAGACAGCAATAAGAGAGAACGGCAACAGCCCTGGTAAGATCATTTTGTTTCTTTACTTTTAATGAAGATGATTGTGTGTTAAGCGTCTGCGACTTACTTTCACTTTGATTTGCGATAGTTTGCACGTTGGCTTGATGAAGAGATGCTCAGCTGCTCATCTGCGGTGATGCGTGTTGCAGTTGGGTCGTCATATCTGACTATAACATGACATATAGCCTATAACACGCTCTCACACATTTATTTTTTTAGTATTTTTTGGAGGAGTAAAATTTACATATGTGGTTTCAACAACCAGATGCATTTACACTTGTCCAGTTTCGTCTGGAATGCGGCCCAGACCACCTCAGGGTGCGAACTACGGGGGAGCTAGGGGGAGCTCGGCTCCCCTTAATAAGACATGGGCTCCCCTGAAAACGTGATTCGTGAAATTTTGGGGGGTCTCAAAAAATATTGACAATGTTTTATTTTGACGCGCAGTTTCAGTTTTGTGTAATGTGATCATCGTGGAGTATTATGTAAAATAGCAAAAATATCATTTATTCATGCATGACGGTGATTTAAACCTAATTCACTTCAATAAAGATAACTTTACATGCTATTCTTGTCATGAGCTTCAAGGTTGGTGGCGCTGCGGTGCATGTTTAGTACATGTTAACTCAAAGATTCATAGATAAAAATAAATGTTGGAGGCCATTGATCTGCGCAAAGTCCTTGTAATCCATTCTGTGTTCAGGTAAGGCATGTTATTCCCAATGATGTGTTGTGGCTGGGTTGTTATAGGTCTGCTTGACTCTCGATGTCTTAGGCCTAATTGAACGGAGGAATTGTGGTTTTCTTCTGTAGCCGATGAGTAATTTAACCCTTGTTCAAGTGAACTCAAAGACAGCCTATTTATAGACTATTTGTGGGCTGTTTGCTGTTTGACTTATCAATTTCTGTCGATATAATAGGGTGAATCCTGTATATAGTGCTTGCACCGTATGTATCTTTGGAAGTCCTTGAAATGAATGGGTTTCATAGCGTTTCGCAGCGCCGCGCATTTCGCGTTCTGTCTGAAAGGCGCTTCAATCCTCGGCACACGCAAGTGCACAACCCCCTCCCCCCTTCCCCCCGCCCCCCGGTGGAAAAAAAATTGGGCTCCCCCAAAGGACACAGTATAGTTCGAACACTGGACCACCTCCTGATGTGGTTTGAGCAAACGGATTCAAATCCGTCTCTAATGCGTTTCGGAGGGCATTTACACCTGGTCTTTTCACGATCGGATAGCTATCCGATCACAGAAAACGCATGAAGTGGCCAGGTGTAAACAGCCCCTTAAATGGCCTTTTTTATTCATATATTATCTGCAAGTACAGTATTATTTAAACATACTTTTAAGATTCGAAGTACACTACAAGTGCATATTCAATACAATTAAGCACACTACTTTTTCAAAATGATTGACTTCGAGCACAGATTGAGACGTTGCCATCCAAGATGCGAATGCTAGCAATCAAAGTCAAAAAAACTTTTTTTGACGTGTAGCTAGGAATTTATTCAATAAATATTTCATCATTGTTTGCCAAATCAAAATATATTCATCCTCAAGTTTTTTATGTGCATATATGTAAATGTACATAGAAAAATATGAGCATGGAATCCCTGTTGCTATCTCAAAATTTTCAGCAGAAGCCTCCTTTCGCTCTTCATTTGAGATGAAGCATCTGAGACATTAACCAGATCTAATTTGTGATTGTTCTTTCCTGCAGGTATGCTCATTTCTCTATCAAGGGAGGTTTGCAGTTACTTATGCAACTAAATGTCTAATTGCATCTTGGCATTGCATATCAATGCATGCAATATGCTTAATCTCATCTAATCACTTTTATTATGATGTTGTGAACATTGTTATCTTCATCAGAGCTAGAATGGGGACTACTTTAACAGTATAATAACTTCACAAACAGCACCTGTGAGTCCAGCCTGCAAAAAGACCTCCCTATTAGTCATTAGTAGAAAATGTCATTCTCTCGGTTTATCGTTTTCCCTGCTATATGAAAGATGCATATCGCACGAGGGCACGATATCATCCGAGCGCTTAGGGAGAAAGGAATGCCTCAAAATAATCATTCTCTCACAGTCTGGGTGACATTCAATTTGATTCAAAGCACTCGAGTCATGTTAATATCTCTGCACATTGCAAGCACTGATGTAACCCACTTCATAACAGAGGAGCCATTCAGAACCACTGAATACCAAGTGATGATTCGAGAAGCACAAAGAAAGCTCAGCACTATTTAATTACACAGTACGCAGGAGAGGAATGCCTGTGGAAACTGACATCCTAACAGATTTCTTTTTTTTTTTTTATTTAAGTTTTTATTACAGTAATTATGACATTTCCTTACATTTGGAGGGTACCTGGAATCTTAGTCAAGGCATTCAACAATTGGGTATATTGGCTCAAAAATAAATAAATAAATAAATAAATAAAAAATTAAATACAATTATTTAAAAAAAAAAAACAGCAAAACATATTTTGCAAAACAGATGTTACATCAAAAATTCTTAAAGAATAAAGGGACATAACAGACATCAATTGTAGTAATAATAAAGTATATAGCAAGGCAATGTCAGCCAACCCAATATTTCAGCTTTTTTTTTTTTTTAATTCAGTAAGCTATATAGTTATATATTTATTACTCTGCCTTTAGTTTGGGTACCAGATCCGATCCGTTTTCAATTTTTTTTATTTTATTTTTTATTAACTATATACAAAAGAAAACACTTGAGGATGATGCATTTTAATCCTGAGAGTACTCTCATTTCCAATATGGGTATTTATTTTTCTTCCTATCAATACTTCTTTCATTCCTCATATCCTTCACATCTCTTATTCAATAATTCTTAAAAAAAAGAAAAAAAATATATATAAAAATATTCAAAATTTCTACACTAGGTCTGGTCTAAGTGGGAGAATGTAGTCTATCCATTTTCTCCATAGCTTGGCAAATTTCTCTGACTGTAGCCGAAGATTCATCGTTAACCTCTCCATTGTGTATATTTCATACACAATTCCCAGCCAATCGTTAATTCCCGGTGTTTCAGGTTGCAACCATTTTCTAGTTATAGCTTTTTTGCAAGCTATCAACAGAATTCTCATTAAATATTTATCAGATTTATCTTCTGATTTAAGATTTGGAAGACCCAAGTATAGAGTTAGTAAACTGAATTGGATGGGTTCCATGAATATACTCTCTAGACTTTTATGGATTTCTTGCCAATATTTTTGAACTTTAGAGCATTCCCAGAATATATGGCTATGATTGGCTTCATTCGAGCCGCACATTCTCCAGCAGATTGCATTTTTGCTTTGATATCTCTTCTGCTCAGGAGTGAGAAAAAATCTAGTGATATTTTTCCAGCCAAATTCTCTCCAGGATAAGGAATGTGTTGTCTTCCACTGTGATTTAAGTATATTTGCCCAATCTTCCTCTAGGATTTCCAAATTTCCTTCCATTTCCCATTTATTTTTAATGTATTGGGTAGTTTCTAATTTTCTGTCTTGTAGACTTTTATACAATTTTGTAATTATTTTAGTCATGTCCCCCGTTTTATAAATTGAAATAAACATTGTGATAATATTGTTTTCCTTGTCTTTATATTTCTTTATAATATTTTCAATTTTATGTCTAATTTGTAAGTACCTATGAAAATCCTTATTACATAACAAATGTTCACATTTGAGTGTCTCAAAATCCAACATTTGTCCTTTATGTAAAAACGTACAGTATGCTGTGAGGCCTCGTTTAGTCCAAACTTTAAAGCTATCGTCTATAGTATTTGGAACAAATGTTGAATCATAAGCGGGCCATCTCAATATTGACACCAGGTCTATCAAATTATTTTTTTTAATTATATCTTGCCAAATCTTTAATAAATTATTTGTCCACGGATTGAATTCTTGTATATACATTTTAATCAAGTGTTCATCTGCCATTATAGCTTGTATTGGAGGTATTTTAAGGTCAGCATTTTCTATTTCTTTCCATCTGGCTTTAAAATCTGGATTACATAGACATAATAAAGGTCGTAATTGGGCTGCACGATAATACTCCTCTAAACATGGCAAGGCAAAGCCACCTTTTTCTTTCTTTAATTGTAGTGTCTTAAATTTTATTCTTGGTTTTTTCCCTTGCCATATAAATCGTGATATCAATCTGTCCCATTCAATAAAGTTTTGTTTACTTATCTCTATTGGAAGTGTTTGGAAAAGATACAAGAACCGCGGAAGTATATTCATCTTAATTGATTCAATTCTACCATTTAATCCTAGATATGGCAGAAGATTCCATCTAGCCAAATCTGATTTCATTGTAGAATACAGTGGCTTGTAATTTACATCAAATAGGCGTGTGATATCTTTGGGTATCTGAACCCCTAAGTATTTCAAATAATCCTCTCCCCATTTAAACTTAAATTTTCCCTTCAAATAATTAGATGGCTGGCAATTAAAAGTTAAGACCTGGGTTTTTTGTACATTTAATTTATAGCCTGATAAATCTCCAAACAGAACCAATGTATCCATCAAAACATCTAATGATTTGTTTGGTTGTCCTAAATAAACTAATATATCATCTGCAAAGAGTGATAGTTTGTGTTCCTCTCTATTTATGTCTATTCCCTTAATATTTGTATTTTGTTTTATATATTGGCTTAACGGCTCTAAAAATAAAGCAAACAAAAGAGGGAACATGGACATCCCTGTCTACATGATCTTTCTAAGATAAACGCTTGTGAAATATTTCCATTAACTTTAATTCTTGCTGTTGGTTTATTGTATAGTGCTTGGAAGGCTTTAATAATGGTGGTATGGAATCCAAACTTTTCTAATACCTTATAGAGATACAACCATCTAACTGTATCAAATGCTTTTTCTGCATCTAGTCCCAGAAACATAGAATTGATCTTGTGATGCTGTATATGCCATAGGATGTGTAATGTACGTCTAATGCTATCTTGTGTCTGTCTTTGACGAATAAACCCTGTTTGGTCTAACTGAATAAGGTCAGGCAATATAGTCTCTAGTCTTTTAGCCAAAATCGATGTGTATATTTTATAATCTATGTTTAAAACCGAAATTGGACGATAATTTTTACACTCTAATTTATCTTTTGTGTCTTTCGGAATAATTGTTATTGTGGCTTCCCTCCAGGAAGGTGGAATCTCCCCCTTTTGGAGAGCCCAGTTGCAAGCCGTTTGAAGTCTTGGGACTATCTGTTCTCGAAAGCTTTTGTACCATTCTGATGTGTATCCATCAGTCCCCGGGCTTTTGTTAGCTTTTAGTCTTGCTATTGATTTATTTATTTCCATTTCTGTAATTTCTTTTGTTAATCTAGCATTCTGCTCTTCAGTGACTTCTGACAGGTTTAAGGAATTGAGAAAATTTTCTATATGCTGTTCGTTTTGCATTGTTGGTTGTGAGTATAAAGTTCTATAATAAATTTCAAAACTCTGCTGTATTTCTTTCAATTTATAATGAATGACCTTGGTTTGAGGGTTTCTTATTTTATAGATTGTTGAGTCTGCTTGTTGTTTTCTTAGTTTGTATGCTAAGAGTCTCATTGATTTGTTTCCTGATTCATAATAGTTCTGTCTCAGGAATACTAGCTTACGTTGAATTTCCTCTGTTAATATGGCATCTAACTCTTTCTGTAATCTTTGAATTCTCTGTTTTTCACCAGGATCGTTTGTTCTTTTATGAACCCGTTGAGCCTCTTTCAGTTGTGTTTGTAAATTTTCAATTTTCCCTCGTCTCATTTTCTTTAGTGAAGCAGTATGAGCAATAATTTTCCCTCTTAAGACTGCTTTAAAGGCATCCCATATAATTGTTGGTGATACTTCTCCATTATCATTTTCTTTAAAGTAAGATTCAATTTCAGATTTCAGATTTTCTTTCACATAAGGATTATTTAGTATACTTGAATTTAGCTTCCAAAGGGTTGATCTTATACTGTCGTTTATATTTATTGTCATTACTATAGGCGCATGATCTGATATATCAATTGTTCCTATGTCACATGAATGGATTCTGTGTCTGTCTTTAAGAAATGTAAAGAAGTAATCAATTCGACTGTACGTTGAGTGGGGAGCTGAGAAGTGTGTGTAGTCTCGTCCAGTTGGGTAAAAATTTCTCCAGATATCAATGATGCCACTTTCTCTTAACATGATATTGACTTTCTTGCTCACCCGGTTTTGAGGTATAAGATTTTTCCCTGAATAATCCAGTTTTGATAAGCGAATATTCATATCTCCTCCACATATAAGTATGCCCTCAGATTCTGTAGATATCATATTAAATATTTGTCTGAAAAAAGACCATTGACTACCCGGAGGGGCATAGATGTTGAGTATAGTTACTAAAAACCCATTTATTCTCCCTTTAATGAGGATAAATCTACCTTCTTTATCTTTCCTTTCTGATAAATGCTCGTAAGTTACTTGATTTGATATAAGAATCGCAACCCCCCGTCTGTGTCCAGATTTATAAGAAGCTGAAAAAAGATATTTAAATCCCCCTTGTTTAAGTTTCAGATGCTCAGTTTCGTTTAAATGTGTCTCTTGTATAAGGGCTATTTGAGTCTTTTCTTTTCTTAGTTTAGAGAGTATTTTTGTCCGCTTTTGAGGGTTTAATATACCATTAACATTGAAAGACATAACTTTCACTCTCTGCATATTGGTCTCCAACTCAAAATTGTGCTTAATACCTGTACTTCTTTTACAATATACATTTTCTGTCCAACATCCTCTTGGCTGCAATGAACTTCAGCCACAAAACAATGCAAAGAACAAGGAACATACTGTATCATGAACATTGTAAGAATATAAATCCAAACTTTTAGGACTTCCAGAAGTGAGGTTCCAAAAATAACCCTTACTGTGTTTGGGAAGATCAGTTTTAAGGAGGGTGTCTCTCTTTTCACCACAGGAGGGCCCTCCAAGATCACCTTAACGTGATAGTCACTCATCTCTTCTGGCTAGTGATTTTCACGGTGCTCCCGATCCTATTATCTCGATTTAACAGACATTCTAGTGGCACAGCAGACACGGCAAAAAAAAACAAAAACAAATCAAAAACAGATCCGCGTTCTGTATCTTAGTCTTTCAAATCAAGGGCGCGGGTCTTGGTTCTCATTACAAAAAAGCAAAAACAAACAAACAAACCAACAAAAAACAAAAAATGCCCCTGCGAATCAGTCAGTGTATGTTTAAATAACATAAGGAGAAATTCAGTCCGTGCTGCGAATTCGTGCTTATCTAGCAAGGAAAAAAGAAAAGAAAACGGCACTTAGATTATCCTAGTGCATTGCGTGCCATTAGATTAACTATCTTCCTCGGGTTCTCGATCACGTCTGAATTGTTGGAGTTTTTCTACCACCGACTGGTCTGCTCGTCTCCTACGTTCTCTTCTATTACTACTGCTTCTTCCTCTTCGATCGCTCGTAGACCACGTCATCTTCTGGATTTTCTCCATCAGCGTCTCCGGCTGCTTAACAACGGTAACAGGTAATCCCCTCTCAGCCATGTCTCGCGTCGCTTCTGTAGCAGAATTGTACATACATACTCCGTCTTCATAGAAGACCCTCATTCTGGCAGGGAAGGGGGTTTGGAAGCGTAGGCCCTTTTCTTTTAAAATTTTCTTTACCTCCGCGTATTCCCTTCGTTTTTTCACCACTCCTGACGCATAGTCGTGATCAAAGTTAATTTGCTTACCCCTCCAAACAAACCCTTTGTTTTGCCACGCAGTTTTGATGATTTCTTCTTTTGTTCTATAATCCAGAAATCTCACGATGATAGACCGCGGTGCTGATCCCGGAGGTGGAAGAGGATTAAGAGCGCGGTGGGCTCTCTCGATCTGCAAATTCATGTCCGTTGGAAGTTTCAAATTTTCTGTTAGCAACTGCTCAATAAAGGCCTTCATTGATGAATGATTTTTCTCAGATCCTTCGGGTACAGAGTAGATTCTTATGTTGTTGCGCCTGTCGCGTCCTTCCTGGTCAGTTATCTTTGCTTCGAGTTGGCCATGGAGTTTTATTATCTCCGTCATTACCTCTTCTGTAACCTGCATTCGCTCCTCCATTGTTGTTATCCGTTCTTCCGTTTTGTCAAGTCTTTGGTTTGCTCTGTTGATGTCATCTTTGAGCTCTTGAAATTCTTTCTTATTGTCTTGTCGGAACTCTTTTATTTCTCTGAATATCGTCTTCAAATCCACTTCCATATCCCCATCTTCCTCGCTTTGATTAGCTAACGTTAGCGATTCGGCGTCATTAGCCTCGAGGGCTCCTCCAATATTCTGTACCGTTTTCTTACCTTTAACTTTATTTGGTCTGTCTTTTGTCATGGCCCTAGACTTTTCCAAGTCAATTAGAGGAAATAATTTCGAGTAATTTTATTTACTTAGGCCCTTTTCGTCACTTAGTCGGGAGCAACTCGTTCTCACGCTGCCATTTTGCTGTCGCCCAAACCGGAAGTCCCTAACAGATTTCAATGGCTCTTGAGGTCAAAAGTTTACTCTAGGGCTGTTTGCATGTTGGCACATCTCTGGAGGTTCAAACACGTGCGTAAAATTTCACTGGTGAAAACACAACCGTGTTAGCTGCCACTCTCGTTTTTGGCTCTCATGCTTTCATTAAATATAATTACACAATCCATCAACCAGCCACTATTTCCGATTCTCATTAAACACATTGCGTAAATGAAAAATAAAGGTACAGAATCTTAGCGTTGAAGATGAAAGATGTGGTTTTGATAAACTGGAGAATAGTTCTCCTCAATGTTCATTTAGTCTCTTTCGCTCTTATGAAACGGATCAGCAGGTGTGACTGAAAAATCTCCAGCCATCGGCGTTCTGGCCCCCCTTTGCTGTTCTCCATCCCGCCTCATAATACCACAGTGCGCCAAGAGGAGGGGCGCGGAAATGGAAGTGCTGCTAAGAGAGTAATGAGGAGCACCTAGTGCTTAATGCCTCGTCACTGCTGCCATAAAACTCTCCACTGAAGAGATTCCGGCATTGAATACATGACGTAACCCCAGACTCCTGGACCTGCTGTCCCGTTTTCATCTTTGCCCTTTGGAATTTCATTACCCCATACATTAGGCCCCCTCACTTCCCTCTGGTTGTTTTATTTTGTCAAATAAAAGTCTTTCTGAGGCGTGTCACCGCTAATCCCATTGTGGATGTGTTCGCTTCCCATCACACTGGCTAATTAGAGATCTATTCATCTGGGGTTAATGGGAGATTAGTCCACAAAAAAGGACTTCTATAAGATTATCCTTAGGAAGGCAAGACCAGTCTAAGATCACAAATACATTAATTATGTTTATTTTCCATTTTATGATATTTCCATTCACTGTGCAAAAATCATACCTTTTAATTTGAACAACCTTATCTACCCCTAAAAGATGCATATTAGTGCATCAGAGATGTACCCTTTGAGGTATTGAACTTTTCAGGGGTACATAAGAAAAGTTGTCCCTTTATGGGTACTGCCATAGTGACTAAATCTGAGCCCCTTAATGTACAATTTTTGCACAAATATAAATTCTGTTTTATTACACTAATTGATCCACATGAACATTAAAGTGGTCATAAGTAATCAATCTTCCCTTAATCTTTTGAGATGAAAGAGTTTGAACACTAGGAAAAATAATTCCAAATTTCACCTCCTGAGATGAAACTAAGCTGCACAAAAAACTCATTCAGAACTTTTCTGGCATCAAATCCGTCCACATTTAAGCGCCAACTGCACCTGGTCGGTATTCAGAGATCTGGTGAACGTGATTTTACCAAATGAAACACGTTCCTGGATCAACATCTTTGTTCATCCTTGAACAACATTCCAATCAACCAATCAGATTTTAGAGACAAGTTTACAGTTTATGTCAAGTTTAGGCTTACAACAAGGGTTTAGTGCTTTTACATCAATGTTATTCACATATCATTTTACCTCTGATTTTAGGGATAAGTTATGGGTTGGGTTAGGACTAAATTTCCAGACAGGAATGTCAATCCAGGAACATGTCTTACTTGGCAAAATCACGATGACCCAGAGATCTAGCATGCCCGGTCACGGTGAAGTAACACTAAGGTGCTGGTTAACATGGCCGAGCAAAAGCCAAAAAAACTGCCTGTTTAATTCTAAGAGAGGGTGAAAAATGGTCATAATATACAGTATATATATATATATATATATATATATATATATTATATATATATATATATATATATATATATATATATATATATATTATATATATATATATATATATATATATATATACACACAACACAAGAATAATGACATCCTCGCTTTTAAATCACGTATTAAATCTATTCTCAGGTCTCTTGGGTTTTTTTTTGCCCTTTCTTCTACTTGGAACGATGTAAATTATCGCAAATTTCTCTCATGGAAACCGGCCACTTTTGTGGAACAGTTGTGGAAAATTGCCAGGTTCTCTTGGTGAAATGTCAGCTGGCTTAGAGGCTGACCACACATATGCCAACACAAAAGTGAAAGCGTAGGAGCCCGGAGGAGATTCCTCAGTGGAATTCTTTTATAGTCCTCCAAGCCTCACATCAGAGAGATTTTAACTACATTACTTCCTCGAGCCATGTGTGCCGACGGCTACCTGAGTGTACTACTTTTGTCGGTGATGTACTAATACACAGATTAGAGATATCACTGGATATTGCAAACAAGAGGGGGAGATAGGCTTAGAGTAACCGAACGCTGACTTCCTGTTAAAATCACAGAATTTACACACTAAACACCCCCGCGGGCCTGCTCAAGACAGAGGTCTCTGGGAAGTTTACTAATTTTTTCCAGTTTTTATCAGCACTGGATTACGTTTCTGTCCTGGCTTTGCCAACCTTTTGATTTAAGATAGTAGCATTTATTTAAGTCACAGAGGAAATCATTAGCGCAAATATATGGCAAAATTCTTCAAGCATGTAAACTCTCTCAGAGTAGCAAACGAAACATGGCATTTTCAGGGAAAAAGAGAATTGTTAATGATATGCAAATGAATAATCACATTGCAGATTTTATGAAGCAGATCTTGGCTGTTGCACAAACCTGCACGAGGTTCCACCCCTCCAACGATTCAGCAATGATTGAAGTCACCGATGGACACACTCCTCCAAAGATCATCAAATGTTTTGGACCGTAGCAGATTGCATCAAAGAAGGCCCGCAATCCCTTTGCATTGTCGCACTGAAGAAAGAAAAAGGGAGGGGAAAAGAAAAATGAAGTCAGAAAGGTTTATAAATATACTGTACATAGAATAGTAACGTCAATCGTAGTGACATGAGTAGGTGTAACTGCTCTCAATTCATTCATTTTAAAAGCAGGTTTTAATCTTGAGAGCTTTTTCCTGATATATATTCCTCATGCATGACAATATTGCATAATCAAAAATCCAATGCATGTTTCTTTCATAATATGGTGTAATGGAAGAATGTAAATGGAGGACAGAAAACATGGAATTGAATTTCTGAATGTGAAAACATGGTCTGATGTACAGAAGAGCCCTACTGCTGCGGCACTATGCGCCTATTTCATATCACTATGGCAACGCTCTTGGCTCTGTAGAAGAGCTGAAGGAAAGAAAAGATGTAGCAGGGCTATTATTGATTGTGATGTGAGCCCCTAACTGTTTTATATTTGATTTTCTGATGTTGGTAATGATATTTCAGTCCCTAGTAAATACTTCCGAAGGTCAATTAACAGCAGTCGGCTTGACCTGACTCAATCCTGGTCGTAACCAGAAATGTCTCAACACTACACACAGTGACCCGGTCAAGAATTTCCTCTTGCCTTTTGACCTTGCTTGCTAAAGCGCCTTCGTGTCTTGTCTTGTTTTAACCAATTTAAGAACATATTTCGATTTTAAGATTCAGGCCCGGTTTCACAGACAGAGCTTAGATTAAGCCAGGATTAGGCCTTAGTTCAATTAGGACATTTAAGTACTTAGAAAAGAAATCAGGGGCTAATGTATTCTTGTAGTATGTATTTTGATACATACTACTATCCTGCTTCACAGGAAAAATTAAACAAGTTTGGAGCAACATAAAATGTGTAAAAATGATGACTGGATTTTTAGTTGAAAACAAATGTGTTGAAAAAGCATCTTGATTGGACTGGCCAAATTCAGAGACTTCAGACAAACACTGTTTTTTTTCCTAAAATAATTTTGCAGCTTAATCTACTGTTAAAAAATATGACCCATCAGGTTGAACAAGCATGACGCTTCTGTTTCCAGAATGCCTTTATTAGAGCATTTATGTGGAGGATATTTCTGGCCAACAACCAATGATGATACAACAGACGTACATCTCTATTTCCGACACCCCATCGCACTTGGTAGTATTCACTAGCCAGTGAGCTTCAGTGTCAGAAATAGAAGTGTTGAAAATAGACTGTGGCGTATGAAGAGCAGGAATATGAGATGAGGCACTGCAGGGTGAGTCGATTGAAGTGATGCTGTTCATAATGCTGAATAAAACAGCAGGCTTTTAAAATATCTCATTTGCATATTTCCTCCATAGTCACTTCATTCTGGACATCAGTAGCCATGAAAACACTAATGCCTGCTACAGACTGTGCGATTTCAGCAACCCCATAAGATCATTACAAATCACACTGTACGACATGGATCTAATAAAATTGGGCATGATATGTAGACTGTACGAAGATGACACCTATTGAATCGTAGGCTACGATGCAAGTTAGTGTAGAAGAATAAAATGTCATCAGCATGCGCTAGTGGTAAACCAATAGAGCTAGATGAATCGCACTTTGGCAATTGTGGCAAAATGTGCGCTGAAAAAAGAGGAAGCAAAAGAGGAGAATATGGACAAGGTCATGGCAAGGGAAAAGAGGCCAACTTGGCATTCCAATTTTGAAAATGAAGCTTAAAGGTTCTCTAAGCGATCCTGGGTGACGTCACTTCTTGTTGACGTTCGAACTATTGTCAAACAAAACGGAGGCTAGCTAGACCCTCCCTCCTCCTCATCCGCACACTAACCCCTCAAACCCACCCCCCAAACCATTCTTGTCGGTTATTGGCTGGAAGAGTTTCGTAGGGCGGGTCGCTACAGTTTGTTTTTGTAGCCGTTTGTGGAGCCTGGGGTGTCCGCAGAGACCGCGTTTTTTTACAGTGTGTTCAGGGGACAGGCAGCTAGCGGATAGTGAGGAGATGTTTGCTGTATGTGACAAAAAATGTTTTGGCCTTAAAAACGCGTGACATAGAGCACCTTTAAGTTAAGTAGTTTAAAATTTTAGCGCCATGTCACGTTGATCAATACGGCATTTCATGTTGCATTTTTACTGGCTAGTGAGTAGACATAGGTCGTAACAGCAAACACACTGTGAGATGATCATGCTAAATTTCTGAATTATCGCAGGATATCTTTGGTCCCCAGGCCGTAACAACGAACCTCTTTGAACCTCTCTCACGTAGGACCTCAGTTTAGGAGCCATGACCACAGAAATCGCCAAGATTGGTCATCTTTCATCTGGGACAGCTCAAAATGTACAATGTGAACCGGGCATAAGGGCAAAGCAGGCTTTTTATTTTATTGTTTAACGAAAAATTGTCTGATCTCCAACAAGATGTGATTACAGCAGATGTAGTGTGTCAGGGGTGAAATATGCTGTAATAAGTGATGAACAGGTAAGTGCCTCGACCACTTAAGGCCTACTGTGAAAATGAATCGGTGTGACAACATTTAACTAGACACATCATCATCAACAGTCAATTTATGCTTTATTTCAACCTACTGACCAAGACTGTTGTCTTCAACCATACCCGTGATCATTCAGTCTGTAATGAAGCTCTAGATACAAATACCATTCCTGAACATTCAAGCTGAATGAGATGTGAGGTAATTGACCAAGAAATTGTGGTGCTCATGTGACTGAAACACATTCTGCACTAAAATCAAGGCACCTTTGAATAACAACAATCACAACGTGGTCGTTTGCCTTATAAGGCGCACATCCACGATCTGCCGAGCAGGCTTTGACCGTGTTGTCATGGGAACACACTCCACACTTTGAACGCTCAATGAAGGAGAAAGCGAGGCCGGTATTGATAGATATAGCATGGATTGGCTGCTACAATCATAGGGCTATTAATCATAATCAGTATTCAGAGGTAACTTTCTTCGAGGGCTTGATTTTGGATCTGACAGAGTTGTTGTCAGACTGACAGACTTCACAACAACTGGCCACCACCACCACATCACTGCAAATCAGTTTAATGAATATATTCATTATCTAAAAAAAAAGTATATTTGTGAAAACATTTTAACAACATAACAACAGTGGATTTAGTCACTAATGCTTCTTTAAAAAAGGAATATTCTGGGTTTCAACAGAATAATATGATGCCATGTATATATGTGTGTGTGTGTGTGTGTGTGTGTGTGTGTGATTTAAAAATAAATATAAATGAATAATTTAATATTATATAACATTTAGCTTTCATTTATTGCATTTTAATTTTAGTAAACAAACTAAAACTACAGTTACTGCCAAGCTGACAATTTCATTTTTTGGTCTTTTATTTTTCCATCTAATATTTTTTAGTATTATTATTACATATATGTACATTTTGTTTCAAGTAAGCTGATAAAATAATTTAGACTCAAATACAAATTTCATGATCATGTATTTATGCATTTCCAAAGTAGATGTGTATAAAGTGCGAATATGTACAGTCAGCTATATATATCATGAAAAAACCACTTAAATGTTTACAAAATCCCCCTCTGCTAGATGTCAAGGTCAAAATCATACTGTCAGGGTTTACGTGGGTTGTTCTATTTAGTTCCATTATAAGTGCCTGGGTAAAAAAAAAAAATTCTGTGGCTTTCGGTGTATGCCACAAATGCTGAACCTAAAACATTCCTTCCTATCTGGGTCAATTTTTCGGTTTTGTAATCAAACAGATATCTTTGAAAAGCTGCTCAACAGGAGTATGGCAGAGGGCAATTCTGTGTTTAGAGGATTGAGTCCCAAAGTCCTGTCATTCAAGCTATTAGCATGGTCATAGTCAGGCCAGCACAGTGACCACAAGACTTACTGCTGTTGACACACCATCTCGCCTGTGACCGGACTCTAGGCCTCCAGTAGATGAGGAGGAAAAAGGAAAAAGTATGAAGCCAAGCTCTGAAGCACCGATTATGTGTAGATTCAGTGTATGTTTAAGAACACACCAAATATATACTCCTGGAAAAACATGTAATGAGATACTTCAGTAGTTCCCTCAGGAAATACTCATGATAACGAACTGGTTATTTATGGAAGCTATAATAAGGACGTAATTTAACTGCATCTCTATGAACAAAGCCATAAACAAACATGCTTACGTCAGATCATTCACTAGCTTGATTTGCTCATTTGCTGTTTATATCTGTTGTAGACCTATCCAATTAATCGTAAAAAAAACGCAATCTCAATTCAAACACCCATGCGATCTTATTCTTAAATGACAACCATTCGCCTGTGTCTTTAACCTTTGACAAAATCATTCAAATCTGTGTTGCCGCTGACCCAGAGAAGTTGTCATGCACAGTATAGGTATGAAACGTTTCTGGGAAAAAAGTTTATAGTTTGGTTATAAACATTGATGTCTACGGTATCGATCAAAATAGATCAAATCACCAACTTGGCGCTTCAAATAACGATTGTATCAACTGCATCGTTACACCACTAAGTTCAGTTATTTGTCATTTAATCATTCATTCAAGAATTCGTTCAATCTCTCCCCGGGGTTCACAGACAAGGTCATTTCTTAAAATAAGTCAGTGCCATTGCTTTTTCTCAAGATGCACACCAGTGATTTTTTTTCAAAGGCATGTTTTTAAAAGCTACTTAAATGCCCTAATTGAACTAAGGCTTTATACTGGCTTAATTTAAGCCCTGTCTGTGAAACAGGGCCTTGAAGTCTTTATGAGTGAATAATTGAATCAGTCATTCAAACATTAAATAATTCATTCAAATGTATTAAACATTTTTAAACAGAGAGCAACAATTAAAAAAATGTTCAGAACCTCTAGTAAATTAAATGTTATTTTGTTTACCAGTAGTTGTCTGTTCAGAATCGTGATCACTGTTTTGAAAAAAAAAAAAACGTGATTCTCAATTTATCAGGAATCATGCCGCTCTAATCTGATGAGGTGGAAAAGAAATAGAAGAGGGCACATATATTTGCAATTGCAGAAGCAAATGACTTGGAAAGGACAGTAGGCTAAGGATTATTAATGGAACTATTTCCTCTGACATCTTCAGCATCATAAAATGGCCACCCGAGGTATTGTGGCAACAACAAGGGATAATCACGGCAAGCTAACCATGATGAAACGGCTTGTTAACAGCGGCAACGGCAGCAGCTGCACCTGTCGCCAGTCAATGGCAAATTACTGCACCCAAGTATGCAACCTGAAGACTTTAGGAATGAGAAAGAGAGAGAGCAAATGAGGAGCAGTATGTCTCATGGAGTTCGCTCCTAATAAAGAGGCTTAATGACACGCAAAAAAATAACCAAAAGTGCATGCACACATAACTGAAGAAAGAAGAAATCAATTAGAAAACAGTTTTGTCATCTTCCATTCATTAGTCTGCAATGTTGATGACGCCCAATACAAAATTGTATTTCTTCAATCACTGCTGATTCTACCCGGTAACAGTCTTTCATTGGCCCGTTATCTTATCAATGTTCACGGAATACTTATCCTAAACCTTTTCATGTTATGAGTTCAATTTAAACATGCTTTTTACTCCCAGCTTTTCTATTGTTCATAAAACCACTTTCTGGAATAAAAAATAGACAAAGATAACAGTCTGTGTTTTGACGTTCATAGGTTAAAGGTTTACACATATACATGTGCTTACAGCACAAATGGGTTTTGTGGTGAGGGCTGCTGAAAGAGTGTTTGGAGAAAATATTACATTTTTCATTCAGCATTAAGGATTTTTTTTTTCTAAAGGATGTGAAAAACAGCGTACTTTATGCAAGGACGTTTTCCATACACAAACAAGTGATGTGGAATGTGCCAGCACAAACATTTAGCATCTCTCAGGTGATTATTGTACAGTCAAGTCTTCCAAAACTTCCTCACCTAATAACCTAGAATACTGTCTAACACTTGATGGCTGCTCTGTTAAGTCTTCGACGTCAGTTAGGAACCTGGGTGTGCTCTTTGATACCAATCTTTCATTTGAAAGTCACGTGTCTAGTATCTGTAAAACCGCATTTTTCCATCTTAAAAATATATCTAAAATTACGTCATATGCTCTCACTGACAAATGCGGAACAATTAGTTCATGCTTTCATGACCTCAAGGCTAGATTATTGTAATGCTCTACTGGGTGGTTGCCCTGCATGCTTAATAAACAAACTACAGCTAGTTCAAAACGCAGCCGCTAGAGTTCTTACCAGAACCAGGAAGTATGACCATATTAGCCCGGTTTGTCAACACTGCATTGGCTGCCTATTAAACATCGTATAAATTTTAAAATATTGCTGATTACTTACAAAGCACTAAATGGTTTAGCTCCCCAGTACTTGAGCGAGCTCTTAACGCATTATAGTCCTTCACGTCTATTGCGATCTCAAAATTCTGGCCAGTTGATAATACCTAGAATATCAAAATCGACTGCTGGCGGTAGATCCTTTTCCTATTTAGCACCAAAACTTTGGAACAATCTTCCTAAACGGTCCGGGAAGCAGATACAGTCTGTCAGTTTAAATCTAGACTAAATACACATCTCTTTGGCTTAGCATACACATAACACATTATAGATTTCTATAATTCAATGTTAGGCTGCATAGATTAGATCAGCTGGAACCGGGAACACTTCCCATAATTTCTGATGTACTTTGTACATCATAAGAAGGATGGCGTCTACGCTAATATTAGTCTCTCTGTTTATCCCGAGGTTTACCGCAGACCGCCGGATCCAGGGCATATCCAGATCTGATGAAGGACCATCACATGGACACGACGACACGCATTATCAGGGCTGTGAAGGCCCATGGACACCTCCCCACACTCATCTCCTCACCGGCCGGATGACCCAACCCAACCAGATGAACTGGATAATATCGTGAAAGTTCTGATCCCATCTGACTCCTGACATTATGCTGCCTAACTCATAATCATACACTGTTCATTCGTTGGCCAAAGGAGGACTGGCCCCCCGACTGAGCTTGGGTTCTCCCAAGGTTTTTTTCTCCATTCTGTCACCTGATGGAGTTTTGGTTCCTTGCCACTGTTGCCTTCGCCTTTTGGCTTGCTTAGTTGGGGACATTTAATTTTCAATTGAACAATACTATTACAACATTGTTTTCCTGTTATCTCTGTAAAGCTGCTTTGAAGCAATTTGTATTGTAAAAAGCGCTATATAAATAAAGGTGACTTGACTTGACTTGACTATATAGGGGTGATTTAAGGAAAATAAATACATAACATCTGCATAAATGCATAAAACATTTAAAAGTACTGCATGTGTTTGGCAAATAAGATGCAGGTTTTATCATTAAAATACCACATGCAAAAATAATGCAAATATTTATTAGAAATCACACCTTATTTGGATGATAGCATAATGGAAAGAACCTTGCCGTTAGATCAGTTAAAATGTGCACACAGGATGTAGACTTTTCTTTTTACTTGACCCCATCTTGAAAATGCAGCATTCATTGCATAGGATGCTGCAAAAACAATGAGATACAGCAGGTAGTCAACCAAATTGCCTATTCCCGCCACGTGTACCGCTGCCGTGAGACCGATATACAACACCTTCACATGTGACACTCGTTTCAGTGTACATGTCAGGCGGCGAAAAGGGGCAGTTTGCAACATTTCTCAGTAAGGCTGTAATTGTGATGTTTTTAAATCTGATCATTAAATCTTGGCTAATTATTTATCATATACTGTAAGTGCTTAGTGAAATATTACAGTGACGGAAGTGCATGAAGTGTGCTTACATTTTACAGAACATTACAGCCAGTATTTTATATGCACACGAGGTGTGCATTATGCCTTAAAATAAATAAAACAACATAAAGGGTGTATTTTTAGGTGGGTCTGAATGGGAGCAGTGATATAGCCTAGCTTTCTAACACATGGATTTATTTATGCATGCACCGCTCCTATAATTTTAAATGGGGAAACATCACATTTTCCAAAGCCGTTCTCCAGGCTTACGAATAAATTTACTTTAACCTAAGATATATACTTTTTTCTCTTACACATCAGCTCAATGCCTTGTAATAATGTCCTTTTAAGTGTTCTGTCTATTGAGGGGTAGTAGAGTGGTGAGAGGGTGATTCTGTAAATCGTTCATGTGAAAATAATAAATATACTGATTAAAGAAAATCAATGAAATCTGACAACAACTGTATACATTTTGTTAATAAATTTGGTTCCTAAATGCTCAAATCATGACAAAAAAAAGGCATTTTAGCAAATGCTCATGTGCAGTCATAAGCGCATGTCTCTATAGAATGACATGTTTTTATAGAAACTGGAGCTTCTAACAGCAGCTGCAGCGACGAGATGAATACATATTGGCTCTTTTATTTTTGCTTTTTTATTTAGAAGGCAGGATTTATTCCGCCATACTGCGTGTTGCACTTTCTCCCATTCATAGCAATATGAGTGCGCCATCTTTCTATATATAATGTCCTTGGAGCTACAAAATAGCTAAACAAGAGAATTATAAATGATGCAAAACAGCTTAATATCATAATCAAAATGCTAAAAGTGATTATCCAAGAATGCCAAGCCCCTTAGGATGGATGCCCTATGACCTTTTCAAACTCTCAGAATTGCACATCAAGAGTTCAGCAGGAGAAATTAAATCAATGCTGCCATTATGTCCAATTTCATTGTTTAAAAGCACACAGCAGTAAGAGATCAGCATGGCAACCGTGCAGATGCTGACTGTTACTCTCCCTCCAAAGCAGAAACCAAATGGATGCAGTTTCAAAATAAGGCTATTATTCATTGCACTACTATTATGGATTCTTTTTCATAGATATTGTGCAGTTACTCTTTGATGTTTATCGTAAAATACATTTTCTACATAGTTTAGTCCATTTTATTATTAATTCCCTAAGAGTCGTATGTCCGGGTGCAGCAAGTACAGTACAGAGATCAAAGGGCCTACGAGGAGGGTCATGTACAGTGTTCCTGTCCAAAAGCCAAGGGCTTTATCTCCCACATGCATTTAGAGCACACAGGCATGAGGGAAAAAACAGCTCCTGTGCATTTGTTCCCCTTCACCGGGCTCAGGGATCCATCGAGCTCCACTCACGCGCATAAAATCCACCTCGATTTTTAAGACCCCAAGACAAGTGGCTTGGGCTTTTGGACATTTGTGACTGCAAACCAGCACCATGCTTGCTGTGGGAATTTTTGCTTGAGATGTTCACACCTTTGTGTCGCATGAAACTGAACCAAGTACTCTGGATTTGTAACATTTGTGCACGCTGGAGTAGCGCATTGATTGACCAATACCAAAAGCACACCACAAGACTAAAGCTAGTCATCCAGCGAACATTCAAGTTTAAGTCATGCTGGTAAACTACACAACTAATCATAGACTATGTGTAAAGCAATGATCTAGAATTTGGTTAATATGTCAATGACAAATAAGAATGTCCAAGATAAACAAAACAAGTTTAAAACACAGGTGCCAAATGTACTCTTTATATGCACATTGGTTTCATATGGTTTTGTTAAAATTGCATACCAGTTTCAGGACAATACATGCAAGTGTACACATCTTAAACACTATTTATACAAAAGTTTTAAAATATGTTTTCAAGGTAAGTGTTGTTAACAAAAGTGTTGCATTATTAAAGTACATTTCTGGGGGAGTTGCACCATGTGCCATTTTACAACTTACACTAACCTTCCCTTACAAAAAGTTCAATTATATTCTGATATTTTAAAAGACTTATTGACCTTTGTCTTTATCTCTGCATGTTTGCAAAAACCTGGCGCTACATAGTGAATCAAACCCACAACATATAATGTAGCAGCATAAGCACAAACATGACACGCTCTGTGAACTTTGGTGGTAAATAGTAGTGCTTGAGGGGGTTGTGCCAAGACTAGTGTTGAATAACTGCCATGCTTTTCCAGAAGACTGGAAACTAAACATCTCCGGATCCGCCCAGATTGGTTGTGAACTGTAAAAGCCATATTGTTTTGAGTGCACTGAACCATTATTAGTGGTTTGCGGATGTCAGGGGGCTTCGTTTTATGGAACGGATGTTATACAATGGCTTGGTTAAGGGATGAAAAATGGCAAAATACATTTAAAAAAAATTCACAATCCATCACCTCTTGAGGAAGCTGCGCTCGAGGCTGTGACGAGCATCAAGCAAGTTACATCGCAGTGACATCAAGGTATTTTCAGACTCAGAGATGTTCAAAGGTTCCCACATGAAGATGTACGACACTGTATACAAACAAACTGCAAGGAGAGCTATTAGTATACTGTTATGAAGAAGGCTTAAAACAATATATCTTTGTAATTGGTGGAAATGTGGAAAGAGACAGAGCGAGAAGGATGGCTGTGGAAAGGAAGGCCATTATCAAGTTAATTATTTCTTGGCCCGAGGTCCTCCATTCTCCCCAGGATGTCTCCTCTGGAGAGCCAGGGAGGGGAGGCGCGGATAATTACTGCCATTTTGGATAATTGTGGTGATGTGGCGCTCGGTACAGCATCAGGCCGGGATAAAAGGCCAGCCTGCGTTTGGCCCTCAAGAGTTCCTCTAAGTGGAACGCCATCCATCTAGGTCCCTTTCCCAGAAGCCCATTCTTCGAAGTACTTTCCTAAAGCAGTCCCATGGCCTGTAAAACTGCCCTTCAGACTAAAATATCTCCCTCTGAAGTGGTAATTTAAACAAACGTGATAAAATGAAATGCAGCCAGTGGATAAGTCCATGATTAATATGTTCATACATTCATTCTTTTCAGGGAAGACGATTTCTAGAGTACCTTTAAGGCTGATGGTGCCAAGAGTTGGGAACACAACTGAATTATCTTCCCAGCTGCCACAAAGAGATGCATTGCAGAGACCCTGAGTAACCCAGGACTTGTAAGTTCCTCTTTCTTGCTGACAGCTAACGTGCCGTTGATCCATTGCTCTGCTGGTGACATGTTATTACTTAGACTACCACTGAACAGAAATCCCATTTTTGAGCCTAAGCCTCACCCTAAATGCTCATACCGCTTCCATTTATTTGTCATTACGACCGGTGCCATGGCTGAGGCCATTAAACATCCTGCGAGAAGAGAAAAATATTTTGCAATGATATACATACAACGGATCCTCATGCATTAAATCAGTGAGATGTCTGATAGAGCCTTGTTTCTCTGGCGGGACTTAATGATGCTGCGGCTTCTGACGGGGAAATGGCGACTAGAACATGTGCTGGCCATTCTATGAGACAATGGGTCCAAACGTTGCAGTCGGGGTAAAATCCTCCTCTCGCTCAAGGCCCATATACGCACCCATCTGTTCCAACCCATAATGCTCAGAGTAATGGGCACCATTCATCAACCTGACTGCTCTTGGACACGGAGCAGAGGAAAGGGTGGACGGCTGAGTGACATGGTCATATTAAAGTCTGTTCTGAGACTCACATTATTTGGAGTCTTGTGACAACAATGTCCTGCCTCTGTCCAACATAACTCCATTTAATCAGCTGCACGATCGCTCCACATCTAGAGACTCATTGTACTCACACTGTTAATATCCTTGTGACAATCCTCAGATGTAAAACACTGTAAAGGCATAGACATATGAACATTTTGAAGAAAGAGGGACCCACAAAGGCATGGGTCAGTGATTCCTACAGTACACACAAATACATCTTTCTATCCAGCAAAAAACAAGTAGCATGACCAGTGCAGTCCGATACACAAGAGTATGATTCTTATGAAGAGGTTGTTTTAAAGAATCATTGAAAAAGACTCAGTTTGAACAAACAAATGTTGCATTTTTTGCGATCCTGCATAATTTTTTCATTTTACCACAAAATACTTGCAAAAATAACTGTAATCACAAAATATATAATATTAATTTATTAATTAATTTATTTAAAACTGTAATGCATTATTTTCACGAGGATAGAGACGTCGAGCATGCACAGTATGTGGTCTGTGTGAAACAGCGAAAGCAAATGTTTCTCACCTGCCGTCTAGCATAAGTGGAAGGACCGAGCTAAGCGATTACTCAAGATGGATGAATGACCAAATAAAAAAGTAGGATATGCTTGATGGCACTAAAAAAAGAGTTAATAAAAGCTGTATACCACACAAACTCAATGTGGTACTGACACACTGACTGATGTCAGACTGGCTGCAGATTCTGTGCATGTGTTTGCTGTCTGTCAGTGCGAGTATACCGAAATGTGTTCTATTTCTAGGCTTATTGCCCTTAAATGATCAAATAAACACATAATTATGCCAAAATGTCAGTTTTGTCGGTTATGTCTTGAGTGAACAAGTTTGGAACGTATCAGTTTTGGATCAGTGCATAAGCCTACTGTTGGTCTTAAAGTAAAAGCAACCTAATATAGCCTACCAGCTCCTGTCTGTGACATTAATGTTAATCCAACAACAGCAACAGGGGAAAACATTTCACATAAAACATAAAACATAATGGGCTCTATCTTGCACCCGGCGCAAATGACTTTGTACACTGACGCATGTATCATTCCTATTTTGTACCCGCACAAAGCGGGCTTTTCCCTCCACAGACGCACGTCGGTAAACTAGGAAATGAACTTGCGCTCCCTGGGCGGGTCGGCGCAAAAAGGAGGCGTGTTTCGGCGCAAACATTCCCTAGTGCTATTTTGCACTTCCAGAAAACAATTCCGCCACTGACCAAAAAAAAAAAACCTGGTCTAAAGTCAGTTGCGCGTTGATTCCAAGTTTTGTTCATAATCCTATTTTAAGCACGCATCCTTGGCCATAATGTAGCGGGTGCACAACGCGCATACACTTTGATTTTCTCATTATCACAGATGCAGCAGTTTTTATTTTTGAAAATCATGCATTATAACAAGGAAATATATTACCACACGAGGGAAATCATTGTGGTGTCCATGAAGATGTGAAAAAATAGGCATAAATCTAGCTTACAAATTTACCAAATTTTTCAGGCAAATTGTAGTAATGACGGATCAGACCTGTTTAGTGGCAAGACACATATGTGTATAAGGACATCTGACAAATTAGTTTGTCCGTCAAGAACCAGGAAAAAAAAATCTGAAGACTGCGAAATCACCTTTACCATAATTTAAGTACATTAAAAACCTTACTCTTTAACTTACCAGTTAAGTTGAGCTTTCTCATATCTTTTTCTATTGATTTGGGTGGGTTTGTCCCATCCCCAATGTCACTTCGGGTTTCGGGTAGGAACCTGTGCACAAAAAAGAACTACAAAATTCGACTGCTTTACGTCAAGCGCTACAATAGTCATTATTTCGTTTTTCTTCGTTTCTGATGTCGCAATACATCATCATTTCATAAAATCATGTATCATACTCTACCTTGTCTGTGGACATCGTTCATTCTAAAGCCGGTGCTGGATAAACAGCGAGCGTGCGTGCGACGGTAGGCTAAATTATTTACGACAGCGGCAATGGACAATTTCGTTTCCTTACAGTATAAGTTAAGGTTACTGTATAGCATGACTTTTTTTTTGCGCATGCTTGCTTGTCCTCTCTAACAAAAGTGACCAGTTAGTTTAGTCAATATTTCATCATTACATATATTTATCAACTGACGCTCATTTTACTCTTGACTTAAAAATGACTTAATTTTGCTAGACAATATATTTTAAAGACTTTTTTTTATTTATTTTTTTAACAATGTTAACCTACCAACATTATGAACACGTATACACATTTATTAAGCATGTATCAGACATTTAAAGATTTATCAACATATAATGAGTAATACTGAAGTATGAGAGACTGTTTTGGGATATTACAGTTAGAGCAGAATAACCGACTGTGTGCGTGTGTGTGTGTGTGTGTGTGTGTGTGTGTGTGTGTGTGTGTGTGTGTGTGTGTGTGTGTGTGTGTGTGTGTGTGTGTGTGTGTGTGTGTGTGTGTGATTAAAATTAACTGACACTGTCCCTCTGCATTAGCAATGCAATGTTTCATGCAATTTTTTTGCCAAAAAGACTTGTCCTTCATGACGGCAGCCTCATTACTAGTGCTCACAAGACAAGAGAGGAAATGGCTTCTCCTCCACACTGTGTTCGTGGTAAGAAGTGTTCCTGGTGGCGTGCCTTTAGTCAGAGGGCAGGGAAATGAAGCGCAGCCTGCTGATGCTCTGAAGGAGAATTATGCAGTGGCATTGTGATGCGCAGTGCTGGAGTGCCGGTTCAAATGGAGAGCTTTTGAGTGCTGCAGCCCAGCTCTGATTGTGTGGCACAAAGCCGACACCACCAACACAGATGCATTAACCTGCGTGTTTACAGACAACCAACAATGACCCACGGCAATCACCAATCGGTTAACAAAGGAACACAGCTTTATCCACGGACCAGGTGGCCAGCAAATATGAGATGTTAACCGTGAATGAAACACCAAACCAGATCATTTGTGAACTTGCTGTCTTAATTGACGTTGTCATAAAGAAACATCTAAACACACGAAATCCCATTTAATAATTACGAACCCTTGAGGTTGTCCGAGGAGCTTTACATAAAGCATTCTTGCATCCCGCTGGTATGGGGTCTAATTTGGAGTTGACAAAACAAATATCTAATCATTTAAATTCATTTATGCAGGAAAAATCATTATTGCATTATTTTTCCCCAGTAGGTCACAGAAGGTTAATTGCTCTTTATTGTAGCCTGTAGCTGACAAACTTGCAGGAAAAGACTGATTTGTCTCTCCGAAGGAAATAATAAGCAAAAGGATTTGACCACATAACTGTAGGCTGAACTGAAAAGCAAAATGGATAAAGAGAAAAGGCATTAAACCCTCTTATGCTTCAAACATCTATTCAAACAGTAGGGCTTACTCCTTATTTGGTGGTGCATTTAATCAAGGTAACTTGGCAGTCGAGACCATTGTACACCAAACAAGTGACCATACAAATGCTGCGGCAGAAGCGGGCAGAAAATACTCATTTGAAGAGCTGATGTCAGACACAGCGTTGCCATGACTACAGGGAATGAGCAGGGAGCCTGAATCTTTAGAGAAATTAAAGGGAAGGTTAGTCAGTTTTAACATTTTACTTCTCTTACGCTGCCAGACAGCTGCTCATTAAGGTCATAGTTTAGTTTCTAAAGTTTCTGGAATATTGTGTGTAGAAAATCTGATTTTAAATATTTATTTAGCACTTTTTTAAAGCAGCACCGGGTAACTTTTCAACCTTCATAATATATTTCCATGTCTCTTGTGATGGTACAATAGGTTGAATGACACGTCTGCCATAGCCTGACGGGGTCTGTAGCGTTTTTAATCGTACTTTTAAACTTCGGGTTTCGGGTAGTAACCGGCGAACAAAGAGAACTACAAAATTACACTGCTTTACGGCATATACGTCACTTCCACCACCACCCCCACTTCCTTAAAATCGGACGTGCGAGCCAAATGTTATATAGTCATGGCCGAAGCAGCACAGAAAAACAAGAAAGCAAAGGTTTTATCGGAGCAAAGCAAAAGAGAAAGTGATCGCGTTAAAGGCAGAACAAGGATCAAAATTGGGCCAGCGTTTTCTCGCTGGTGTGAGCTGAAGGAGGAGGAGGGGTGCCTGACCGATGCGGGCTGTCATGCTTTTGTACTAGTAAGTATATTGCTTGCATACTAGCTAGGGTGACCTGACCAGACGTCCCGTTTTTCCCGGGACAGTCCCGTATTCCAACTCTAATTTTAGTGTCCCGACTTATTAAATTGAATACGTGCAGGACAGAGAGGGAGAGAGAGCGCGAGAGACCTTGCGTGTGTGTGCTAGAGTAGCCTACGCATTAATACGCATGCGCGCGCATTATTGATATAATAATATAGCTTGCTATTATAATATTGACGATATATGGTTATTATCTACCACTCAAACATTGCATTGAAGTATAGATTCAGTAAAACCAATAGGTAACCAATAGGCTATACTAGGCTACTATAATGACGCTGGCTTGTAAACGTGAGCATCGCGATCATTTGTCGTTAGAAAAAAAAAAAAAACCATACAAATTATATTCATATGACATGCTGAAATATATGCCACTGTACCTGGGATGAAGACATTTCACACGCGACGCAAGCTAGCAGAACACCTGCATGTGACCTCCTCCTACAGTGTTCACTGCTATCATGGTGGTCAACAAATGCATGTGCTACATTCATGACGGTTTACAACAGTATAAGTAGAAGACAATACTGTTTCCCAACAGTAGGGGGGGACCCCGAGAGCAAAAGTTAAATTTTACCTGGTGTTACTATAAAGAGACAGTTCACTCAAAAGTGAAAATTCTGTCATCATTTACTCACTCTCATGTAGTCCTAAACCTGTAAGATGGAAGTAAACGGCGATGTTATGCCGCTAACTGTAATAAAACAACAGCATATTGTGACCATGGGGTTGTACCATAATATATTATAGTTTTCTGAAGCCATTCATTCATTCATTCATTCATTCATTATTTAACCAGGTTAAACACTCATTGAGATTAAAATATTTTTTGCAAGAGTGACCTGGCTAAGAAAGCAGCTACAATAACATAGACATACAAATACACATCAAAACAGAAACAAGGATCACAACAGCAATTTACCAAAGAATAAAACACATAATCTGTTAAAGTAACTTAAACTTGTTTAGTGATGGTAGCATTTAAGATGTTTTGTAAATAATTCAAGCAGAAGAAGCATTATATTTAAAGCCTTTTTTCCAAGCTCTGTTCGAACCCGAGGTACTTTAAGATATAACAAATCATTAGAACGAAGATTGTAGCAAACATTTGTATTAGAAACGCAGAGAGACAAATATGATGGAATTAGACCACAAACAGACTCATAAATAAAACAATACCAATTAAAACTTCTTCAATTAGAGTGAAGAAGTTACATATATACTTCAATATATATGTGATATGTACTGCGCCATTAATATAAAACAGATCTCCATAATCCAATAGTGGTAAAAAGGTTGCAGATACCAAATATTTCATATATCTGTTTCTGAAATAAAAACCCAATTTAAGCTTAAGTTTAGAAAGTAGTTTATCAATATGTAGCTTAAAAAGTTATTTGACTATCAAATAAAATACCCAGGTACTTATAACTCGCAACACATTCTATTTTTGTTCCCAGGGAAGATATCATTTCAGGAAGATTCCTTGGTAGAGCTTTGGACTTTATCATTACTTTAATTTTATCTGTATTTAAAACCAGTTTAAGTTGACTTAAACGAGACTGTACAATATCAAACATGGACTGCAAGTAATGAAGAGCTTGTGAAGCTGATGAAGCACAACATTAAATAGTAGTGTCATCTGCATAAAGATGGTACATAGCATTGGGAATATTATCACAAATATTATATATACTGTATACAAGGAAAATAAAATGGGTTCCAGAACAGACCCCTGAGGGACACCTTTAGAGACTGACAAAACAGATGAGGTACAATCCATTCGAGACAGTTTTATGTGATGAACGGCCTAAAATGAAGTGACCAAATTCCGATTTTTTTCCTACCATGTGGCCCAAAATCGGATATGACCCGCGAACATGTAAGCAGTCTGCCATGTAAGCAGACAGACCAGATATTCCCGTCAAATCGGTTCGTATGTCACTGAAAAAGCGACACTAACCCCATGGACACCAACCCTGATCACATGACTATTTTCAATGCCCAGGCTGCAACAAGGGCTCTTTTTTCTCTGTCTTATGAGACCAATGTTTTGCTGACCTTTAAACATGGTGTGGAAAAGCTAGTATTGTATAGCCAAGAGTATAGTGTAAATGCAGATATGGGAAATGGGTCACTTAAGGATTAAAAAATATATAGTCAACAAATCAGAATTGGGCATCAAGACCTGCAGTGTAAATGCGGCCTGTCAATATTTACCGAAAAATTTGGTAGCAGTCTTTTTTACAATCCTGTTCCACTTATACATACTATGTACTTACATATCGATTGCGATTGTACCATTGTGATTTAATGTGCTGAGTAATGTAATTTTTCCCACCGTGGCCAATATTATAATCAGTGCGACACACTTTGCAAAAGGCGTGGGCATTGTCCATAAGGCTTCGAGATATGAAAATAAATTCTTACGTAGAGCTGTTTTTAAATTTACATGTATATTTTATTATTATTACCAAGCTTGGTAATAACTAGGTACTAACCATGAACTTAATACTAAACTTAACTCCTGTATTTAACTCATATTATCTTAGGTAAGTACACTGTAATCACAAGTAAGAGCATGTACTGTAAAATAAAAAAATGCTTTTGAAGATTTCAAATCACTTCTGTGTTCCCACGTTCAAAATCCCCACCATGTTTGACGTCAATGACAACAAATGCCATAGGTTATCACAAGTCTTATAACTAATTCCAATTTACTGCATACACAGAAAAATGAACGAGATCAGGGAGGTGGAGAGGATCTTTTTAGTAAATAACTGATCTTGGTCTGTTATCATATGATATCATATTCATATGTATGATCTTTTGTGTTCCAAAGAAGAAACTCTGGATTTGAAAAGACAAGAGGAAGTTAAATGAAGTATTCCAACAAATTCAGGTTAAGCCTTGAGAACAACATGAGACAGAATAAGGAAACTGTGTACAGTGAAATGCAGCGAGGCGGTGTGGTCTGTTTCCTCCCTCCTGGAATGAACAAACTTTGCAAGTAAGAAAAAAGAAAGCTTGAAAATAGGAACACCTCATTATATGAGACCTTCCATGCAGTCTAGGTCAGCTGTTAAGACAGTGAGACAAAAGAAAGATGATTACATTTCCGCAGGAACACCATTTGGAGCCAAAATGTCTGACTGATATCTGAAGCCCTAACTCCTTCTTTGTGTTTCTGAAGCATGTCAAGAAGCATGTGTGGAAATCAACAACCTAAGTAGGTCACAGAGCCTTTCAGCGACTCCCTTTCGTATTTCATCAAACATGTATCAGTCTACAGCACACATATGCTTGACTACTGACGTTTTAAAGGCTTAATTGTTCATGTGCTTTTTTTTTCTGGCAAAGGCTCTGCCGAATAAACACAGCAAAGCTAATCAGCTATCGGTTTATCTCAAATGCAAAATTAACGTGGGTGTCTAATTGCATCGTCCTATTTTGCAGTCATTTTGAAGTGTTTCCGCCACCTTCTCAGGGTCACCTTCCAAATTATAATAATATCTCTGCTCCATACACTCCAAACACAGAGCTCTCAAGCGTACTGTACATAACAGCTGCCGACCACTGACTCTCCTCTTTCAGATTAATATTTGACGAAGTAAGACAGTTGAGTCTTGATTACAGCAGAAGCCAAACCAGGAAAAAAACAAGGCCTTGCATATACCGGAGCAGTTCAGATTTCATCATGTTATTCTACCCAGAATCCTCTCATATCACTGGAGAAATTTCATAGAACCACTTCCTCATTTCCTGCTATACCAATCTCTTCCTGAGTAATGCATAACTAAACGAGAAGGGTCTGTCTGCAGAGCCGCAGAACCACAGTTTTACCCCAGCAGCAGTTTCACCCCAGCAGTTTTACCCCGCGCATGCGCAGTTTCACTACAACAGTTTTACCCGCGCATGCGCAGTTTCACTACAACAGTTTGGTTTTACCCAGCATATGCGCGGTCACGTTGTTCTGTCCTCTAATGGTTATTGTTATGATACGCAGTTTTCGCGTGCATATGATACGCACTTTATGGCGTTTAATACGCACGCACCCCCATCCCCCCTCCCTCTAATCCTACCCAAGGGGTTTTCAGTGCGTAGCATATGCACGCAAAAAAAAAAAAAACATTTTTGGCGTATAAATGGCACGAGAAATAACATTCGTGGTATTGACACTTTCATGAGACTGCGTTGATTATTTTTGCATTAGTTATTTTTTGCTCCTACTGTTGCTCGCAGGCCTTCCGGGTCCTTTACTGAAATAAAACAATGCTTGTGTCATGAAAACTTTAATCTCTTAAGTTTTTCAGCCACACAAACTTCCGATTAGACATTCAAATGCGAACTGTGTTAGTCTAATATATGAATTATTCTTAAGTTAATTAAATCTGCCTGTGGTTAAGGTGTAAACTTGAACACAGATAAAACAAATGACTTGAACACAAACTATGTCCTGTGGTTAAGGTGTAAACTTGAACACAGATAAAACAAATGACTTGAACACAAACTATGTACAATCATTTCAAATAAATCAAAACGCACGGGTAAACCTGTTGTGATGAAACTGCGCATGCGCGGGGTAAAAACTGCTGGGGTGAAACTGCTGGGGTGAAACTGTGGCTCTGCGGCTCTGCAGACAGATATTATTGAACTAAACGCCTACTTTTATATGCCGTTGTCTGAGAACCACAGAGGTTACATGCACGGCCTATGGGGACGACGACCTTGGTCTCTGGAAATATTCTGACAGCAGGTCTTGGAAAGCTTGAAAACTGACCTCTCTGTGTTGTAGTCCCGTTGCTCAGTGAGGGATCAGGGATTTAATCACTGGCTTCTGATGACATATGGTGTCATGATATGATGCCACACAACACATTACTGATCACATCGCTGTCAGCCACAGTTCGTGGATTTACATTTATTCTGTCACTACCTGGAGAAAGCTAATTTGTTAGCATACCCATTTATGCAGATACTTCTGAATGGCTATCAATGGAGGAAGAAACTGGGGTAACACTTTAGTTTAGGGTCCAATTCTCACTAATAACTAAGTTCAGGGGTGTCAAACTCATTTTTACTGAGGGCCACTTCAGCATTATGTCTGCCCTCAAAGGACCAGTTGTAACTGTAAGACTGTAAGATGTTACTACTCCTTAATATATTGTCTCTTTATTTGATTATATTTAAAGGGGTCATATAATGCCATTTTTGTACAAGTTAATATGAATCTTTAGGGTCTAAATGAAAACTTTGTAATATACTTATATTAAAAATTCTCATTAGTATTGTAAGAAAACACTCATTTTACCTGCTCAAAAACAGCTCTGTTTTCAGCACGCCGTTTAAGTGCATATGCCTTTAAATGATAATGAGCTTCGCTGACTGCGCCCCTCTGTTCTGTGGGCGCTTTGACACAACGCACATGGAGTGTTGACTTGACAACAGTTGAGGGTTTATTATGGCAGCGGGATTCTCTCTGAGGACACATCTGTGCAACCGTATCAGTTTGAACGGGAGTCGGACACGAAACAAGATGACGGGACGTTTCTGAATGGTTGGTTAATGTCGCTCTGATCTATTTTTGTATGTTGGCAGGGTAACGTTAGAGTTGTGAGATACAAACGCTATGTGTTTAACGTTACTAATGTAAGTTATAGGTTAGTTCGTTGACAGATTTATGTTGAAAAACTTTTTGTTGTTGTTGTAAATGTAGGCTTGTCAGTGATGCGTGACGTTATCTCAGTGTTAGGTACAACTATCGTGACTGAAGCTGACGTGAGGTCCTGTCAGTAATGATTCTTGCCGTAGTTGAAGGATACCTAAGAATTTGTTGTATGTTTATGTTTAGTGCAGTACGAAAATGTTTTATGTTTAAAGAAAACTTTTAAGTACATCTATAGTATTGTAACTGCATTGATATTCCTGTTAATATTCCTGTTACGTTAACTGTACTGCGTACACAGTTTTTAATAACACAATAACTATAACGCGTTTTACATTATAAACGTGGGATTATGAATTATATTGAGAATGTCGTAACGTTACATAGAACACATGCCGTAATGCACCCTGAGTGTAAACATTAGCCACAATCATCGTGAAGCGTGCAAGGGATTTGCAAAGATTAATATTTAAAGGTTAATAAAACGTTACACTCACTTAAGTTCTTCTGGATGTGCAGGAACACGAATAGTTGGTACTGATTCCTTTTTCAGTAGCAGCTTCTTAGCAAAACCTGATTTATATTGACCATCGCCACGTTTATAAAGCAGTCTGGTGAGAAATGATTCACGCAAACGTAACGTTGCTCGTCGAGAATATTCCCTTCATAAACAAAACTCAGCCACTGCGTCTTCAGCGTTACGGATTTAGGAACATTAAAATGACTGCTGTGTTCCTCATTACACCCAAGAACAGAACACCACAATCGCTTAGACGGCCGCCATTCTGCTCCAGTGTATCAACAATGACGAACTATGATTGACATCTCACTCACGAGCGAGGGCGGGTCTGTGTGTTGAAACGCTGCTGTCAATCAACCATCGTGGGAGGGGCGTGCGAGCTTGTGACGTCACAGGCTCGAACGGCTCGATTTGAGGCAGGGGAAAACATGGAGATTAAAACAAAACCACTGGATGGATTTTTATCATTATATGATGGTTGTGTACAGGCACTGCCAACACACATTTCAGTACAATCAACTTGTAAAAGTGCATGTACCATTATATGACCCCTTTAATATATATATATATATATATATATATATATAATGTATATTGTAGGCATATATGCAGGGGAAAACTGGGTAAAAAATTCCGCCTTGGCACTGTGGCCACACAACACACATTACCACAAAGTTACGTGCATTTAAATGTGAGGTTGTTTGTGGGGCACGGGGGCATGCTACCCGGTGAATATTTATTTGGATTTTGTTTAAAGGCCAAAGAAATTGGATAACAATAGCTTTAAAAGCATGTCAGTGGGCAGTAGCATGAATTATCTGTCAAGTAGATTCTAAAACATGAGAATGAGGGAAAATGTTGCAATGAATGATACACACTACAAAATGGAAATGCAGAATGTTTCTGCTTATTGTTGACAGTACACATTCCAAACAGGAATGGCCTTAAATGATAAATCTTTCAATGATTATTTTGCATAGATGTTACATTTCAATCAAACACCAGTGCAATCTTTTAATATTAGCATTAAAGATTGATTTCCTGAGGTAATCAATGTTTTTGGCACTAATCAGTTCAATTAAAGTTCAATTGTTCACTCATAAAGACACTTGTCGCCAACTACTGGCTTAATAATGCAAGTCTCAAACACAGACAAGCAGAGTGATACAAACGGTGAAAAGGCTGATACTGGTACCTATATTAAAATATTATTAAATATCAATATATTAATATCAATATATTATTCTTCAATCAGTTCAATGCAGCAGAATCAGATTTAACAGATTTATTGTTTGACCAATTGTCAAAATAAAGTATAGGCTAGTCCTACAAAGCTATTTTTATCAGAGCATGAGCAGAAAGCAGGGAGAGGACCAGCTAACGAGAGGATAGCATCATTTTACCAGCATTGCCCAGCACAGCTACACACCATGTTACAGCACAGCAGTGCTATTGCAAAAAGAAACAAGTCCAGAGAAATTTAATACGTTCACACGTTTTTTAGCGGACTTTGCCTTTCCGGTGAGCGACTGATTAGAGCGTGCAACACAAACACACACACACACACACTAACACACATGCGGAGGCTTCAGCAGAACATTGAGCAGAACACGCTTTGAACACGGAGCAGAAGGCACACACACAGCGGAATGCGCTTCGAAGTTATGCGTCTTTGGAAGCGGAGCCGCTCGCAAAGTCACAAAACATGCTGAGAGTGAAACCAGATCGCCGAACATGGAGTGACGGGGCGGCCTTTTTTCTCTTTCGGCCAAAAAATCTAAAAAGCTATTTAAGGCAGCCTAAATTTCGGTGCATCCCTAATTTTAAGACTGTCATATGCTCTTGCGGGCCATATAAAATAATGTGGCCATGGCGGGCCTTGAGTTTGAATTGTATGTGAACTAATTGCTTATTAGCATGTACATTACTAGAATATTGGCTGTTTATTAGTACTTATAAAGCACATATTAATGTCTTATTCTGCATAACCATATTCTACATCCCTTAATCCTACCCAATACCTAAACTTAACAACTACCTTACTAACTATTAATAAGCGGTACTTAGGAGTTTGAGGAAAAAGTCGTAGTTAATAGTTAGTTAATAGTGAGAATTGAACCCTAATCTTAAGTGTACCTGAAACTGCTAGTTGCTTCCACTTGAAGGAACCATCACCTTTTAACCCAAACAGGAAGTGATGCCCAAGTGGAAGTGAAGGAGCCCAACCCAGCCATGCCCAACCCAGATGCCCACCGGTAAAAGAACGCACTGATCCCACAACTGGCTAGATTGACAGGCAGTGTTGGGAAAAGTTACTTTTAAAAGTAATGTACTACAATATTGCATTACTCCCTAAAAAAGTAACTAATTGCGTTTGAACTTTTTATGGAAAGTAATGGTTTACATTCTTTTGTGTTACTTCTGGGTTGGGCTTGCTTGTTTGTTTTTTGATAATGAAAAAAAAATCTATTTTAGGCAAGTGTAAAGGCCCTTTCACACCAAAAGTGAAATGTATAAGCCTCAGGCTGAAGGAAAATCAAATTCACGCCTGTACAGTAGAGGATGCAGCTAAAACAAACCTTTCAGCTGTGCTGGCATTCTGGACTTCAGAAGTATAGGATGCAGAAGAAAAAGAGTTTAACACTTTTCCATCCGCAATAAAAGCAAAAAACAAACACAAATGTGATGTTTATCATTTTTGGTTATAAGAATGGTTTAATTGGATCATCGAAGGTCAGCATACTGAAAAATACTCAATCATCTTACTTTTGTGCAAGTTAGATGAGTAAATTCATGTCCACATTAGTCTAAAACTACAAAAACCATAATGTTTACACATTGCATGTAACTCACTTTCTCTCAACATGGGGACAGGATAGTTGTCAGTCAATAAATGGGAAAATTAATTGAAATGTGTTACTTATTTTGAAAAAAGTTATTTTGTTGTAAACATAGTAATGCGTTACTTTACTAGTTACTTGAAAGAAAGTATACTGATTATGTAACTTGCATTACTTGTAATGTGTCACCCCAAACACTGTTGACAGGCTGGCTGGGGGAAAAACAAGGCCAGTCTCTCTCTGAGCTCACTACGCAAGCTCCACACACGATACGATGTATCTACAGCCTCTCACTGGATTACATAATCACTCTTTTATGCTGTATGCGAAGGTGATCTGACTAGAATACTATGATGACAAGCCCACAGAGCCCAGAGGATTCGTTAATAATAATCAGTTATGGCAACTTTAGAAAGTATATAGACGGCCATAACTAAAATAAAGTCTAATGAATGACATTGGAGCAGGAAGTGCATGCTGTTAACTCTTAAGGGCTCTTGTGTGTTGTTAGTGCTGGGCATTGGTGAGCAGCCAGGACAGACCAGCGGGGCAGAGACACAGCATCTTCTCTGACTGAACCCACTGGCCATTCGGCAGCCAACTGTGTACACACACACACACACACACACACACACACACACACACACACACACACACACACACACACACACACACACACACACACACACACACACACACACACACACACACACACACACACACACACACACACACATGTATTGCTAAAACTCCTGCTCTCTCTCTGTTCTGATAGAATACACACAACCAACACACTACAAGAGTACTGATATAATAGCATGGCCGTCCGTATGAGCCTAAACATTTTGAGTCCAAACAGGCCCAGGTTTTGCACAGCTCTGCAGCCTAGGGGGAAGATGTGCAGATGTATAATTTACACAGTTTGCAGTTGGATTAAGCAGATGGGATATAAAATGCATAAGTCGACATCTGAAATGTCCTCTTTACTGCAAGAAATATATAGCACTAAAGACAAACATAAACTCTTATATATTCTTTTATCAGTGTACATCCACCACTGATCTGCCATATTGTAAGTCTATGATAAATGACTAATTTGAATAAAACAGCATATTAATAGTTTTCTCAAATTACTGAACAGCATGTAAAATGGTAAATAATCTAACAAATAAAATGCCTGGGCATTTATAACAGGTGTAATCTAATTATTTTATTAGCTTACTCATTTATTCTTTTCATTGTGAGTGAAAGAAAACAGTTTTATTTTGATATTTTGGGCATGTAAGCTTATGCAAGGTGTTGACGTTAGCTTGCTAATTGCACAGAGTTCGAGATGGTCCTCACTGCAGAACATGAAATCCATGGGAGGAGTCGGATCTAGATCGACTCCTCCCACTTACATACCTAAACCTACCAGTCCACCCCTTATCCCTAAACCCACCCCTAAACTACCAGCTCCACCCCTTATCCCTAAACCTACCCAGCTCCACCCCTTATCCTAAACCCACCCCTAAACTACCCAACCCACCCCTTAATCTGGATCCGACTCCGCCCCGGATCTCGTGTACTGCAATGAGGTGCTACTGCAGAGTTCCCTGGTTTCGACCAGTGTTGCCAGATGGGCGGTTTTGAATTTGATTATGCGGGTAAAATTGTTTTAGGCGGGAGGACAAATTTGTTTGTCGGTTTGGTGGTTTTTCAAACATCTAAATAAAAACAGTCATTGACGTTACTAAACACACAGGCCCACGCAGAGTCAGCTGGCGTTGGTGTTGACGTCGCCAACGAGCACGCACTTTAGCCAATCAGCAGACGGGTTTTAGTGCGATAACTTGTAGCTGACTGTATACAAGTGATTGCTATGCCAAAGCGTCATAATAAATATACAGTAATTCGTATCAACAGACTACAGTAAAGTGTGGGAGGTTGATCCAACTCTCTAAACATGGATTACAGCTGTGGTGGGAGATGACTCGAGGGCTCTTTAAAAGCTAACTCTGAGAGCACAGCTGAATTACTTAATTGAAATCGAATATGGGACTCCTGTCCATCGTCATGTGCACTGCACTCTACTCATCCCCGGCAGCTGCTGAAAGATAGCCTGGCAAGCCAGACCTAAATCAAGATGTTAGGTTGGGAACTCACCATTGGCATACCTCAATCCAAGGGGGGGATAAACGGTTGTCTTTCAAAATTCCTCTGCACGCAATAGGATAACTGTTAGCACTACAACCAACCAGAGCAACGAACAGTGGCTCAATCTTAACGGGCACCTATTATGGCATTTAAAATGTTCCTAATAATGTTCTGGGAGTCCCCAACAACAGTTTTACATGCATGCAATGACAAAAAAACACTTTTGTTGTCTTATAATATGCATTTATTTTTACTTGATTTGCTCACCGATTCCCTAATGATTCGTTTGACGACTCATTTTTCAAACCCCTCCTTTACTTGGCGCTAATCTGGGTGATTGGTCAGACGACCCAGTCAGTTATTTTTTGCGTTAGCCCAAAGCTTAAACATATTGATAAAGCACTGCAGTACTACAATACGCTATATTCTTTATGACAACTCCAACAACAACGACAAACATTTTACATATTTCAAAAAAAAAAATTGACATTGGAGACCTAAGCTGCGCTGAGCGTAACTGACACAACACACACACACACACACACACACACACACACACACACACACACACACACACACACACACACACACACACACACCACACACACACACACACACACACACACACACACACACACACACACACACACACAACACATACTTATTGAGCATGCTACAAAACCCATAAAAGCAACAATTATTAACAGTACTTACAGGTTGTGATTCGGAGAAGGAAGCTGATCCAAATAAACTTGGTACTGAACCGTCCTTCAGTATCAGCCGACTCGCGAATCCACACTTGAAAGCATTTATGTTTGTAAAGGAATCGGCATTAAAATGACGCGAACACAGCTCAAGGTTCGGCTATACTTGTGTGGTATAGTTGTAAATATAAATCTAGCCACTGATTCTTCACATGCTCGTCCCTGGGCAGTGAAAAAAAAAGTTCGCTTTTGATTCGCACTTCAGAACAGCGTCTCGTCGACATGATGTTGTCAAGTTTCCCTAGTGTCTGCGGCGCGCGCAATGAGTGGGCGTATCTTATTCAAATAACTTGTCAAGTTGACGTCAACTAGACAGAGAAAAAGCATCGTTCGTCTATCGATTCATATCAGCAACTCAGAGTCGACTCTTACTTTTGAAAGACAATAACTTTGTATATGGTGGACTTTCATATTTAAAACTTTGCAGGATGTTTTCGTTCACTTAGGATCTATGTTAACACTACATGAAGGTAATTTTCAAAATTCCATAATAGGTACCCTTTAAGTTTATCGAGCTACGAGAATATTTTTTGTGTGAAATAATTCGCTATTTTAGTTTGTTTTTTGCACTCAAAAAGTATTCTCGTAGTTTGATAAACTTAAGATCTAGCCACTGTAGTCACTTGGACTATTTCAACGATTTCTTTAATAACTTTTCGGGGCTGTCAAGTTTCAATCCCTTAGAAGCCTATGGAGGAGTGATCCAGCTCTCAGTTTAATCAAAAATATCTTCATTTGTGTTCCGAAGATGAACAAAAATCTTACGGGGTTGGAACGACATGAGGGTGAGTAATTACTGACAGAATTTTCATTTTTGGGTGAACTAACCCTTTAAGTGACGTTCTCTTAACTCCAAGTCCTCCAGAGTCGCGGCCAAAGCCGATTTGAAAGATCGCTGTTCGCCAGCAGCAGCGTCATCTTCTTTGTTTTCAAGTAGCAGGGAAATCAGCGGAACCGTCGTAACTCTGCCATCATTATGTTAAGCCTGCCCACCAACTGTACACACGATGTGATTGGCCAGACTAGAGTTTGTTTTTTCCAGCTCGAAAGCCAACGGAGAGTTGCTAGACTACACTGGCTGCAAAATAATTTTTTAATTTTAATAAAATAATTGCTAATTCTCTTTAATGTATTTGCCTTGATTTGATCCGTTTTCTTGGGAAATGTAATTTCTTGGGTTAATTTTTTTTTTTGTCATCATTATTTTTTTTTAAGGAGATAAAATGGTGCTTATCAACTTTGATTGACATGGCAATACAATTCTATCACATTATTTTGGCAGTTAAAGTTTTGGGTGGGTTTTTCTTGGGAGTTTTTTCACTGGTTTTGACAGTTTGAGCGTTAGAGAGTTATGCTGGGTTAGACAGGTGAAGTCTGCTGTGTACAGAACAGACCAGTGGAGACTGAGAACATTTGGACATGAAGCAAAGAAATCTTAGACATGTCAACCACTCTCCTAGTTTAGCCTCACACCGGCATGCATCGCAAACCACAACGGCTTCCCCTGAGCAAATGGGATAAGGGGGCGAGAATACACCTAAAACATTCAGCTGTGTGATGTTAGAAAAAAAATGAATACTGTGAGGCAAACAAATTAGTTTTCAAAACAAAGAAGAGAAAGAGAGGGAGAGAGATGGGGGGGTGCAGAAAGTGTCTGGCTTTAGATGAAGATTTGCAGTGACAGTATGGGAACAGGATCTTGTGTCTCTTCCATCATACTGAGTCTCACAATTTCTTTTTCACTCTATATCGCCTTTTTCCCCCCATTGACTCTCTCTCCTGCCCTTCTGTCTCCCCCTGGAGATCTAATGAGGACATTCCTTATATTTGATTTCACTTTTTGCACAGCTCTGCAATATACCTACACTGCAAAACACATGTACATACAGCCCCACAATTTGAATTATCCATATACAATGTATATTTACAGTATATAAACTCTTGACACCCAACACAGCTGAGCTGAACTGTACACAGACCAAAAAAAAGCTAGATTTCTTAATTATAGCTTGCATTGAAATACACATTAGAGCAGTTAAGACATTTTGTATTGTGATATCATGACAAATATGCAAATTTCAGGAAACGTTCTCATTATCTTAATGTGCCCATATGTTTACTATACATGAGGTTTTTCTATACAAGACTTTATAAAATCATAGGCAAATTTAAAAATATTATAATTAAAATATGAATTGATTGAACAAAAGGTATAAATGATTATAATGGTAATTAATATTTGGGTGGAAAATGTGCTTACCGGTAATTTCTTATCAATTCTGAGTCAGACATGTTTTTGACAGCTTTGATGAGATTCACCCATGCATTGGCGACAAAGTAGTCAAGGGATGCACCGAAATTTCAGCTGACCAAAATCAGTGACCAAAACAGTTTAATTTGCGCCTCTCTGAAGGCACGTTTTGACTTTGTTCAGCGTCTATCTCGTGCTACAACAGTTGTAACAGCTATGTGTACACTAGCTCTGAATTGACAATATTAATTTCTCGATTTTAATCAGTAATGATATGCGCAGCGTGAACAAAACTTCAATAAACATTTATAGCATGCCTGCCATTCAATAAGCGCAAATTTTTATATACACAGAAAAATGTTTAAGCCTTTTTTTAAAGGGATACTCCACTGGTTTTTCATATTAAACTATGTTATTCCCTTAACTAAGACGAGTTGATACATACCTCTCTCGTCTCAGTGTGTGCACTCAATCGCTCTGTATTGCCACAAAACTATGTTAGCACTTAGCTAGCACAGTGCATTAAATATGGGCCAAAAAGAGAAGCGACCAAACACTTCCTCGTTTTACCTATTTAAACACAGTTACTCGAGTAGTGTAACTAGACCTAGGCTGGTGACACAAAATAAAACGTTGTGATTTTCTAAGCATGTAAAATTGATGACTATATTGCCCCCTGTTATTTACATCAATTTTAAACGCTTAGAAAAGCGCAACGTTTTATTTTGTGTCACCAGCCTAGGTCGAGTTACACTACTCGAGTAACTGTGTTTAAATATGGAAAACGAGGAAGTGTTTGGTCGCTTCTCTTTTTGGCCCATATTTAATGCACTGTGCTAGCTAAGTGCTAACATAGTTTTGCGGCAATACAGAGAGATATAGTGCACGCACTGAGACGAGAGGGGTATGTATCAACTCGTCTTAGTTAAGGGAATAACATAGTTTAATATGAAAAACCGGTGGAGTATCCCTTTAAGATTTACGCATTTCATATAATAGTAAAATTCCATCAATTTGAACTGAATTATCCTTACATATTTTACTTACTGTCTTATGTAATCGCTCAATCAGTGTTTCAACCAGGGGAAAACGTCAATAAAACATCTTGTGGGCTATAATATATAATGTCTATAATTTATCCCAAGAAAGCTATTCAATGTCAATACATTTTTTTTACGAGCATTTTGCAAATATATGCACTGTATTACATATACTTTTACTTAATCTGCTAGTAATGTCCTCATTATTTAAGGTAAGTTTGACTAAATCTGTCATGTTATTACAGTTTAGTGTCATTTAAATGAAAAGTTAGATATAAAAAAGAAAAGATATAAAAACTGCATTATATGCCATTTTAATGTTTGTACAACTCAGTTTTAGCTATTTGAATGTTGATTATTAAATAAGTTTGATTAACTGATTGATTATAAATTTATTATTTATTTTTGGCCCGTTTTGTATCCGGAATTTTTGGTTTCGGCCCAGAATTTTCATGTCGGAGCATCCCTATAGTCATGAACCGCCTAATGGTTTCTGTGGAGGAATATAAGCGTATTTGTACATTTCAGTAATGGCGGGCACACAGCATGCTGTAGTGAAGTATCCGTGAGGAGGAGAGGAAGGAGAGATAAGGAGAGAGAGCGAGATGGTGATTGAGAGAGTGAGAGAAATTGCAGGGAGAGGTTAGAACTGCATGCGCATGATGTGGGAGGAAGAGCGTGGGCACAGGAGAAAGCAGGTGCCCAGAGAACCGATGCATCTCTGTGTTTCTCTGTCTTTCTTTCTCCCCATTTGAATGACTTCCTCCTTCTCTTCCAGTTCCACACTGCCACGTCTCAGGGATTTGGGCTGTCAGTCTTTCATATCTCTCTCTCTCTCTCTCTCTCTCTCTCTCTCTCTCTCTCTCTCTCTCTCTCTCTCTCTCTCTCTCTCTCTCTCTCTCTCTCTCTCTCTCTACCTCATGTTAATAAGGATGGTAATCATTAAAGCACTCCAGCATGAGCCACAGATTGATGTAAAAAGAGAGACGAAGTGGGAAAAAAAAATGTTTCTATCTGCTTATCTTGCAGAAGAACAACGTGTGGAGAAGATCGTTGAAGAGGAAAAAACCCCTGACAACTTACAGCTCGTTTCATCACCAGTAGGGGAGGAAAGGGTCACAAATGTAGTTTGTGCTATTTGATGTTTGGCACATTTGTGGAATTTGAGAGAGTTGGAATTAGCAGGATGTTGCCATAGCAACAGTATACCTGTTGTGGGGTTAAATGACCCAACTGTGTTAAGAAGCGCTACACATTAACAACACACAATTTTGTTGCCAAAACAGACAACAAAGAAAGCGTGATGGTTGTATGTAGGAATGTAAACATGCCTGTATGTTTGTGTGTGTGTGTGTCAGTGTTGTTATACACAACCCTGGTTTTCCTGCTCAAGTCTGAGTTGTTTCCATGGTTACACCGCAGCTGAAATTCATAAACGGTGCACTTTTTTTAAATGACAATGTTTTAAATTGAAGGCAAGTGCTTGCAGTAGTTGTTTCTCTCCCACGGGAGCTTCTCCCTCTGGTCTCACAGTGTCAGACAGTGGGAAACCTCGGGAAGCCAAAACACACACCGCCTTAAGCGGACAATTCTCACATTCGACATAGTGTTATGATGCTGTTTTTCACATTCAGGTGCCTCAATGAAACCCTCCAAACGCTGAGAGACGAGAGCAGACACAGGAAAGAAAGACAAAACAAGAAAAGCATACACCAAACGCTCTCAGACACAATTGTGGTGCTTTTTAATGGCTGAGATTAGAGGCGTTAAAGGATTAGTTCACTTTTTAAAAAACTTTTGCTGATAATTTACTCACCCCCATGTCATCCAAGATGTCCATGTCTTTCTTTCTTCAGTCGAAAAGAAATTAAGGATTTTGATGAAAACATTCCAGGATTTTTCTCCATATAATGGACTTCAATAGTAGCCAAAACGGTTCAAGGTCCAAATGACAGTTTCAGTGCAGCTTCAAAGGACTTTAAACGATACCAGACGATGAATAAGGGTCTTATCTAGCGAAATGATGCGCCATTTCGAAAATAAATAAAACCGTTTAAGTATTATTAGCACAAATGCTCGCCTTGCTCTGTTCTCCTGTTTGAACTCGTTCATCAAAATGAACAAATCTTTTTTCGAGTCATTTTATTCAATCAACGAACGAAATGACTCGAAAAAGATTTGTTCATTTTGAACGAAGTCTTTTTTCGAGTCATTTTGTTCATTCAACGAACGAAATGACTCGAAAAAAGATTTGTTCATTTTGATGAACGAGTTTGTGCTAATAGTACTTAAACGGTTTTATTTATTTTCGAAATGGCGCATCGTTTCGCTAGATAAGACCCTTATTCATCGTCTGGTATGGTTTAAAGTCATTTGAAGCTGCACTGAAACTGTCATTTGGACCTTGAACCGTTTTGGCCACTATTGAAGTCCATTATATGGAGAAAAATCCTGGAATGTTTTCATCAAAATCATTAATTTCTTTTCGACTGAAGAAAGAAAGACATGGACATCTTGGATGACATAGGGGTGAATAAATTATCAGCAAAAGTTTTTTAAAAAGTGAACTAATCCTTTAAGGTACAAATGTTTGTACCTTGGGCGATATGGCCTAAAAAAAATCCGATTCACAATTTATTTCCCCCTACTTAAAATCAATTTGCAGATGACAAAGAAATTGTTCAAAATAAGTTTTAACTTTATTTTGTTCTGATTTTCCCTTCTGGGATTTGATCTGGATTTCCCCCTTGGGGTTAAAGTGCAATCAGAAACAACAAGCCTAAAAGACAAGATGGCAGGCTTTGGCTTTGTAAACAGTGAAAATGCAACGTAACATAAAATTTGTGGATTGGGATTGGGGGGATGTAAAAAAAAAAAAACTTGCAACACAATAAGTATAGTGATTGTCAACACATTTGGTAACTAAACATAATTTTATTAAGTTTAGTGACAACACAATGTTTACATGGTACAATGACTGGTGTGCTAATGTTTTTATTTTTGCTTGAACCAAATTTCACAATTTCAATTCAGTTCAATTCTTGTGATTTGATTCTGATCTTGATTCAATATCGATTCATTTGAATATTAGGCACAGTGGATATGTTAAAGCTGCTGTCCGTAACATTTTTAAGTTAAAAATAATCCAAATTAATTATTTAAAAAAAAAACATCTTCAGCCAGTGTTCAAAACTATCTGCTTGCCATAGCTAGATTCAAAACGGTTAGCTTGTAATAATGATTTTAATTCCAGTGGTACTGGTGGGTTTTCGCGGGAAATTCGCATGTCTTTGCGTCATTACGTCACATCCGTACACATAAAGAAGGAGTTTCGGCTAGCCGGCTACTGCGCGTGAGAATGTAGAGATAGCTTTTCTCGCAGCACTTTACATGATTAAACTTATGGCGGATCCAGAAAGATCCAAACAACAATCATCAGTGTCAACTGGAGATTAACCAGTTATAAAACACAAAAAGACTTCGTACTTCGGATTTAAGGTGGAAAGAGAAAGAAACCGTCTCATGCGAACACAAGGATACACATCGGTGGGGCTTTTGAAAGGTGCGTGAACTCCCGAAGGGGTTTGAAACGGAAAAAGAGACAGCTTTCTCTGCTGAACAAGTAAGACATTTCAATAGTTCAATCGTGTAACCGTACGTTTTCTTAATTCACACAGTTATGGAGTTTCCTTTGTTGTGCCTTTCTCGTTTGCTAGCTATTATGGAGAATATGATTTCTGAACTACACAGGTAATCATAAAACACATTAAATAACGTTAGTCACGCAATGCTGATGTTGTTAACATGAACAATTTGAGAACAATTTTAAGTAGGTAGCTATGATTTGCACGGTTGCTGTAAATCGCGCTGATTAAATCTAACGATCGCTTGTCATGTCGAATGCTTTTCCCCCTTAGTTGATCAGAACAAAAATGGATGTTACTTACTTGTTCAGAAGACATTTTCCGGTGAAAATTCTTATGTTGGTCAAGCTTTCAAAAAGTGAATCTGTGATTCTGAATGACAGTATCCACACAGCGCGGTGATTGACAGCAGCACTCGCCTCAAAACACTGTGTTCATCCGCGATGTTTCATGCCGATTTACAACCCACGCAAAGATGATAATTCCGCAAATCACTGCAGTTATAGATTTCGAACAGAGATGGCGACAAAAAGGGAAATTGCTACGGACTGCAGCTTTAATGTGTTATGTTAATTATTCTCCGAAATAAATATCTCACCTAATGCTGTAAACATACAGAGCCCTGTCATCTGGTATTATTATTAAAGGTTAAAAGTAACATCTCAAATTAAATATGATGCGTTTTTTTATAATAACAATGTTATAATATTTTAATGATATAGGTAAAATATTATAAATAAATATTTAGCAAAATACTCCTCTCTATAGCAATTTATTTTAAGTCCAACTAACTTGCTATGGTCATTAAATGGCTTTCCTGAGGTAAATGTAACGTTACGTGACGTGTTGTTCTCCAGCTGTTTTATGGACCTCTTTCCGCGGTTGAAAAACACTGATCGATCGATTTTAGTACATTTTCGGTAAGTTGAACTGTATCTTTCAAATTACCTATTGATCATTCCTGTTTATTTACTATTAACTAGTAGTAAAGAATAACAGATGATCAGTTCACGTGCTTCTTGAACTGTCAGAGATCTGTCATGTCACATTTACAAGCGCCAAAACGTGTTTATTGTTTGAATTTCGTAATTAAATTGACAGAAAGCTGCTTGGTTTGAAAGTGACTTCTGTGCGATCTACACTATGGACCATTTTATCCCCTGAAATTGCTAATGTGACCACTTAAGTAATAAACTTTGGCACATCCCTTGATGCCTTAAAGATGACATATTATGCCCCTTTTCACAAGATGTAATATAAATCTATGGTGACCCCAGAATGTGTCTGTGAAATTTCAGCTCAAAATACCACACAGAGATAATTGATTATAGCTTGTCAAAGTTGCTCCTTTTTGGGTGTGAGCAAAAACGCATTGTTTTTTGTGTGTGTCCCTTTTAAATGCAAATGAGCTGCTACTCCCCGCCTCCGTTCAGAAGAGGGCTGATGCATTACACAAGCTTCGGATACAATAACAAAACATGCAAATAATCTCACTCATCCAAAATCTCAGAAATAACCAGTAGCGGAGTGCAGGAGAGACTCAGGAAAAGGTTGCAACTTTTAGATGCACCTGAACGTTTCTGAATGGTTAATGGGTACATTTATGTAGTTGTTAAGGAGTTAACATTGATTCATATCATTGACTTGCATGTATACCGTCATGTTTAACTTTTACACAAGTTGACACAGTTCAGAACAGTTTGCATGCTTTGCTGGAACTTTTGCCATTGCGTTAGAACTGGTTACACTGTTGTCACTTGCGAAACCAAATGGCGGCGCTGTGGGTGGAAACGTGCAGATTAAGGCGGGGTAATATTATAATAAGATCCCCTTCCTACATCAGAACGGGAGCGAAATCTGATCAGATTATATTTTGACATGCTTGCAGAGAAAGGCTTACCAAAACAAAGTTACTGGGTTGTCACTTGTCACGTTTTCTGGGTTGGTAGATGCACCGGGGACCCGATTATAGCACTTCAAAACAGTCCGAAATTCACGTCCGAAATTTTCGCACGTTAAAAAATAAATACGACCTCACATTATGTCAATCATGTTTAGACACAGCCTACGAAACTTTGCGTTTTTCGCATCTGTAACAAGCATTTGAATGGTGTTTTGACAATTCAGAGCCACCGAATTACGGATAAGAAAAAACACATGCGAAAATTTCGGACCTTTAATCATATCTTGTTGAACAGAGGTGTGATTTTACTTTTCAGAGTTATCCCACAATCTGGGGGATGTTAAAACAGGCAAAAAATCCCCTAAACGTACACAGTACTCTCTCAATACTAAGCAAAAGAGTTCACACTGCATAATGAAATCCATTCCACGGATGAGCCAAGCCCCACAGAGCTGCAGTATCACTAATCACCAGAACCTCATGGAATCTGCGCCTGCGAAATTCTGAAGGAAGCTCCACAGAATCGGAACGCCGTCATTACAACACAAATTCATTAAATCCAATATGTAGAATTCCACAGATTTTCACCAAAAATCAGCACAAAAAAAGTCTGCAGATATGAGACAGACAGAGAAAGACTGAGAGAGAGAGAGAGAGAAGAGAGAGAGAAGAGAGAGAGAGAGAGAGAGAGAGAGAGAGAGAGAGAGAGAGAGAGAGAGAGAGAGAGAGAGAGAGGAGAGTGAAAATAGATTTCAAAAACAGAAATAGGCTGCAAAGGGTTTCTACTTTCAATACTCCCTGAAGATATCTTGAAATATTTGCTGTCTAACTTTATATTAGCCTCAGCTCATATTGGACAAATACTACTTGGTCAGCAGAGCCAAACAACTCCTTTGTGTACAAAACCCAATAGGTGAAAGAAAAGTTTTCATTTCAGCCTTGAAGAAGTCACCAGTTTCAAAAAAGAAAAGTGAGGGCCAGAACTCCCCAGTGCTTGTTTTGGTTATCCGTAATGAATAAGTCAGTGAGAGAGACACTCGGGGCTACAGCATTAACAACTTACTATGAAATCTTAAAGTCCTGCAGCAAGCCTCGGATCTAAAAGCTACTCCCGCAGCAGAGCGCTCTCTCTTCTCTGCGCAAGTGTCAGCAGAGCTTCCTGTCTCATGATTTACTCGTGTGGAACCGCTCTGCCCTGCACACTCACTGGCAAATGATCAGGTGGGTCTCTGTGTCCTACTTTTCACTGCGGGGGTCAAGGGTCCTGGGCTGGGGAATTGCAAACATAGGTGAACATAATTCTGAGCTCTATCCTGTCATTCATGACTGGATTCAGCTCACTGTGATAATAATTAGTAATTAAATGCAAATTTGTCACGACAAAGTGATCAAAGCGACTAGATGGTACATGTAAAGTGTACAGGTTTATTAAATAAATGCAATGCAAATATGTTTTTTTCATTGTACAGTATATTCTTTATATTGTAGATTGTATAAAAATCGGAGTAACCCATGAAATCACCTAAAGGTAGGGTAGGCAATTTCAGAGAGGCTAGCAATAGCAAGTTAGCTTTGAAAGCATGAGAGAGAGCATTCCAAAGTCACGCCTTCTTCAAAACACATGAACGCACACAGCAGAGTCTGCAAAGCATCACAAGACGAGAGACGGAGTTAAATTACCTCATGTCTCAAAGCACATAACATTGCAATGAATGTAAACAACTTACAGAGCTCTAGATGTACCACCTGTAGATTCTGCTGCAGAGAGATTCATTCATTTCAGCGTTTATAGTGTTGACAGAAAGGCATAAATCTGAGTCTGAGGACGTGAACAAAGTATAAGGTTGTGTGTGTGTGCGTGTGCGTGCATGTGTTTGTTAGGGGTTTACTGATATATCGGACAATTTTTAGTCAGTGCACACAGATTTACAAGATTACTGAGTTCATTGTAGGCTACAGCTGCACCCCCTTACACCCCCCACCCCACCTGTATTTAAAAAAATATTTTTCAAATATTAAAACTTTTCTTGTACCAGAGATTGTACTTTTTACGAAGATTGTGGTTTTATCGAGTTGATAGGAAAACTGTGTTCTTTTTTATTGGTCTGTGCTTGAAAGTGTGATTAGATATGGTCTGTCCACTTGGAACGGTGATCTTTCTGTAAAATCAAAATCAAAGATACTATATATTGTTCGAACATCAATGAAAATGACTGGACCGAAAGACGATCCTACTATTCAGACTCTGTATGATCAATGCACATTAAATGAGGCAAAAAGGATTATAAGCGACCCATCTCACATACTCTACCGCTCTTATGAACTCTTACCATCTGGAAGAAGGTTCAGAACTCTCCGTTATAAAAATTATTTTGTACGGATATCAGTTAGACTGCTGAACATGAATTAGTGAAGTATATTTATTTTTATGTGTATGATGTGTATATTTTGTGTAATTTTTTAATGTAGGCTATCATGTTTTGGCGAAATGCAGGCTACAAATTTTCCTATCAGGGACAATAAAGTATATTTCAGTCATTCAAAATAGGATTACAGAATCAAGAAGTTTCTATCTCAAGTATAAATCTATGGAGCCCTGCACACGAAATGCAGGAAATATGTATATTTTGGCCCCTGCTCCCTCGTTTTAGGTCACCTGTGCACACAATATTATAATTTGTTTCCCCATTTTACTAAATTGTGTGCACAATATATTCATTTGTTTCCTTGTTTTACTAAATCGTGTGCACAATATATTTCGTTCCCTCGATTTAGTAAAAAGTATTATTATATTGTGCACACGATTTAGTCAAACGAGGGAACAAAATAATATATTGTGTGCACGATTTAGTAAAATGAGGGAATTTCATGCACACAGTTTACTTTTAACGAGGGAACAAATTAGTAAATTGTGCTAACGTATTAGACGTGGGAATTAATTGTTCATTTGTGGCCATCAAATACATATTTTTTCCCACATGTCACATGCAGGTCTCTTTTATCAAGTTTAATTTATTTTTTGCATATTGATTTCCAATCAATCATTTACTAAATATATAAAATACATAATTGCAGCAATAAAATGTTTATGTATGTATGTGTTATTTGCCATCTTTAAATTAAACAGAGCAATATCTCATATATCAGCTTTATATTAGCCATTTGCACCAATAAAACGTTAGATAATAAAGGTTATATAAAGGTTAGAAATGACTCCTTTATGTAACAGCACATATTTACATTTTACAGTGTATTTTACTACCGGTAATTGTATTATGCTTTTGTGCCAAAGAATATCCAAGTGCTGAGCACACGTTCTTGAAATAAAGTCCACCGAGAATAATATACTGACAAAATGAATGTAAGATCACATTAGCTAATATGAAACCGGAACTGGAGGTGCAGTCATCAAGCGGGGTTATTTAGAAAAGAAAGGGCTTTCCTAAGAAAGGAAACTGCTGCAGGCAGGAGAAGGGTGCTGTATTTATATTATAAAGCACACACGGGCAGCGGAACTAAGGCAGAAGATTTGTGCGAATTGGACTAAAAATAAATATACAGCGCCATGAGTGAGGCTCCAAATGAATGGAGCTATCCGATCAAGACATTGAACTAGCCGCAAGATAACATTCACCATTCTCCTGCACCATTAATCACTCGCCCTTTGGGGAGAATCCAGGAGCACAATATTTAGCTCAACAGAAGAAAAAGACTTAACAACATCACAGTGAATTAGATCGGAGCAGATACAAAATGTTGTATCTTCTACCTCTTGTGGGTTTGCTGGTTTCCAGCTTTTTGGGGGTGACGATTGCAGTTGCTGCTATCTGTGAAAACGTCACAATCTGCAAAGGAACCTGAGAACAAGGGTCATTTCCGAGTAAACGTGCCTGCTAGATAAAAGCCATAAAGCTTTATAAGAGTCAATTTCACTGAAGTTCCAGATAGCCCCTACTAAAAACAACCATGTTGCAAGTCACACTTGTCATAATATTTCGCAATATTGCTGTATTTTTTTGATCAGCCTCAGTGAGCATAAGAGACTTTTTCCAAAAACATTTAAAAGTCTTACGGACCCCAAACTTTGGAACGCTAGTGTATCTGTATATATAAAATAGTAAATGCTGCTTAGAAGAGAAAACATTTTTAAAATCCTTGCAACAGTCTGTACAGCACATTGCACATTTTGAACTAGCATCAATTATTGTCCTTCAGAAAGCAGCAAATCAAAGATTTTTTTTATGCTCTTGAGATCGAAAAGAACATATTAGTATCAAAAGGTCATTGGCAGAGTTCAAACACGCTGTAGTGTACCGAGGGCATTATGACCTTATGCGAGTCTTCTTATTAACATAGTCCTGCCCCGCAATTGCTATAGCCAGTTTCTGCCCAGACATTTTCTTCTATTCCTCCTTTTACTATATTTTACATCAGCAGGAAAGCTTCTGTATAGTGACAAATATTAAATAATATCACTGAGGCTCACTAGTCAGAAAACGAAATCATGTAATGAAATCAGATTCATCACTATAGATAAAGTTGATAAAGACAGACCTCTTTGATCATCTCATTGCTGTTGGGACATTTTTATCAACTAACTTAAGTGTCATATAACAACACAGACCTGACCTGCAGCATTGGGTGTAAATTCAGCTTGTTTTGCCGATGTGAAAAGGGCATACTGACTAATTGCCTGGTCTTTGCAGACTCCTGTGGCGTCTTTAATTCTCTCTAACCTTTACCAGAGATGTGGTCACCAACGGGGAAGATCCCAGCCTGTACATAGGACCCTTTATACTCTCCATTTACTCCAACATTAATAAACTGGTTTGCGTTTGTGTTATTTTAGTCAATTACAAACATAATGACAGATTAACTAACTTGCTCAGAATGATTCTATTCAAACTGTTGCAACATCTGTCCACAGAAGAACAATATACACACACTGTATGAAAATTCGAAATAAAACAAATCACTTCATTTTTCTTTAACAACAATATTGTAGACTCTTAATTTATTTTCTCGATTTGTAAATATCATTTACCTTTTATTAATTGAGCTGATGTGTTTTTCCCATCATACAAAATTTTTTATTCAGTTGTGTCAATACCTGCTAAAACACCCCTTGAATGAAATGCTTGCATTGTTCTACTGCGTTCTGACATTTCGAAATGCAACAATGCATGAAATTAAGCTTGCATAGATAGAGGCATTTGCTTTTACGTCCTTCCAAGACAAAACCCTCAGTTTTTCCAGTCTGAATTGAGTTTTAAACTAATTTATTTCGCTTCAAATAAATACAAACAAACAAAAAAAATCAGGCTCTGGGCAAAAGACACCCATGTCAACTGAAGTCAAAGAGCACACACAGCGTAAAACACATGGTTACGGAGCTGTGACGCTCTGTGGGGGAGGGAGGAGTGAAAACAGAGAGAAGTGTGAACCGTGACTCCTGTAGGAACATGTCCACAGGCCCTACGGATTCTATCAGACCTAAGGAGTCACATGGGCCACTGTGATGCATTACACACACGCAAACACATACAGCAAAGTTTCCCGTCCCCTCCCTGGCCCAAAAACCCAGTTTTCCTGCAGACATGTATGCAGTGTCCCTTTTTAATGTGGCACGGCTACTACTCTGATGGTTAGTGGCAGCTCCATCTCCCTGTGTTTCAGTATTTCCCTTTGATAAAGCCCGAGGAGAGAGAAGGAGTGCCAGCCCGACGCCTCGGTGCGGGCCTCGCATCCCAGTGGGGGGTGTTTTCCTCGCTGCTGCCGTGGCAACGACATGTGACAGCAGGAGCACATGGCGAGAGAGCATCTTAGTAAACTCCCCCCTGTGCATCTCCATTTGATCCGACCCTTATTCCCGATATCTACACATCCACGTTCACGAAAGACCCAAGACAGCCATTTACATACAGAATAAAACCTGGCTGGTGCGTGTGTTTTTACCGAAAGCCTCACACACTTAAAATTAGCCGAATGTGTGGGCATGCACACTGCAATGAGCTTGCTCATAATACATCAATCCCTCCCAACCAAAAGCCCTCCTACTCTACTATTCAGAAGATTAATCATTTAGCTTCAACGAGAGTTTTTTCCCATCGTTATTAGGGATGGAAATTAGTCCTCTTTTCAATTAGATACAAAAAAATGTAAATTTTGGAAAAGTTGTTTCTTGTATTGCGCTAATAAGGATCATTAGACATCTTGTGTGGGACTTTAATGACGGCTGTGCAAGGGTCCCATGCGTGTCGGAATGGTGAATAGATTAACCTGTGCTGTGAAGGCAGGAGCGGAGCATCTAAATAAAATATTCAGAGCAGGGTGTCGAGCGAACAGACCCGGGTCCCAGCGCCAAGCCTCCGCCGTCTGCCGCCCGTGTTAATATTTCAATTACACTCATGAATAAATGAATTAAATAGGTCCTAACATTGTCCCTGTTCCTTTTCTGCAGGAATTACCGTATCGTACCAGATAAGTCTGCCGGGGGTGATAGCAGAGGGTTTTTTGGCCTCAAAGGTCTGTTAGAGAGGCAGCATGTTAAACATCTTTCTCTCAGGTACATCGTCTCCCATGCTAGTGGAAAAATAGAGCACATATGGCACCTCAAGTGCAGCAGTCAAATGTTTCATGACAAGCTCCGGCATGTCTGATGACCATATGACATGATAAGCTGAGCTTCACATATTCTCATTAAATATAACAAGCAATTAGGAAATAAGTTAAATATCTGAATGTTATTCAGTGTGTGCGATCCTGGTAAAGGATTCGAATCCCTCCAAGAGCAGTCATCCATTCAATTTAATTGAGTAATTAGTTCAACCAAGTCTATTAAGTTTTCATCAAAACTGTTGACGGTGTCTATGAGCTTAGTATTCGTTCATAATAAGCCTAATGACTAAAATAAAAGAAGATTATGTATTTATTTAATATGTTGTTTCCTTCGCTTATTTCAATGATAATTGTTGTGAATTAAGGAACTCTGCAATAGCAAATCTAGAAGTCCTGCTCTTCACATTGACTGACACATTGAGTATGATATAAATCACATCTTATAGAACTGCTCACTCAATATGGCAGATTTAAACAGCCAATCACCTAAATTCAGCCAAATCAACTAAATACCAGCTAAAACCATTTTCATCACACCTAAAGCAACATACGACACCACTGCTGATTTAAAAACTACTGTTCAAAATGTTTGGGGTCGTTACGATTTTTTAATGAAAGAAGTCTCCTATGCTGCTGCTCACCAAGTCTGCATTTATTTGATCAAAAAACAGTAAAAACTGTAATATGAAATATTAATACAATTTCAAAATAATTGTTTTCTATGTTAATATATTTTAAAATGTAATTTATTTCTGTGATGGCAAAGCTAAATTTGTCAGTGTCTTCAGTGTCACATGATCCTTCAGAAATCATTCATAAATGCTGATTTGCTGCCCAGGAAACAGTTAAAAAATATTAACAGTTGTGCTGCTTAATATTTTTTGTGGAAACTTTGATGCATTTGTTTCTGGAAGTACAAAATCAACAGCATTTACTTTAAATAGAAATTACAACATTATTAATGTCTTTTACGGTCACTTTTGATCAATCTAATGCATCCTTACTGAATAAAAATATGAATATCTATTTTTTAAACGTACTGACCGCAAATTATTGAATGCTTATGTATGTTGGCCTTAAATGTCAATAGGCAACTCACTAGGTTTTGGAACAGAGGTAATAACAGAGCATAAGTGGTGAACTGATGAACACGTTTGGGTTGCACATGATGTTCGTGTGTATTTGCGTTCCTTGGCTGAATTTTCAGGCCCTCCTCTGCTGTCAGAACTCATTTAGCACTTCTCCCTGGCTTCTAGACCTTTCCGCTGCTTGACATAACTGACATTTACATTTGCCCTCTATCAAAGAAAGAGAAACAAGGGTTTAGATCTCTCCACTCCCATAACAATCTTTCTCAAAAGGGCAGCAGAAAAAATGACCGTCCTCACAGCAATCTTATCAAGCGCTATTTAATCAAGCCGGTAAGAGCGAGAGAATCCATTTTCCAGGTTGTCAGCGTCACAATGGGCCAAACTGTCCATTCGCAGTGGAAGAAATGACACAGCGTTGGTTTGAATGAACTCTACATTTCACTCGTTACAGCTTTCCCTTCATTCTTTGTCGTTGCATAATTGTTTTCTTTGTGCGCACCTTAACGGAATAACGCAAAACGTGACCATTTATTGATGTTGCATTTATTGGTGCTTCTTGTCCTTGGGGTATTTCCACTTCAAAGCGTTGTGTGCAGATAAAACAGAGAGTGGAGGAGAAATGCTAATTCATACAGTTCAAAATGCAGGCAGAAAGGACAGGCAGAAATCAATAGAGCTCCTCTGCGCGAGGGAGAGTCAACAGAGCAGAAGAGTCCAGTGCCCGAGCACATAAATAATATTTATGTAGACGGCAGATCCAAACAACCACAGGGGAGCATGTATAATTCTGATTCATACATCTGAGAAGCAATGATCTAGTAAATTTGAGGCTTGCTCATTTATTTCACACGAAGAGGCTCAGGGGCAACAGGTCGCCACCGGTGATTGTTAAGCCTTATCTGCATGATAACCGTGTTTAAACGTAAAAGCACTGTTGTGATGTGTGGGGCACAGAACACTGTTTGTGTCTGTGGGACAAGGGCAGAATCTGTAATAATGCTGTGAAAGAGACTTATTTCTTAGACGTTCAGTGTTTTTCTAGCTTGCTATTTGCTGTTCTCTCACCTTTTGTCTTAGTCTACTTCAGCCCAACTAATTGCTGCAGTTTCTGAGAAAAGGATTTATCAATATAGTAACCTTGTTAGTGGTTTAAAAATGTGAACGCATTAATATTCCAGGTATTCCAACCTTAAAAAAGGTGATTTAAACAACATTAAAGCTTAAATAACACAGTTTTTGTCTAAACAAGAATGACTGGTAACACTTTATTTTGATTGTCAACTTTAGACAACTTCATGTCAACTACCAGTCATCAGTAGACTGTCTGCTTAATATCTGCACTTTATTTTGATGTTCCCCCACCAACAGACATTCTACTGACTATAAATAACTTTGCAAGTTTGTCAACTTATTCTATAATATTGACATGTAGTTGAAAAGTTACTTATAGTTAGTAGAATGTCTAAAGTGGACTATCAAAATAAAGTGTGAACGAATGACCCTCCATCCTAAATTATTTATACCAACTGCCTCCAATGAACTATTGTTCCCATCGAGGAAAATGAAGGACTGGGCTGTGTCCGAAAGCTTAGGCAGCTGACGTATTGCCTAGCTGCCCTATCAGGCAATAAATTCATAAGCAGCATACAAAAGTACCACCTGAAACTGCTTTCAAACAGGCTTCTGAGCCAGCACAACAGAGAGAGCTTCAGTGATGACTAAGCAAATATTTAATTACTTCAAGTTATTTCTCCCTAGAAATGAAATCAAAAGTTGGTTAAAAAAAATGGTTCAAAAATATTTACAGACAAACTGATCACCAACCTCAACTTTCAGGTGCCATTTAAAATTTTTAAATTTTAGCTTAACAGTCACAGAATGAAATGCACAGAATGTTGGGATAATGTTGCCTTGTTAAAAACAATCAGATGAAGGAATCTATTTAGACAGCATGTAACACGATCAGTGGATTTGGACGTGCCTTGTTGCCTTCTTCTGCAGAGGCAGAATGTTTCAGTTTCGGACACTGACCTGGTTTGGAATCAATGTGAGGTAAATTAAAAGTTTGTGGCCTTTTGAATAAAGGGTTAAGATCTTCTTTATTTACTGCATCAACTTTATTTACGACAATATATCACAGTTCACAAGGGCTTTAAAGATGGCATGAAATGGAAATTTACCCCATTTCTAAATTAATGTTCTTAAAAGTATAGCGGAGGATTTTCTTTTTCCGGGTGGGTAGTCTATTGGTCCACCTAAGTGTCAATCATTCTGGTGATATGTTTACGTAAGGCCGTCGTACGTGCTCGTCCGTAGTTTTCGGTTTCTGGGCATGCGCACTTTCAGGTGTATTATGTGTGATGAGTTACGGTCTATTTTTTACAGTCTATGGTTACGGTTTCAGCCATTCCTTTTAAAATGGCTGAGGGTCGAAAGAGAAAAGATGTATACGAAGTGTATGATAAGAAGAGAAAGGCCGCAGAATATAGAAACAAGACCAGAGTGATTTTGGGTGAATATGTCACACACTGGCGTGCACTAAAAGCACAAGCCAGGCTTCCCACTGATGCCGCAGTAGTGAAGATTCTACTAGACAGGTAAAGTTTGTCATGCTATTTGGAGAAATCCATTTAAAATCACTGCTAGTAAAAGTTAATGTAAGCTATGATGCTAGCCCTGGAGAGGGCGGGAGAGGGCGGGTCTTCTCTAAAATTCGGAAAGATCCTCCGCTATACCTTTAGTGGTTTTTTGCCTTTTTCCATCCATAATTTTTCAAAAAAAAAAATTTTTTGACCTCATACTTTTTAAACAAAATATCATAACTTGATCTTCCGGTGAAATGACAAGACTTCTATTTAGTGACATATGCAGGATTTCTCTAATCATTTATTCAGCTTAAACCCCGCCCCTCTCTTATAATCAGCTGCAAGCTCACATTCAGATCTGCCTCCATCCAATCAACAACCAAAGGATAGAACCACTTTTTTCTTTTTTGACAATATATTTAACTTGAATGAGCGTCACAATATAGAAGAAAGTTCTGCTGCTACTTCCGTTTCAACGCAGAATATGCTTTCTCGTGGAGACCAACTATCAATGTAATACGTTGTTTCTTTGGTCAGATGAAGATTATTGTATTATAATCGCTTTAGATACTGCAATAACTTTGATTAGATCAGGAATAGAGCAAAAAATGCTCTACAATTGTTCTAATGGGTCACTGACGGCTCCAGGAAGTTGTCATTACAGTTAATCTTATCTAAAGTGTTCTCACTGATGAAGAAAACAAGACAAACCAAAAAAAAACAATTGCCATGCAGGCATCTGGAATATGAAGGAGAATTAATATGAATTATGCACCCAATTTCTTTGTGAAGTATCTTATGGTCTGGAATGATCCAGGACACATTCAGTAATGAAATAACAATCACTTCTATTAGATTACAGAAACAGACAACCTTCATCCTCCATCCACCAGCAGAACCACAGCCTGTTTCATTTCACATATCAATCGTGCTAAACTGAAGAAAATCTGTTCATGTGGGGCATAATCTGGGCAAAAACTTGATCCGTGTCAGTAATAATAAAGGGTAAGAGGTTCTCAGCCTCAAACGCACCCTCAGGACTGTACTCCTCTGTTTAATACAGCCTGCTAACATAAGAACTACATTGAACCAGCCTGTCCGCCTTTTCAGGACTTTGTTAAATGTTGTCAGAAGCCCATCTACAAGGCGTCTCTGCAATTATTCATCCCACCATTTTGTGTAATTATAGACTGTGAGACGTCGATATGTTTAGCTTATGGTTCAGTGCTTTTGCTCAGAACTTCTCCCTCCCAGTTGTGCGATGCAGTATTCCGTGAGCTTTGTGATGATGAACTTGCCAAAACTGTTGGTGTTCTGTGTCCTTGGCCAAAGCCCAAGAAACTGCAGGCATCCTGCCATTACTTTATCTGCAGTCATCAAATCAATATGAGCAACGGGGGCATCTGAATGGCAGACCATTTCTCAAGGCAGGGTGGAGGAGACGTTAAGACTAACATCAGAATTCACCTGAATCCAATCTCAGTGGTCTTCAATCTCATATATACAGTGAGGGTGACTGAAAGAAAGTGGAAAATGAAAAGTCTGATCCACCAAACATACTTAAAGTCTCTGATGAGAATTATAACTTGCAGTTAATTAAGTGTGACAGATGTTTATTCAGTGAGTTAATTCAGTGAAGGATTCTTGAGATTGCCAATGAGATTGTCCATTTAAGGAGGAACCCACTAAAGACATACCATGGCTGGAGAAAAAGACTAGGGCAACTAATGCTCAGGCTTTCCATTTCTTTGCAATAACAGAATCTGAATGGACGTGATAATGAAAGATGTCTCCGTGTGTCAAGTAAAGAGATTTTGTTCAGGAACCTGTTAATTTGTATTCAAATTCATCACAGCGTAAAATCGTGACAGTAAATGCTTAAAACTCTTCAGGTTAATCTACGCAAGCCAGTGAGCAGCAGTGCTGCACTTGATTTGTTTGGACACTGTAAGTGAACGACAGACCCAAACTATGTCACAATCGAATGCATTTAGAATAATTATGTCTTGGTGGAATGATATGACATATAAAAAAAGATAGTACTTCAAAAATAAACTAGTCAGTGGACTCCAAATCAACTAACTTTACTAGTAGTAGGATATTGGCTGTTTAGTATAAAGCAAATATTAATGCATTATTCTGCATAACTATATTCTATCCCTTAAAAACACTAAAACTGAATGTGGTCTAAAACTGAATCAGCACAGTTCACAGTGTACTAAATGTGTGAGTGTGAGTGACTGGAAGAATGTGCCAGCATCTGCCTGTGGACCACCACATTGAACAGCTGTGACCAGACCATCAGTCCATCCCAAGAGACACACATCCCATGGGCTTGCTTACACCATTTATGCACATACACAGACACACACATTTTGTCTGTTCATCAGTGGCTCCTTCTTTGCTGTCCAGGAATTACAAAGGATTTAATGTAATTAGAGGACTGACAAGGGCAAACTTTACGCTTGTTACTCGGCGCTCGCCCCTGGAGAAAGAAAGCATTCGCATGGCATTTGGCCAATCTCTAAAGAGAAAATATAAATCCTCTCTTTCAGTTTGTCTACGGTTAGAAACTCATATATTGAGTGTCAAAATTTATATAGATGTGTTTTTCATACCGTCTATTGATTTGCATGCAATATTATTATGAAAAAGCATGCACACAGATCAGTGCTTATATCCATCTAGAAATCTATAGATGGAAATCTCAAGTCTACAAATAATAAAATGTAGAACGCAAACTAATCAGTTTTCCTAAGACCACACTAATGCGTTCTCATATGAAAATGCCTCTTTTTCTCTCCGTTTTGGCCTTTTGTCCACACTGAGACATTTCAATGTGAATGAGAAACCTTTGGAAAACGCTTGAAAATGCTAGTGTGGACGGAGAGCGTTTTGAAATCCGGATTAACGTAGACATAGCACAAGATGAATCTCATGCGTTCAGATGTGCTCTTGGACAAACCACACTCAAAATAACTGTGTGGGAGGGTCGAGGTCTGACGTTCATCAGTTCAGTTTCGACCAGAAGCCAGACTCTAGCTGTGTCCGTTTTTCCCACAGCGTTTTGGAGGGCAGTGAGAGAAATCAGCTTGGAAGCGTCCCCACCCCCAGTTCCCCTCTTCTGGCATCCAATCAGTCCCTTTCCTCACTGCCTTCAGCAGCAGAAACAATCATTGGCAAACATTTGTTTTGCGTTTATGGTACACATCCAGTACCTTTTAAAACGCTTGCAAATTTAGCCAGCCAGACAATGAAAGAAATGGATGCCACCTCTAAAAACAGCTACGGAATGTGTCCGATTGAGCATGCCCATGTGTACGATACTAAATATTAAGGAACTAATGCATTTTGTTTTTGCCCTTTTCTAACCAAAAATAAAGCATCTAGTCAAACACAACAGAACTACGGTAATCTCCATTGCTAAAATATGTCATTTAGCAAAAACACCATCCATAATTCTAGGATTACAGCTCTAAAATAATCCATTATACCAACCAACATGCTACAGTTAGAGAAAACGTAAAACTGCTTTGAAACCCAGGTCCCAGTTAAACATAGTTTTTGAAGAATATGGTTAAAAGCAGACACTTGCATTATAGTTAGTGTAAAGTCAACATTTAATGGCATTCATTTACTTTCGTGATACAACACTTCTGAGCGAAACAGGATATTCATCATAAGAAAATGTAGGTTGGGACTTTTATCCATTGGAAATTGACTGGATCACTGTTGAGAAGGCTTTTTGACTGGGACGTGGAGGATGAAGGTCAAGTTCACTCACACAAGCATCTTAATGCAACTTAATAGTAATGTGTCTTTCTACATTTTTAATAAATGTGTGGTTAATGGGCTTGAAACAAACCTGGCTGCCTGGACTGCCTACTTTGACAGCAAATACCATGTTATTGTGCTTAAAAACCTTTTCAGCATCATACTGGATGTTGACCTGAGTCCTTGAAATGTGAACGACTTGGTCAGGGAGCCGTGGAAAAGAATAACGACTAGAATAACTGCTGGCTTTAGTGAGACTCACTAAAAGGAAAATGTAACATAACGTAACATAACATAAAATGGGTGGATTGGGGGGGGGGGATGTAAAATATATATATTTTATATTTTTTTTATTAGTATTGTATATATAATTATACTATTTGTATTATTGCTTGACACAAATTTCACAATTTCAATTCAATTATTGTGATTTGATTCTGATCTTGATTCAATATCGATTCCTTTGGATAAATATTAGGTACTGTAGATACGTTAATGTGTTATGTTAATTTTTCTCCAAAAAAAATGATCACCTAATAAAAATTATTATCACCTAATACTGTAAACATACAGAGCCCTGTCAGCTAGTAAATTATATCAAATTAAATATAATGCTTTTTTTTATAATAACAACGCTATAATATTTTAATGATATAGGTACAAATATAATAAATATGTAATAGTTATCAAATTTAGCAAAATACTCCTCTCTTATATAAATAATATTTATTATTAATGTCCAACTAAACATTTTGCTATGGACTTCATTAAAATGGACGATTTTCACTGAGTAAATGTAACTGTACTTCAATTACTATTGTTCATCTCACTGTTTATTTGACCCTTTCGGATTGAAAAACATGATCGATGATTGTTAGTACATTTCGGTAGTTTAACTGGATCTTCAAATTACCTAATTTATCATACTCCATGTTTATTACGTTTGAATTCAGTAATAAAGAAAATAGATGATCGGTTTCAGTGCTATCTTCAACTGAGATTGTCAGAGATAGCGTCATCCGTCACATTTACAAGCCAAAACGGTGTTTATCGTTTGAATTTCGTAATAAATTGACAGAACTGAGACTCTGTCTGTCTGTCGGTGTCCATGCTCTTTAGTTAGTTGCATGTAATAAAGCGTCATTTACTGTTATTACTACAGTAGTGCATTAACATTTGTAACAAGCAACCTGTACAATAAAGTTTTCCCATAAGTTCATACACACACACACACCACACACACTGAATATATATATATATAACCAATAATTTTGAAGTTGTGATAGTTTATTTTTTCCACCAAATATGATATATTTCTTGCCATGAGAATATGTACAGTATGTTAGGTAAAATATCACAGCAGCTTTAAATATCAGTTTGTACACTAAAATATTATTTAAACAAATTTCAATCAATTAAAAAGTAAGGTATAAATGTTCAAACACACATATACTATGTCATTTAAAACACATTACAGTTTAATTTAATATAAGCTATTATGGCAATGCTTTTTAGAAAAAGTGTAACTCGTTGCGACAGCACGACAAGATGCTTTACATAAGCTTGAGGCTCTTGGTCTTTTGAGAATAACAGAAATGTATGGCAAGGGCTTAGAGCTCTGCAAGGGTCCCTGCACTCTGTGTGCAAATCTGACAAGATGCATTTGCTCCTCCGTGAGGCGTAAGCTCCAGTGATATCTGAACGCATGACACCAGGGTGGTAGTATGAGCTGGGCTCAAAGAGGTCAAGAGTATATTGACTTCAATAGAGTCACGCCCACTTGTCAAGCCCACATGAAAGCCCTTGCCTAATCTATATGAAATTAGCGGTTTACTCCAAATTTTCTGGAGACTTGATCACTTTAGGATGAACAGATTGAATTTAGGATTTGAATTTTAGATTGGAAATTTTATTCACATATAAACATTGATAGCAAACATACAGTATATAGAAGTTCAAGTATACTTGCTTGATGATGTGTAAGAACAAACCTCACTGAACGTGCTGCGTAACCCGAGAATGAACCTCATTGGTTCTCACACGTCAACCAATCATGCTTGAGTTTCCATTTACCAGAACTGATGTGTGCGTTGATGAATGTTTATGAATTAAAGACTAAATTAAATATGTTCATCATATAAAGCGATTGAGTCTCTTCACAAAATTTGGACTAAATTACTCAATTCCTATGGATTAGTTTTAGGATCTTTTTATGAGCTTTTTGAAGCGTCAAAGTGGTAGTTGCAAAGCTGTCAATTGAGGGACAGATTTCATTAAAATATCTTTAGTTGTGTTCCTGAATATGAAGGTTTGGAAAGACATGAGGATGAGTGAATTATGACAGAATTGTCATTTTTGGGTGAACCTGTTACTTTAACAAGTGGATAGTCACAGAGCATCAGAAGGTCTGGGATCTTTTTTCTGTTTTCTTTTGCTGAAACACTTTGAGGGGCAATTGTTCAAGTCAGAGCCTCTCATACATCCCATTTGAGCAATAAGGAACATAGCGGTTTAGTCGGAAGCAAATTCATTTCTCTAAATGTGAAGTATCGAGTCCACATTTATATCAATTATATACCAAAAAGAAGAAAAAAATGAAAAGGAGAAAGACCTGAAAGATATATGACTATGCAGGTAAATAACCACTACAACAGACAAGAGTTGAGCCCTTTTCAGGATAATTGCACAATAAAGGTAAATCAATGCTTTTTTCTATCTCTATTTGTGGCTCGCTCACTATTTTAGCGGATGAAAACTACTCAAGGCAAACAATATCATTTACCACAGATGAAAGCAGACCCCTACAAAAACGATGGTCATCCCTCCTGCTGTCTGGATGATCCAAGACCAAACCGTGACCTTTAGTACAACTAATGATCTCCAGTCCACTGAAGATACAGAGGGGGTCCATCGCAGTGCAAATGTTACGTGGGCTTCTCTTTTTAATTTCACTCCAGATCTTTCAAGTGTATCTGTGAAAGTCTAAGCGCTGTAGGCACGGCCAGCAGCACCCGGGCGGAGGCGAGCGGATGGGTTCTGCCTGCCTGGGGATGCGTTGAGAGGGGATCAAGGGATAAAGAGCCTCTGCTCTGGGACTGATTACTTACATCTGCCCTGTTAAATCCTTGCTTGCATACGCACTGCTACTACTGTTTGCTTTGTTTACTGTTTGCGAGTGTCATCGTGTGTGTGTATGCACAGGTTTGGCATCACTTGTGATGGCCAAATGTTTGAAACTGACGCACGGCAAAAATACAATAAAACATGTCGTAAACTATATTGTGAGGTCATGAAGTGGTCATCACTATTAAAAGGTTCATAAATCGGCCAAATCGCTTTAGATCTCTTGAAACCAAAAGTTTTATGTGGGGGGGGCTTGTAATGTAACTAAAACAGATATGTCAGAATATATCTTTAAGCTTTAAGCCTTAAAGGGATAGTTCACCCAAAAATGAAAATTCTGTCAGTAATTACTCACCCTCATGTTGTTCCAACCCCGTAAGACTTTCGTTCATCTTCGGAACACATATTAAGATATTTTTGATTAAATCTGAGAGCTGGATCACTCCTCCATAGGCTTCTAAGGGATTGAAACTTGCCAGCCACAAAAAGTTATTAAAAGACTTCGTTAAAATAGTCCAAGTGACTACAGTGGCTCAATCTTAAGTTTATCAAGCGACAAGAATACTTTTTGTGTGAAAAAAAATTTACAACTTTATGTCAAATATTCATTTCCTTTTCTGTGGGCCTCGAGTCAATTTTACGTAGTGTAACAGCGCAGTGTTTCTGTGTTGTACGTCACATGGATCACACACATGACCAGCATCGGCCAATAGTGAGCCTACGTGTGACGTCCAACACAGAAGCACTGCACTTTTACACTACGTCAACTGACTCGAGGCCCACAGAGAAGGAAATTAATAGTTGAAATAAAGTTGTAATTTTTGTTTTTTTTTTACGCACAAAAAGTATTCTCGTCGCTTTAAGTTAAGCTATCCCTCTAAGTTATAATATTATATCTATAAAATTAGATTTTCTATATAACCTGGCTTTACAAGAGTTGCACAATTTTTAATGTACAAACGCCAGTGATAAGTCTGTCATTCACCCTTGCATATACACCAAGTGTTCCAGTGGCCTATTCTCATTTCCATAAATACACTAATGCATGCATGCATGATTACTTTTTAGATCTTGTTTAATTACATGTTAGATCAACGAATGTCTGAACTGAAATCTGTTCATCTTGCTGCTGCAAAAATAAGCTGCCAACTACTGATATTCAGCTCATTATGACTATGTGAAAGAATAGTATTTAAACTCTTTCAGATACATGAATTCATCATGTTCAAATCAAAGCAACAATGTGTGTTTGTTAGAAGAATCAGTTTTGTTTAACAAAATGCTGGTGAATCAATATGACAATCAATGCACAATAGATTGCTAAAGCTTCACCGGACATCAGAGGTCATGGACCTTCATCTCAAATGATCCATCTTAAAGCATATGCAGAGCATGTAGTGAGATTAAATCTAGTGAGATAGCTTCCACAGATATTTTAACGCCTTGGTAATTTACACTTTAATAATTATGCAAACAAATAGCTACCCGTTTTTCCCGCGCTTTTTAATTTCCCTGTTGTAACACATATGAAAATATGGTGATAAATACTGATTGATTAACTTCTCATCTCCCCAGGTTATCACACCACCATAAATAGTAGATTGTGAGGGCCAAAAAGTGCCTCCAGCACAAAGGAGTAATTTTCACATTTGCTCAGTTGTTACTGTCGCCGAAAAACCCAATAAGAGCATGAAATTTAATATACTCTTTATAAAAATAATTACCTGTGGGACTACTCTTTGCCCAAAGTTATTTATTGGGTCAGTTAGTCACTTAGATTTACTGAGTTCTCATTAACGAAGCAAAAATGACAATATATGTTATCAGTGCCGGAGAACTATAAACTACAGTATCTTGTCACACTAAAAGATCTTGTTATAGGTTTGCATCAATTTGACAGCATCAAGGACAAGTACCAAAAGGTTCAATCGATCCATTAACTAATCAATAAACTTCCAATCCATTTGGTATTGCTGATACTTAAAATTTGTATGAAGAGTTACTCAAAATTTGTATTAATCCTCGAATACCTTGGGACACGATTAGGAAAGAAAGCCGGTTAAATTAAATACTGTCATCTTCAGGTAAAACTAACACTACCTTGCTGAAAAAAAACAGCCTAAAATACTTGGTTTTAGCTGGTCTTTTTAGGCCAGTCTATTTGTTTGGGCACTTACAGTTTGTCAGGCTAGGAGACCAGCATAAACCAGGTAAGACCAGCACACCATCTTAGGCTGGTTTATGCTGTTTCTTCCCCCACAGGGTTTAAAAATTGACCTCTAATAATAGCAAGGTAAATACTCTCTTGCATGTACCAGTTTACATGAATTAACAGGTTTGTGTACAAGCTTTCAGCTGAATTTCTAGCAGATGCAGAAATGAGAGTGTTGAATAAAACAGCCACAAACGACATTCAAAACGAAGAGTAATATTGATAAATTCATGCAAATGTTCAAGAGAATTGATTTTCTGTAGGTAACTGATCCATCATCCACGATGTAAGAAAACATGCAGCACTTAATGCACGAGCTACTTGCACGTGCGCAGCTCATCAAGACTATGCAACACCTGTACACTTCACAAACACAAACTTGATCGGTTTTGTCTCCTCCAGACATCTGATAGAAAACAATCGCTGGACATTGCACAAACCCCAGGAAAATCGCGTTTTCCACATGAACGCGCGCGCCGAACGCACACTGCCCGCAGTTTACCCCCGCAACATGCACGTACACGTCAATATAAGCATTTACCTCGGTGTCGTAGATTTTGGTGATGAGTGAGAAGGAGTACTGCCTGGACTCGCGGATGTGCTGAATGGCCAGTTGAACGGCCGGCTCGATGCCTTGACTGATGCTGCTCATCAGCGCTGATTCATTCATCGGCATCAGGACCATGATGGGCAACTTCTCACCATCCCTCATGTACCAGTTGTTGTCCAGGCCGTGCCTTGTGTAATCGTTGCAAACCTTCGCCAATGCAGATTGAAATCCCCAGACGGACAGGAGTAGGCATCCCGACAGAAAGATCATTTCACATCTGCAGTCCCTCCGGGACGGAGCCATGCTACCGAACAACTGAGATCCACCTTCTCACTGTCCTGGCATCGCAGTCTTTAGGTTCCTCTTGGATGCTGCGATCAGTCAACGAGAAAAGACATGATATGCAATAGTACAGGCTCACGCGCACTCGATCTCGAGAGTAGAAATGATGCGTAAAACCAGAGGGGTGTCCAGTCGCAGGGGTTATAAACCGAGCTGCTTCCCCTGTTAGTGTTCAGCACAGGTCCTTATCAAATCCTATCCTACCCAATCCTTCCTTTCACCTCCAATAGAGCACCAAAATGCGCACATCACAATCAACCGCCTGTGCGTTACGCAGAGGTGCGCGCGCTCTGATTTGAGTCAACCGCTATAGCGAATGTAAATGTAACAGCCGAATATATTCCAAGCAGTTGAGGAGTTGCATCCCGATGTAGAAAGCGCATAGGTGAGGTTGCGGAGGGCAAGCCCTGGTATGTAAAAGCAATCCGAGTGAGGATATCCGTGCGAGTCCGATGCTGCTGCTTCGGCGGATGCGCTTCAGGTCTTTCGAGCGCTGGCTGCGCTGTGCATGTATGTGTGCGCGCGTGTGTGAGCGCGCCCGACACAGGCAGAAAACGTTCTCCACACCGAGCGATATTTGCAGAAAAGACAAACGACCGACAGACCGACAAGGGAGCTGTTCACTTGTAACGCGTTCAATACTGTATCCGCTGAGGTAATATGTCAGATAAATTGCCCACCTGAGTCCAATAGAGTCCTTTTTAAAATATGTATTCAGAACGTAAACATAACTGGAGCGGCGTCGAGTGTCACATAAGCTAGTTTTAAAGATTCATCCGTGCGCAAAGAGTTGACATCTTACAATTAACTCAAATCATATTTCCACATTGTTTTTTTGGCCATCGACAGCAAAAAATAAACACTGCCACCTAGCTATAACAGCCCCGTATGTGAATAAAGTTCACTTTTCTCTAAAGTTATTGAGCCTCAATTCTAACTGAGCTTAAAATATGCGCCTTTCGGGCATTTGGAGTTCAGATAGATCTGTTTTGCAATGGAAATTAAAACAGGCAGCAAATTTCATAACACACAGTAATGATGATGCTACTCACCGGAAGTCACCTCTGACTGAAGACACGCGAGATTAGGCCAATTTCAACGTTTCTGTCCGAGGTGCTGAAAATCTTCCACTCTGCGTGCCTTTGCTTACTGTCAGCATGAGATTACCATGTGTCACATAATTAGCAAGCAAGAAACAGAAAAACAACATACCTCTGCAACATAAATTATACGTTTTTGTGTACTGTACTTTGTGTACTTTGTGTCAATGAGAACTTACTCGAACTCGACCATTAATGCAATGTGTTCTGTTGGTATTTTGGTCTGTATAGAATGAATAGGGACATAGCCTGATACATTCATCATTGTTTTTTGTGCATACATACTGTATGTTGAAAAAGTTTCACGTGCCCTTCAGTATGACACGCTGTATTTAATACTTTTTTAAACATAATTTTCTGATTTTTTTTTTTTAAATGTAAAGTACGAGACTACATGGAATATTAATACTTAGATATTTTGAATTGTTACACCATCAGGACTACTTAAGTGAACTGCATAAAATCTAAGACGTGACTACGAATGGTGCAGATAGATAGATAGATAGATAGATAGATAGATAGATAGATAGATAGAATAGATAGATAGATAGATAGATAGATAGATAAGATAGATAGATAGATAGATAGATAGATAGATAGATAGATAGATAGATAGATAGATAAAGTGCACCATCAGTTGATGGTAAACTGATGGTAAACTCTTATCTTACTGGTTCAAGCACTATACTTAGACCCTATACTTATAGCCTTATGGCTTTGTTCACCGCTGTCTGTGTATTACTTTCTGTTGTGTGATTTCTAGATGAAGAAATAGGTCAAGTTGTTGTCCCATCTGTTAGCTTTATGCGAGACACCTCCCTCCTTTCTGCTAGAGAATATAATAAGAAACTCGAGCACAAATGGCGGATTTAAATACAGGGACACAGAAAGTGAGAAGATCAAGCCAAACGATTATAGTTATTACAATTTAAAATAACAGTTTTATATTTAAATACATTTTAAAGTGTAATTTATTAATGTGATGCAATGTCTTCAGTGTCTCATGATCCTTCAGAAATCATTCAAATACGGTGATTTGGTTCTAAAAAAATATTTGTATTATTATCGTTGTTGAAAATAGTAGTGCTGCTTCATATTTTTGTGGAAACTGCAAAACAAGGAACAAAAGGTTCAAAAGAACAGACTTTATTTTAAATAGAAATATTTTGTGCTATGTATAAGTATTTACTGTCACATTTGATCAATTTAATGTTCCCTTGCCTAATTGAAGAATTAATTCCTTTAAAAAGAAAATAGAAAATATTACTGATGCTAAGCTTTTGACTTCAACTATATATTGCAAGATAGAATGAACATTTATGGTTAGACAATAGTCTAAATGTACAGTATTTTTATATACTGTAGATGGAACAATTATCCTTTGTTATATAAACTTATACTGTACATCTTATGCATCTGAATGTCAACTTTGTGGTGACGTCTCTAAGAACCTGGATTCATTTATGCCCTGAAGATCCTGTGATGTCAACACTTGATGCAGGTGAACACACACACACACACACACACACACACACACACACACACACACACACACACACACACACACACACACACACACACACACACACACACACACACACACACACACACACACACACACACACAGTTCTGTCTGACATGTCTCCACTTAATAGAGATTAATGGGACAGCCTGAGGACATTCTTCAGTGCTGCACTGACAATGCATTCCTGCTGGATGCATCCTGAATTTTGAATGTCAGAAATTCAAAACAGCGGAAATGAAAAATTAAGCCTTATGAAGTCATGCCACAAGATCTCTTCAAGTTTAGCCATTTATTAAGGAAATTGTACCATACAATGTTATCAGATTATCTGTAAGTGATCATCATTTCAACAAATATTAATTACAACATTTGATTTATGGCATGACATTCTACAAAGTAACAGAATCAGGAAAATGTAAAGTTTAAAAAGTTTGGTGTCAGTAAAAAAAACTTACTTTTTTAATTATTGCTTTTATTTAGCAAGGATACATTAAATTGACCAAAACTGTCAATACATGTATTTGTAATACTACAAATGATTTCTATTTCAAATAAATGCTGGTCTTTTGCAATTTCAATTGATCAAATAATCCTGAAAAAGAAATTGGTTTCCAAATGATATGAAGCAAAACAACTGTTTTTAACTTGATAATAATAAGAAATGTTTTATTGAGCAGCATCACATTAGAATGATTTCTGAAAGATCGACACTGAAGACTGGAATGATGATGCTGAAAATTCATCTTTGCCATAAAGGAATACATCGTAATCGATAGCAAAAAATAAACACTGCCACCTAGCTATAACAGCCCCGTATGTGAATAAAGTTCACTCTTCTCTCAAGTTATTGAGCCTCAATTCTAACTGCGCTTAAAATATGCACCTCTCTCGGGCATTTAGAGTTCAGCTAGATCTGTTTTGCAATGGAAATTAAAACAGGCAGCAAATTTCACAACACAGTTATAATGATGCTACTCACCGGAATCCAATTAAAAGGTACACCAACTATTGGCCCTCTAGCAGTTAAAAAACTAAACTGCATGCATTTTGGGGAAGAACATTGTTTTGGTTGTGCTTAGGCTCTGCGTGACTGTGGAGCTGAATGTGGTTATTTCTCATAAAAAAGACAAGAGAGATTATCCTACTGCTCATAAAACATTCACAGGCTTAAAAGATATAACCAGTTTGGATGGAAAGGATCTCAAGCTGACTATCTGATGTTACTGTAGCTATATCCTAGTCTGGGTTTCCCCATGCTGCCTTCCCGCAGCGCGATTTTATTCACGCTGAAAGGCAGTATGGATACCATGGTCCAGATTTTCGCCTCATTTAGGGAACCAATCACAGAACGAGGAGGGAGCATGGGAGGGAGCAGCAAGACGATGACGACATCTATGTTGGCTGTGAGCTACGTACAGGTGCATTTGATAGACATTCTTAGCACCCAATAAACGGCGCCGGGCATTCGTAAACCACGCCTCAAATACGAGAAATTGTACATGTGGTTCCCAGACCCAAGTCTCAATGAAAATCCCAAAATCTCCACTCAAACCACTACTCCCTAACCCCTATGTATGGGTAGGGAGTAGAGCACTATATAGTGAGCTCACCAGCATAATAGAAACACCACTTTCGGACACTACTCCATCGTCTCTCGGTGCCGTTGATTACGTCATTAGTGTCGCAAATTCGTATTGTCGCGCTGCTCTCCTTGACGTCCATCCGCCATTTTTACGATCAGCGCAATGCATGATGGTATGTAGGGCTTGGGTTAGTGACCATCGGTTGTACACTACTTTTCAAAATGCATTCTGGGATACATTGAGTGGACTATAGGGTATAATAATCACTATACATTCGGACAGCACTACAAAATGGCGAGCTCACTATATAGTCCATTATATAGTGAGTAGTGGGAGATTTCGGACACAGCCAATGAGAATTGGGTCTGGCGTTAGCCAGGCTAGCTATATACATTAATAGGCGGTACTTCTTTGAAAATAAATTCCAACACACACAGTGGTACAACAATGAAATGACCTGCCAGTTTGAGAGCTATATGACAATTTATCTGTTCAATAAAATACCTTACTCACCTGTTCAGTAATAAAATCGGCATCTAGACTCAGTGTCGCTTTTACAACATTTCAAATCACTCGTCATCAATCTTTTCGCCATCTCGAAAAGCCAGGCTGCTGTCAATTCTCGTTGCACGAGCTCTGTCGCGTTCTCTTTTTGCCAGCAGACTCTCCTCTGTTCGGCGTTTTTTTTTTCTTAATGTGACTCTCTGGAGATTGGAGATTTAGTGTTCTCCATGTCAACCATTCTCAATCGTTGTGACAACTATAACCTATGCCTCTCCGCATACACACGCCAAAGGAGTCGGAGCAAATTTTCTTCATTAACGGATATGACTGGACACGAGTGACGCATGTACGCAATTTCCCGCGAAAAACATCACACAATCAGGGTAAAGTTACATAGTGTAGCCTACCATTAACAAGAATCCCTTTATAGCACTATAGTTTTTTTTTTACACACTCAAGTGTCACCTGAGCAGTATCATTCTGGGTGAAAATCAGACATTTTGCTCTTAAGAGGAGCACTGGCAAAAGTCAATAGAGCTGAGCACAGGCTCAAATTTCAGTGGCAGTGCTCTGGTGAATTCTCAATGAGCTGCTAAAGCCATTCTGTAGGCCCCGTACCTTTTCTCTGTAATTCCGCCGGAAAGACAGCTTCCATCTCTGGGGAAGGTCCCTCAAGTCTCACCAAAATTGGAAATGAAATTGCAGTGATTAACTTCTGTGCTCTCAGAGCTTTCAACCCTTTTTGAGCACTGAGACTGCAGCTTTTGCACATCCAGAGAAGGCCTGTGCCCAAGAGAAGTTGTTTCAGGAGGACAAAATACACACTTTTAGGAACACTTTATTAGAGAGCAGAACGCGAATGCTGTTGACCCTGAAATATACCAACACAACACTAATCACAGCATAAACAGTGGCCTGTTGAAGGGTCCGTAAGCTGTGATGTTTATCTGTGGGTAAAAAGGTGCAATTGTTCGTATTTGTTACTGGCACTCATATGGAGTTGGGAAGGTTTAGGGCTGTTGAAGAATTGCTTCTGCTTTGTGATTCAGAAGTCCCAGTTTTCTGAATCCCATGCATATCAACTACTGTATGATTGATTCTCGCCACATTTACATCAGGCTGTATAAAATGTGTATACTGTAAATACATAATATATAACATCTATATGGAGGTGAACTCAATTCATACCGCACAATAATTAATTTGTGTTGTCAATATATTTTAGAGAAAATGTACCAATATTATTAATCCAATGTACATCCACAGCACAGTCCTTTACACTAGCCGACTGAGACAGACAGTTTATTAATTATGGCATGGAAATTATCTTAAAAGAAGTCAGTTGGAATGGTGCATGGACTTTTTTGTGTATCTTGATATTAATAAACATGTATTTCTATTGACAATCATGTGTCAAAACTGTGACTAACCCTAAATTAATGACACTTCTTGACCTCGCTTAACTGTTTCATTTATCCTGCTTGGAGATTCTTTTCCTATTGTTCTCTAGATTATATACAGATTAAGGATTAAATTGTTGGAAAGACAAAAGTTGCCTAAAACAAGGTCAGAAGAATTTAGAAGAATTTCTAATTTAGAAGAATTCTTAGTTTCAGACCACTGCACATTTAAAGCCACAATTTCTGGGCAAAAAACATTCCTAGCATGTTAATAATCAAAGATTTTTGCAGGATTGACCTTTTAGCTTTTTTGTACTTTTCACTTAGAAGTCCTGCCTTGTGACGAATAACGAAAAAAAAAAGAAAAAAAAAAAAAATATATATATATATATATATATATATATATATATATATATATATATATATATATATATATATATATATATATATATTTGTATTTATATGTATTTATATAATCACAAATGTTATGTTAAAATTTATGTTACATTAATGTGATAAAAAATGCCATCAAAACAGAACTATTGTGAAATATAAGAATTTTTCTATTTCATTATATTTTTTATAATTAACATTATTTATTGTTTCTTTAATGGCAAAGCTCTATTTTTAGAGGCCATTGGTCTTTAGTGTGTATTAAATTAATATTTAATATGCTGACTTGGTGCTCAAGAAACATTTTTTTCTTCTTCTGTATTTTCTTAGTATTAGTTGAAAATGGCTCTGCTGTTTAATGAAGTGTGGATTCTATGATGAATAGAAAGTTCAAAAGAACAGTATTACAGTCCCTATATTATCCTCTTTGGCTCATTTGTCAAGCAAAATAAAAGCTCTCAAATTTCTGGACCCACCTTCGTCTTGTCAAAGAGAGATTGACTACCTCCTGAGGCCTGCTTCCCTACTGACTGTACAGCAACAACCCCCAACAAACAACCTGATCAATATGGTTAAGTGTCTGTGGAGAGTTCCAGTAGAGTCCAACTCCCTGTCACATCCATCACCTGCAAGGTTCTCCATCAGTAAGAGACTTCTACTCTTCCACTGCACTCAGACAGATGTTTGGCTGTCCTTAATGTGAGCAATATCCTGTCCAAACTCGAGACTTCAGGTTGAGGCTGATGAATCCGCAGACAACTCATTTTCCCAGCAACTCATGCACAGAGGGAGCCAGAGGACGTTGCAAATGTGTCTCAGTGCTGTTTCAGCATACTGAGGCTTCGACCTGTATGTGTTTGAGCAAACAGATGCTCTGTTCATTAGTGAATGTGCTGAAGGCTCACCCTGTTTCGTGCTGCTTAAAATAGACAGGAACAACGCTCATTTCTTTGCTAACACTACAATTTTTGGATTCTGCTGTTTATAGATATATGCTGTATATAGATGTATTGTCTCGGTTGTTCTGACCAGAGGCAGTGCCAGTGATGGCGTATTTTTGTAGGCTAACCTAGAAGTTACCTCGACAAAAGACTAATTGGATTTTCCATTGGCTTTTTGTTGAAAATAAGTTTTAAACTTAAAGAGGCCTGTGCTCTTTTACAAAGCCTTGGTTTTGTTTTAGGGGTCTACTAGAATAGGTTTTCATGCATGAATGTTCAAATATATTTTTCCCACATATTTAACATTGTTGCAGCACCTCTCTTCCCAGTCTGTCAGTAACGTTCTGGGGTGCGTTTCCCAAAAGCATCATTAGCTAACAATGGTCGCAAGTTCCATTGAACTCTAACACACCCCTGTTTAATTCCTGTCTATGTGAAGCCCCTCCTTAAAAAAAGTGTGCTGGGGAAAGTTACTTTGAAAAGTAATGCATTACAATATTGCGTTACTCCCTTAAAAAATAACAAATTGCATTACTTACTTAAATATTTGTTTTATTTAACATATTTAATTATTTTAGGTTTGCGTATTATTTGCACTGATTTTATTCATTTTGAGGAATACTGAATCTTTTTTGTGCAAGTAAGATTAGTAAATGCATGCTCACATTTAGTCTAGAATGACAATAACCATCATGTTTAGACACAAAGGGTCTCATTCATGAAACATTCGTAAATATACGAGTAAATATGTGAGTGATTTGCGCGTGAAGAGACCTTCCCGAAAACTCTTTTCCTGATTCACAAATACTTCGTAAACGTCAGATGTGATAGTGAAATGTGTGTGTGTCTTAATGAATTCCAATCAGTCGTAAATGGGATGCGCGTGCACGTTCATTCTCAATTACCATAAATCCCGCCCATTAAATCCGACTGACAACTATATATGGGCATCATATTATGACATGAATGCGAATGAAAAAGAAAAATTTCTCAGATGCAGAAATTGAAGTTTTATTATCAGAAGTGCATTCAAAACGCCACATTTTATTTTCAAGCGTACATAGTGGCATAGTGGTAAAAAGGAAGCTTGGCAGCATATTACAGATGCAGTTAATGGAGTTTCATCTGTTAATCGAACAGTCCCAGAAGTGAAAAGAAAAAGGTTCGACATTAAGCTTGAGAGCAAAACCGGTACTTTCCTGTTATCCGGACCCCATTGACGGGTAGGTTTAGGTACGGGTTGGGGTAGGTCATATATTTATATATATATTTTTGCTGTTATCCGGACCCCACCGCCGTTGACTTATTGTTACATTACTATATATAAATATATGACCTACCCCAACCCCGTACCTAAACCTACCCGTCACTGGGGTCCGGATAACAAGAAAGTACCCAAAAAACGAATTAGTTCACTTTGGAAAAATCGTATTCAAACTGGAGAAGGACCACCATCGCAGATGCTATTACTGGCTCTCATAATAAGAAAAACCGTATGTAATTACTATATATATAATATTTTTTCAAAATGCTGTGTAAATATGTACCCGATTAAGGTGCATTAAAATGCAGCCTTATTAATGAGCAAAACATTCGGGTGTTAAGCGCACTATTTACGCGTGGCTGGGAGCAGGTGAAGATTTCTTGCGTACCAACTAACATTTGGAAAATACGAACATTTTAATGAATCCGAAAATTTACGCCAGAACCACTTTAGACACGATTCACACAAAAATTCGTTCTGCTCGTGTTTCATGAATGAGACCCAGTCTCTGCACTTACTCACAATTTTTCTCAACATGAGGACAGGAGAGCTGTCAGTCAATAAATGTGAAAAAGTAACTTGCGTTATTTATTTAAAAAAGTAACTCAGATATTTTGCAGTAAATTTAAAAGTAATGCGTTACTTCACTAGTTACTTGAAAAAAGTAATCTGATTACATATCTCAAGTTACTTGTAATGAGTAACCCCAAACACTGGTTACGCCCCTTACCATAAGAACATTTCTTAGACATGGCGACAACACACTATACTAACATGGTCTCGCCTGTTTGTTTTTTTATACACCTGAACCATTCCAGTAATCAGTATTTCCAAGACTTTTCCAGCCAGCTGAATGATGACAAGTCTGAGCTGGTTTGTTGAGATTCAAATCCAGCCATAATGTGATCTGAAATACCCCACAGATATCAGAAGCTTCACATGACATGTCGTGAGTTGTTTGGTCACTCATGGTGGCTGTCGGTTCTGGACAATTAACCCTGCATGCATCCAGGCCACGCCACATATCTCTCCGTCAGCCCTCCAGGTCATCCTCCTCGAGTCTCCCTGCTCAACCTACAAACTCCAAAACCCAGCGCAAATCACAGGCTCCATCTCCAGATCTGCGGTTCTCTCTTTGTATTCAGAATCAGTCAGGCTGGGGCTGAGAAAAAAAAAAACTGAAATCCCCTCAGGGCCATGGCCACACCAGCAAAGACACTGGATTTATATTGTATGAGCATGCAATTATTATAGTGTGGAATAGTGTTCTGTGCATTGCTTTCATTGTGCTTTGAGTATTCGTACCCTATCTGCTAATCATATCTCACTTTTACAGCACACATGGCCAGATCTCACCTCAAAATGCTGATTTTTTTTAATTTAAGTTACATCTGTGTCCTTCAACCAAAATACTTTGTTTGTTTACCTTACAGCTCTCAAATCGAGCAGATTTAGCTTCTGCCGTCACTGCAAAACAAGGTGCTTTTGAAGCAAGCCAAGTGTGGAATCAACAAAGGCTGAAACACAAGGGGAGTTGCGGTGCAGGAAGGCAGGTAAATAACTCTTAGGCCCCTGGAAAATTACTGCTTGTTTGGAACAGCTCGACATCAGGAGCAGACCGATAAAAAACACTACCTTTGTGTGGAAAAGCCAAAGGATCCCATCAGTATTTTTGTGTACTTGTATTGAACATAAAGTTTGGTTCTTGCACACATCAATTTTGTATGTTTGCAAAGATTATGAAAAGGGACATTATTAACGTACCATCATCTAAAATGTAGTATGTGTGGTGTATGAGACATAAAAATGCTTTTACAAAAGACATTCTACATTGTATTTCAAAACATTTACTTTACCAGAAAAATAGGGTAGGGTGATTCGTCTGCGGTTCTGTATGGCATGTTTCTACAGCTGCGTCCCAATTCAAAGGCTCCATCTTTGGAAGACTATTCCTTCGAAGTCTGCTGAAGGTCGAACCAAACTTTTTTAAATGCGAGTCTAGCCTACCGGGATTGTTCTTTTGTCACCTAGCAACTTTGACAGCTGCAGTTGGCAAGACGCAGTAAGGTTTGTAGACTTTATTGAAAGTAATATTCAACTGTCTGAAAACAAAACTAAGCTCACAGTCAATCTAAATATGTTGACCGTGATCCATTTATGTGCACATTGGCCCTGTCCCAAATGGAAGACTAAGCCCTCGCGATCTTCCTATGAGTTCACACTTTCGTGACGTTATGCAGTTTGGCTGTTGGGTAGATGCCTGCTGTGAAAAGTTTGCATAGAGGGCACTTATTGACCACAAAGGGAGCGTTCGCGAGCACCTTTCTGAAACCTAAAATGACAAATGGGACACCCTACGGATGGGGGTGAGGAAATGTGCACATGAAGTGTGCCATTTGGGACAGGACCAATTAAGAGTCCAAACCTGCTCATGGAGGGCCACTGTCCCAATTTAACACCCTCCAGGACCAAGTTTGGACAACCCTGGTATCATTTCAAGTCTCATTTTGGTAAGATATAAGTCAACATTTGAACCGCTTTTATGTTTTTTTTTTTTTTTTAACATTTGTATCATTAACTCTTTCCGCACCAGCATAAAAAAATTGCCAGCCAGAACCAGCATTTTTGATCATTTTCACAATAGTTTCATGGCCCCCCAGTATATTTCGTTGTAATATCATAACATGCAATATAGGCTATTACAATAAAGAACAGACTTTCTGCTTTTAAACAAACAAACAAAATGTTAGTCTAGCTTCATGTATTCTTTTTTATCAACACTAGAATATGGGTTAAAGTTTCATTTAAAAAAAGCCGCATTTTGCGCGTTTTTTAAAGATTGGATACACAACGATGATCAAAACAAAGATGGAGTAGATCGAGTCCATCAACACCCCAAAGCTTCACAGTCCTATACCTCGTCCTGGGTCGACATTTCATTATTAGGCAGTTTTGATTTATATGCTGTTTAATGTTTGATGATCGGTTATTTTACATATGCATCGCTTGTTTCTGCTGCTTCTTTGCATGCATCTGGAGATTCAGTGAGATTCTTTTTAGAAAATGTGTCATAGTGCATTACACACACACTAATGAAGCCTATCCAACACATGCACCATGGATGTCCTTCCCTTTACACCGGAATGTTGCTCCAGGATCAGAGTTATGGAATTAGTTGAATCCAAGGAGAAGGAATGTTTGTTCCAGAAAGGGCATATGACTTCAATGGCTGGAATAAAATTACATAGACAAGGTTAATGACAATTTGAAACACTTAGCAGTATGGATTGGTGATGGAGTCCTGATGGGTTTTCTCTCTGAGGAGAGTGGAGCAGACCCAGACAGAAAGTGCATTAAGATCTCATTTTCTGTTTTTACATTAATAGAAATCCTGGAATACTTAATGGCATGCGTCATAGAGTAATCAGAAAGGATTTAGCATTGACGAAAATAGATTTCATTTGGTTAATGATAAAGTTCACATATGATAATAATAATAAAATATATATAAAAAGATGTTTAATGTTTTTGAGAAGAAGTCTCTTATGCTCACCAAGGCTCCATTTATTTGTTAAAAAATACAGTAAAACTGTAATATTGTGAAATATTACTACAATTTGAAAATTTATTTATTCATGTGATACAAAGCTAAATTTTTAGCAATGTGTTTAGCAATCCATTTTTTTAATTCCAGGCTTCATTGTCACATAATTCTTCAGAAATAATTCTAATATGCTGATTTGCGCCTTAAGAAACATTATTATTATGTTATGTTAAAAACGGTTTCATTGAAAACATAGATTTTGATTAACTTAATGCATCCTTGCTGAATAAAACTATTAATTTATTTTTTAAAAATGTACAGTGTCCTTGTTACATATGTTACATTTATTTACCATAGTAATAATAAATTATGCATAATTACATGCAACTAACCCTCAACCAAACCCTAATCCTTTCCTAACCCTATAGTAAATACATTTTGTTAATTAATATTTTCATTACTTAAATATATAATTACACTAATGACACCTACAGTGCTTAGCATAAGTAAATACACTAATGCTAAAGTTGACTAAAAAGAGGAATAAAAAATAATCTTTTGGAAATTGATCTTAATGCCTTGATTAAAAAATTAGGAAAAATCCACCTTAAGACACAACTTTTCTGAATGATAATGTACGAATAAATACAATTCTTCTTAAAATACAGTGCATAAGTCAGTACACCCTATGTTAAATTCCATAAGAGCAATTTTTTTTTTTAAGAACATTATTTCATGATCCACGCTGTAAAAAAAGTAACTCATTATTTGAGTTATCTTTTTGCATGGGTTTTTTTTTAGTTTAACTAACTTATTTCGATAAGTTGAGGACAAGAAAACTTAAAATTTCTTGTTGTCTGGACAATCTAGTTAAAAAAAAATAAGTTGAAATAACTAAATTGCTAAAATATTTTTTACAGTGCAGGACACTATGCATCCTGATAAAGTTCCCTTGGCCTTTGGAATTAAAATAGCCCTACATCATCACATACCCTTCACCGTACCTAGAGATTGTCATGGGATACTTTCCAGAAGATCATATCTCAATGCAAATCAAAGCAGCTATTAGGCTAACTAAAATAAAACTATGCCAATCTTTTTTTCCTCATTTTTTTAATTAAGGCATTAAGATCATTTTCCAAAATATGATTTTTTTATTCCTCTTTTTAGTCAACTTTAGCATGGGTGTACACTGTAAAAAGTGAATAGTTGGATCAACCTAAAAAAATTACTTCAATTGGTAACACCTAAAAAAATTAAGTTTTCTCAACTTAAATTATCACGTTTTAACGTGGTAGTTACCAATTGAAGTAATTTTTTTTTAGGTTGATCCAACTATTCACTTTTTACAGTGTATTTGTTTATGCTAAGCACTGTACATAGCCAATAACCAAAATATCTTACTGACCCTAAACACTGTTATATTTTAACAATATTATTACCACATTATTCTCCTGTTATCTCAAGCTGCTTTGAAACAATCTGTATTGTAAAACGCGCTATATAAATAAAGGTGACTTGACTTGACTTAAATTTAGAATACTGTATACTACCGGCATTTTGTTAAATAAATAAATAATTTACTATAAAAACAAACAAACAATAAATAAATAAAGCTAAACTTGTGCCAGAAGAAACAGAAACTTGGTATTTTATTCATATTGAATGATCAAGCCAGAAAAGCAATATCCAACAAAAGCAAACAATCTAAAAGGACTAATTAACCTGTAATACTTTACCTGAAACAAGATTTGCACTGATCCGTCCACACAATCTTACTCACTTCTCTCCTGTTGCCAACACACATTTCAGCATTTGCCCAGTGTTGGCACATTCTTCCTTCTCTCAGCACGCCGCCCCATCATCCCATTAAGAGTCTGAGACACGCATCCAGTGACCAGGTCAATCGATAATGATGCAGACTTCTCTCATTAGGAGAAGAAGCCCAACTGCCAGGCAAACTGCCACTATCCTTCTCACCTCATCACAGATACAGTAATACAGATTCACAAACCCAAAAGCCTACAGTGATATGGAACAACTTGACAGATGGGAGTCTAGGATTCACATGGCTTAGATCTGTGAATCACAGAAGTATGTGGTGGTTGGCACTCCGAGTTATTCAGGAAGAATAAATTTTGTAGCTATTTCAAATCAAAGATATCGAATGCAAAATAAAGTATGTTTTAGTCCAAAAATAAGCTAGCAGTATTAGCACTGCATATAATAGAATGAATATTCAATGAATTCTCCATAAGCATAATACAAACTTTACGAAATGGCTGCCTTGATTCCAGTGACTCCCTCCATTTCCTAAAATAGAGACCCCACATCCCCACTTAAGGCTTGAATGAAGAAAGCCACAGAAGATTAATTTACATACCAAAGAGAACCGTGGCACAAGAGCAACAGTACAGCGTTTGATCTGAGGGCATCGTCCACTAAAGCAGACCACTAACCCCACTATATTTTCAATATATTCACAGATTTGTTCTATTTATTTATTTATTTTTGCCAAAGAAAATCTATAAGCTTTCCTTGAAGGAATTAAAAGATGTCACGAATAATACACTTCAGTACAGTTGATGCAAGCACCAGATAGAAGTGCTTGCTAAACTTCACTATTTATATTGCTCATTCTTAAGAGTATAGTGAAAAACAGCTGAATAACAGCTCAAATCATGAGGGATGTTAAAATAAAAGTTTGCTAGTCGCCAGATTTATTCTTAAATCTCAATTCTGTAGAATTAAGGCCTGTTTACAACAATACCATTTCATTGCACAAAAAATAAAGTTGTCTGAAAACGTACAAATGTAAAAAAATTCCATATGCTTAGTTGTTGTATTGGTTGGCCAGTCTTCGTATAGTGCAATGCAAACGAGATTAGAACACCTCCCGGGTGAAAAGAAATCTCTGTCACATGCCAATGGTTGTGTCAGTCTGATGCATTAGACAACTATTCTTTAAATAAAAATATTTTTTAATTATTGAATATTTGTCTTGATGTGAAAAGGCCTGAAGGAGAGACCCAAGGCATATCTAGACTAGAATATCATAGACTATCATAGACTAGTAAACAAAAACATATAGACAAAAAGCAATATGTGAAAAGAATAGTATGTCCAAATTTACAGAAAACAATAGGCAAAAATAACCTGGATGACTTACTGTACTTCTGGTGAGATTCTGAAGTGCACATCCAATGGACACTTTACTATCAAGTGCCAGGAAAGGAGTTGTGAATGGAGTGAAGCAAACGATGCTGTGTGTCACATGACAATGACCACATTGCAGATATTTCCGGATTATATTCATATTAAACATGTTCTCTCTTCAGCCTTTAGCAAACACTTGGAGTCAATAAGCTGCTGTAGGTTCACGAAAATTTTGTTTTCCAGTCTTGGTGGTTAAGACCCGTTCACACCAAGAACGATAACTATAAAGATAACTATATTAACGTCAAAACCAGCGGATGATATCGTTCTGTTTCATACTTGTCTGTCACTTTAAATGCTCGAGCTTGTTACAGCAGGATGATTGGGCTGTCAATGTTTTTATCGTTCATCAGCTGGATAAAATCGTACTAAAAGTGATTCCGAATTTATCGTTTTTCTGTGCCGTTATCGTTATAGCTGTGGTGTGAACTCTGCTATTCTTTAATACTAAGAACGATTTTTAGAACTATATCTTTATCGTTATCGTCCTTGGTGTGTACAGGTCTTTAAGCGCCATTTGTTGAACCTTCCATTTCGTAGGCCGCTGCTGCCAAAGTAGTCGATATGGTAGATGTTGTTCGTTCATACGGCATACGTGACCGAACCACTGGACATAACAGGTCCATACTATATAGAAGAGTTGCAAAGTAATTACTTATTCAAAAGAAGTACTCAAAGTCAAGAGTATGTGATTTTTGATGAGACTTTAGAATGTGGCTCTTTTTTTTTTCTTTTTCTTGGGCTAGTATGCCAATTAGCAGCCACCTAGCAACCACATACGAACGCGGCAACGCTCTGGCAACCTCCCACAACACTCCAGTACAGTGACAGTGAGTTTTCCACTCACATTTTCCACAGAAATCGTATTTAATTTACAGTTTAAGCTTCTGATCCAGTGTGGCTAACAGAGTGCAGGTTGTAGGTTTGGTCTCATATGGAGATAAGCATGCTTTGCAAGACTTCAGTATGAGAACTGTAGCCCTCCTAAGGCTAGTGTGGACACCACAGGGACACAGACCCTCACCATCTGCACCAAAACAGTAGGGGAGCCAGCAAGCCCGAGCAATTAGCACGCCACCGCTGTCTGTATGAACTTCCTCCCACCCACCTGACAGGCGTGAATGTTCCGGAGCCCCGGTGCTGGGCCTCATCGATTGCCTCTTTGAAAAGGTCGGTTTCTTGGCAAGACACCGGCACCCCCTGCACCACATCTCTTCACAGCCCACTCACCTACTGCAGAGACAGCCGACCAATCTATTGTGGCAGGAAACACCAGCCGTCCTGTCAGAGAAAGACAGGACGCCCTGTAGCGGCAATACCTAAACATGGGCTTTAGCGCACATGCAAATGTCTCAGCAGTATCTCCCTTGGAATTTGAGGAATCTGTGACATTCTCAGAAGAGAGAATTTGTAATCTATGCTATCCAACAACAAAAATGTTTTACTTCTGACAGAAAAATAGATGAAGGCTTTACAGTGATGCCACCATGCCTGTCAGCAGTGGATCTCTTCAAATCTTTTAAGGTGGCTGTCATGTGCGAGCTATGAGTGACACATGAATGCTTTGTAAATCAGCTTTCAAAGCACTTGTGCTTCAGTCTCCCACCACAAAATAAAAACTGTCAGAGGACTCTTCTCTTTCTTTGCCTGACACATCACAAAGATCTTTTATCTCACGTGTCTTGCTTGCTGCAAGCAACTGTCTCCCTTACAAAACACGCCTAAAAGACATTATGTGTGTCAATGGATGGATGAATAAGATGGAAGGATGGGGAAAATTTGATAAATATAATGATGGATGGATTAGATAAAAAATAATGATGGATGGATGAATGGATGGATGGAAAAATTTTGAGATATAATAATGGATGGATGGAAAATTAGCCTAGATTTAAAGATTTAAAAACTGACAGGCAGACAGACAGATAGTTAGATAAACAGACAGAGAGAGATAGACAGAGAGATAGATAGATAGATAGATAGATAGATAGATAGATAGATAGATAGATAGATAGATAGATAGATAGATAGATAGACAGAGAGATAGACAGATAGATGGATGGATGGATGGATGGATGGATGGATGGATGGATGGATGGATGTGGATGGATGGATGGATGGTTTTCTGAAATTAACAGACCTCAGCTGTTGTGTTGACTGAATTTTTCCCTCTTCCCAGAATGATACATGCGTGTTTTGACAGGAAATGTCATGAACATTCGTTTTGGGATGGAAAGAAGAGCAGATTCCATACTTTGCCATGCGGGTGTGATATGTGTTGTGACTGTGCTCATGACCGTATCATCATGGAAAGATTTTCTGCACTTCTCAGGCTCGTCAGGAACTGGTAATATTGCTTAAGGTGCGAGTAATTGTCTCTGAATCATTTTTAAATATTGATGCAGCATCACAATACATAAAGCTGTGGAGGATATTTTTAGCTTTTAATGCAACCTGATTAAGCATTTCATTCAGAAGGCAAAAAAAAATCCTTTCAGATTCTGAAGAGTCTTATGCATGTTATTATAAACAGAGGCAGTTAAATTAAAGGCACAATTTACCATAAAATGTAAATTCTGTATAATTTACTCACCTCCTTTTCGTGTCCTGGCAGCTCTTTTCACCCACAAAGACTGAGTAATGGCTGCTGAGAATTCAGGTTTGCCATCACAGGAATAAATTAAAATTTTTAATTGTATTAAAATAGAAAAGTTATTTTACATGCATGGTTATAATATTCCACAATATTATTGATTTTACTGTACTTTTAAATGCGGCCATGGTGAGACTTCTTTCAAAACATTATAAAAATTTAAACGAGGTAAACTTTTGAACAGTAGCCTATATGTCTAATCGTTATATCAAACTTAGAAATATAGCTGATTAAGATGTGTTGAGCTATAAAGTATTAAAGTGCAAAAGAGATTTCACTGTAAAAGAGTCAAAAGGTTTATGAGTGTATCATTTTTCTTCTCCACATAAAGCTAATATGATTTCAGAAGATATGAAATATAGTATAGATACTTATTTTTGGAACTTGACAGCTGCTGTCACCATTCACATAGTCATTGTATGGGAAAAAGCAACCAGGACATTTCAACAAAATTTCTCAGAAAATCGAAATTGCAAAAAAAAAGCAGCCATAAAGTTTTAATGAAATCCTTCCCAACACCTTGACATGACTTTAGACTATCAATCTATCTCCTTCCTTCACTGTGGTTATATTGTGATGTCCTGCAGCCACCTGAGGATCATGTTCAACTTCTCGTCTCCGGTGCTCTGCCTCAGACTCGAGGAGGCACTAAGCCGAGGCTCGCTTTCAGAAGCTGCCGCTTTTTCTTCACGTACGGTCAGTAACTCCCTGCAGTCCTGCATGTCCTTCAGCTTACGGTAGAATGCTTTGCAGCTGTAGCCTTCTATCCAGCCCTGCTTTATGTGTGTCATCAGCTGCTCCAGCTCATTGTAGTAGCACAGACAGCCTGCGCACTTATACCTTTTAATCCCACAAACCATTTTTGTCGCCGTTACAGTTTGGATAAAACTAGCGTTTAGTCCTGAGGTTTGAAGGTCTCTGGAAAGGTGGTTGATTCCCGTGCAGAACCTGAGGTCAGTTCTTTTGGTGATGGCTTGAAGGTGACCAAAAGGTCCACGTTTTAGGGTGTATAGCCTTGGGAGAAACTTGGATCGTCTAGGTTTAACATCCGGTCTCTCCATGCTTTTGGACGGCACCCTTGCAAAGTTTGCAAAACTTTAGGGTTTATTCTTGTCCTTGAACACTAACAGAAGTTGACAAATAATCAAGAGAGAGAGAGAGAAGAGAGAGAGAGAGAGAGAGAGAGAGAGAGAGAGAGAGAGAGAGAGAGAGAGAGAGAGAGAGAGAGAGAGAGAGAGAGAGACAGACAGAGAGAGAGAGAGAGAGAGAGAGAGAGATATCAGCATTTAAACCAAAAGGTCAAACATTTTTGAAAGAACACAAAAATGGTGAAAAATGGGTTTAATTCGTTTTGACCTTTAACAAGTCTGTAAATAAATCTAAGATATATGCTTTTCCCAAGATTGATTTCCCCTCAGTCACTGTGATTACATGCTATAGACAATTTATTTTCTACTTGTAGAAATGGTAAGAGAGGATATGAGTTGCACTGAAAATCAATAAATATGATGAAATACAAAGAAAGACTCCAACAACAACATAACTATCAACTTGAAATCCCATAATGTGTCACCATAACAAACCTGTTTGATCCTTCTTAAATCGTGGGAATGTAATTTTTCCTCAACTTTGGAAATAAAACTTTTAGAACTGAAAACTTACTCTTCAGTTCAAAAAGAGAATAACACCTAGCTACAAAACCAGCTCGCTGAGGTAAGGTGAGTAAGGTATAGGCTAAAGTTATTCCTTAAAGGGCATATTGCAGGTTAGAGGACCCAACGAGTCAATGTGTAGAAAAACAATGTAGTAACTAGATTTTCTTTAAGATATACTTATAAATACGCTACATTGGCTTCTGGAGTCGTTTTTGTGAGAAAATTTTACTTCCGCATCTGAAAATGGGCGTGACAGGCGTGACGCAACTGGAGGGAGAGCGGTTGATTCCAACCATTCAAACAACAGGAAAACAATGGATCGCAATGACATTCGTATGACGGATGACGGACCACAGCCATACAATTATGAGCCTGCTATGCTGCCGAGAGAGCAGGGACAGGCCAGGGTTACAACGGTCAGAGGAGACACACATTATTGCAGAAGTATTATTATAAAAAATGTGTGTGGAGTGAGTGTGCACAGCCGCAGTTAATAGCACGTCTTTTTGATTAGCCTAGCTGTCAGATACTGAGTAAACATTAAAAGAAACAGCCTATTCAGTCTTCCCTGGATGTTTTTTTAATGAAGAAATTAAATAATAGCAATCGGAGAATGGAAGCTGCAATAAAAAATGAGGACTGTATGCTGTCGGCAAAACATTACCACTTATGCAATAAAAACTGCACTGCAACAAAAAGGTAAGGCATATGTGTTTTTATGTTTAATGCTGTTCACTGTGAGTTTTAATTAATAGAGTTTTAGTGCATCGTTCATTCTGTTTGTTATGTGAGGTGTATATCGTTCGGTAATGTTGTTGTTCTACATGCAAAGTAATTGGGCATAGGCCTACTCTAGGTTTGTGAAACGCTGCCACTGAGAACGGCAGGTGTCGTGAGAGACCGCTGCTAGCTTATAGATATAAGTTCGCTAACGATATAGCTACATTGTGCTCACTGCTCACAATGTTGTACAGATTATTACCATTGTATATCAGTTAATAGCAAAGCTATTATTGGTCATCTAGGAGTATTGGAATTTACCAATAACAGAAACTTTAAGCTTTGATCAGGCGCGTATGTCATGCTCATTAATATCCGTCCAGACTAACGTTACGTGAAATAACTTAGCGGTTTCTCATCGAGAGACAGAGAGATGTTTTTATTCCTGATAAACGTTTTTGTTCCTCCGATCTGGTGTACACTACACCGATCGCGTTTCTCGAAGAAGCTGATGCGGAAGAGAAATCCCGTCTCTTCAGCTGCACAAACCCATAGCACGCAGCGCACCCAGGCACGAATGCACCGTCCTTTTTCTTGTTAATAAACCTGTGGACCCGATGTCCTGACAGGCCGGAGTTTTAACCTCCACAAACACAATAACTTACCATGACGATGATAAATTAAAATACTAAAACTACCAAAAACACTGATTCAGGACCGCTCTTACTGACTGTTTTAATTCAATGCCACAAGGACAAGAGGTTTTACATATTCACATCCCAATAACACATTAGCAGCCAGGAAATAAAAAATACAAAAAACGTTTTACATAAAATCCAGTGCTTTCAAGGCATTACATGTTTTCATTTTTGTTTTTAGTTTGTTCCAAAAGATGTACATATAATTTGAAGTCATTTATAAAATGTGAAAAAAAGCCCAATTCTTTTTATGTATATGGTATTTTCCTAATAAAACAAATAACTGTATAATATGTTGTTGTTTACATTCCAAATTGTTATTCTGAGTATAAAAAAGCAAATGTAGCCGCTCTTACTGAATACAAACCTATCTGCGCTGCTGAGGCTCCCTCCCTCTGGTGACGTAAAATGACGCGATATTGAAAAAAAAGTGGTTTTTTATGAGCAGTCAAAGAAACGCTCACTTTATCTACTAAATTGGTGCCCTTATGTCGTTTTAAAACATTTAAAATCCTGCATTACCTTTTCATATGGTATTTTAATACAAGGTTATATATTAATTTAGATTTTTTTTTACCTGCAATATGCTCTTTAACTCCACAATGATGAACAAAAGATTTTTCTCACAAGTCACAACTGTTCTCACTTATTTTCTCAGAATTGTGTGATATATATTCGCAATTGAGAGTTATAAAGTCCAATTCTGCAATTGAGAGACACTTTGAGGAATAGAAAGTTCAAAACAATGGTTTGTTTGAAACAGAAATCGTTAATGTCTTGTGTGACTTTCGATAAATGCATCCTCGCTGAATAAAATAATTAATTTCTTTAAACCACCACTTTTTAATGATAGTGTAAGTTCTCATGTCATATGTCAAAAGAGTGTTTATATTAAAATCTTACATGTATAGCTTATTAGTTTAATTAAAATGGTTAAAAAAACTAATATTATAATAAAGGAAAATAATAAAATCTTGGTGAAGAAAAAAAAACATGAGACGGTCCCTTTAAAATTTCAACTGAATATACTTCAATGACAAACAAAAAACAAAGGACAAAACAAATGGTAGGCCTACTCGATTCTCAGTTGCACTTCTGTGACTTTGTGAAGAGCAGCAGGCACTTTCCATACTGATGTAGGCTACTCGAGGCTTTAGTGAAGGTAATCTAATCAATTCACTTAAGAGTCTGTACCGTATCTGTGGGCGACATTCTGTCACCTCAAATCATAAAGGAACAGACAAAGATGACAAAGTTACCTTCGTTTGTAGATTGTCTGGCTGGCATCAGTGTCCGTAGCAGTTTTTGTGAGTCTGGTTATTGCACGGCCCTTTGAAAGATGACTTGAGAGGAGAAACAAACAGCTGAGGTGGGTAAATGCAATTGTCCATAAATAAATTAAACGTGACTGGAGCATATATAACGTTGGCTTAAGGCTCGGACTTTTTTTTTTTGCTTTGAAAAGGAATGGAATAAATATAAGTGGAATAAAAGTTGAATTGAATTTTTATAACTTGAGCGACGCGTTTTTAGAACGTGCGGCAGACGCAGCAACAGTCGGCGCGAGCCCAACGGTTGTCAGTCTAGATAGAAAAACAATGGGAAAAGTAGTGCATTAGAATGGGAAATGCGTTCTGTGTGAACGATCCTTAGACACAAATAGTGTAAATTATTCAAATTCTGGGGAAATTCGAAACAAAATATACAATAAATTGACAAGTCTTCCATTTAAGAAAGTGTCAGGAGAGATGGAGAAAGAGAAGGAAAGTGGGGCATTAATGTACAGAACGCAACTCCATTAGGAGTTAAATTATACACCAATAGTAGTTTTCAAAAAGCTTGGAGGGGAGGCATAACGAACAAAGCACCTGCTGGATCTAAACATGTCATAGCTGCAATACAACTCTTACCTTTAAATTTAATCCTTTAAAACATCTCCATCATATTTTTCCAAGTACCTATCTTAGCTTAGCTAGCTGATACACATTTACCAACTGTATAATCTGTAACATCGTCTACATTAGAAAAGCAACAATATCTATCCTGGTTATTTTTTAAATGATTGTTTTGTGTTACCGAGGGAACCATAATAAGGTTCTAACTATATGATCAGATGTTTACAGGTGTTGAGTGACTTTAAAGTGATTTTTAATGAAACAACACTCAAAAATATCCCTATAACGTTACCTGACAGAGACTGCTGAATTCAGTGTCTTGAAATATCAAGGCTCGCTGTCTCACTACAGTGAATAGGAAAGCGGTCAGAACCGGTGTAGTAAATGGAAAATTGAAAAGGTTTTGAGGTGCTCTCAGCCTGTCTGTCATTTTGTAAGCGTCCACAGGATGGCTGATGTAGCAGAGAACGTGGATCATTTTTAAGCACTTTATTCAGTTTAATTAGCAGTTCGTTCGTTTGTCGTTGGATAATGTTGTGCTGCTGTTTTTTTTTTTTTTTTTTTTTTTTTTTTTTGCAACAAATAACAAAATTTTCAACCATTTCAAAGACAAAACATTCCAAGGGGCCATTCACATAGCGAGTTTAAAAACGCGTGGAAGGCGGCTGTGCCGCTGTCTCCTTTCCAAAGCGCTTGCGCTCCCGTGGCGTCTGTCGTTGCTATGCAACCGAACCGTGCACTCCACATCATGTTGACTTTCAATGTTACGGAATCGGTGAAGCTGATTGGTTGGTTCTTGTTACATGACCAGCAGTGCACTTGCGGCATGTCCCTGTTCACAATTTAGTTTTCAGACCATACAATGCAAATGCAAAAATTACAATTTTAAACCAGACATTAATTTTCCTTCCTTTTCGGTTACATCATCAGTGGATACTCGCCATTTCTCCCCTTTTTCAATTTTACTTTTGCTAAATTATGACTTAAAGGGATAGTTCACCCAAAAATGAAAATTCTGTCAGTAATTACTCACCCTCATGTCGTTCCAACCCCGTAAGACCTTCGTTCATCTTCGGAACACAAATTAAGATATTTTTGATTAAATCTGAGAGCTGGATCACTCCTCCTCAGGCTTCTAAGGGATTGAAACTTGACAGCCCCGAAAAGTTATTAAAGGTCCCCTGACATGGGGTTATTTTATTATTTTATAATGTTTCCTGGGTTGCCCTTATAATGTTAGTATGTTTTTTAGATCAAAAATAGTCATAATTTAGAAATAAAAGGCATTTTTCCTGGCCAGATTTTAGCCTCTGATCACATTTTTGTGTTTAGGCTACATCCAGATGAGATTCAGAAGGATGATCAAAACATAGATGGAGTAGATTGAGTCCATCAACAACCCAAAGCTTCACAGTCCCATACCTCGTCCTGGGTAGACATATCATTCAGTAACATAGGCAGATTTGATTTATATGCGGTTTAATGTTTGATGATCACTTTATTTGACACATATGCATCTGCTTATTTACAGTATGCTATCGCTTGTTTCTGCTTCTCTTTCGTCTGTGTTTTGTTCTGGAGATTCAATACTTTTTCAGAAGATGTGTAATAGCGCTCCCTACGGTATAACAGTGAATACACGAAAAGCCAGAAATTTCCGTCAATGGCGGGAAAAGAGTTAAAAGGGATGTTTTTAACATGCTACAAAGCTTCACAGCCTGAAAGCATGTTGAACATTTATGCTAAACATGTGACTTTACAATGCAAAACGGGGTGAAATCAGTCGTTCACAGTGAAGGCTATCCAGTCATTTGCTGAACAGACAGTGTAGAGAATGATAGCGTGTATCTGTCAGTGTCTCTCTCATCTCGCTTTGCCAAATCAAGCTTATTTCCATCTCTGAAAAGAGAAGCTCGGGTACACAGAGAGACCTTGTCGGGCAACACATGGGATGTAGGCGAGCAAGCTGCCGTCATATCTAAGATCCCAAACGCATCACAAGGAGGTGAGAGCCGTTTTCAACATTGAGATCATTTCAATATTTAATGGCCTTTTCTAAAGCAAGAAAGTGACGTGGTCGTAATCCCATTTGCCGATGACTACAGCGTACCAACACGGACGCCGTTGCCGAAGAAAAAGAAGTTGAAGCTTGAGCGAGACGAAAATAAGGTTCTCCACACTGATTCACAGGGAAGGCACATTTAACGCCTCTCTGGCAGCAGGGCTGGTGTGATCTGACGCTTCCAAAGCTTCATTCCATGACCCTGTTTTTCCTAAAGCCTGCCGGAGTGTTCCAAACTAATCCCATCCTGCACCCGGAGAGCGAGGCAGATGACACCATACAAAAGAAGCCCACAAACAGTATGAAATATCAAACAGACGCACATCATGAATGAGTAATTGAGAATGACTGCGGGGCAGAGCGCATGAGGAGCATCTTGGCATGAGCGCTTCCTCATACTCAGCTGCACATCTTCAAGCAAGTCAGACAGACTGCCAATGACACCTCCATCGTCTCTCTGCGACTCCGACATAAACGGAAAGAACAAACACGCATGCACAGGGAGAACGAGATTAGTGCTTTATAAAGGGAAAAGTTTGCCATTTATTTTACTCTGTAACACGAGTGACGTGCCAGAATACGAAATCAAACGCTTGCTGGAAAGAGCGGGGAAAAAAAGATTGCCAGGGATTGTCGGTTGTTGGTGAAGAGAGACAGGCACACATTGGGATGTTATTCAATGGCTTTAATGTGTAAAAAGTCAAACATGAATTCAATTTAAGTTAGAGCAACTTTCATTGTTCATTTTACATTACAATTAAAAGGTGCACTCAATCATTTTTCTTCCTCACAAAAAAGTTTCACACAAAGAAATGAACAGTACACTCACATCAGATGCCTAATAAAAGCGGGTTTATGTTGAGATCACATGACCATTAAATACAGTAATCTTGTTTCAGAAACTTTGCAGAATTAATTAATCATTGCTGACTGCAAATAACAAATACCGTAGCGCAACAAACAACATTGAGTGCACCTTAAGTTAGAAATAAGACATTTTAGTAACCATAATAATAATAAAAGAAAAGAAAACCTTCATTTCTGATGTTAAGGTCACTTACATAACAGCATAAAACTACCTGAATTTTTCTTCCAGCATAGATATGGTTTCAAAACATTCTGCCTTCAGCAAAATCAAATGGAAAGTAAAATGAAATTAAAATCATTCATTATTCCAAGAAAAGTGCATACTCACTGCCGCTGTATCCAACACCACTGTTTTGGCCATTTCTTTTTTGGGTGGGTTGGTACTATGCGTCAGTATTGGGTAAGTTTGAAGATCAAACTGCATGATATGAACTTTAAACCTCATTTCTAAAGAATGTATCATTGCTTGTGTTTTGTCCTTCCATTACATGGAGTATAAAAAACTGACCATAGACAAAATGGTCTCAATAGGACTTATAGCCATCCGTACATCTTTTTTGACCTCATCAAACAAACGCATTGTTCAATTCTTAGGCTTTGATAGAAAGGAAAAATGCTACTGATTCAAACATAATGGGTTCATCATATAATCAATCTCTCAATCACCTTCTTATCTATGGAGGCCCTGATAACATCTGTCCTGTACTGAGCTCATGTCACATGTTCTCAGAGAATCACATCAGTTAACCAATTCTCCATTTGACAAGGATAAGTTAGCCCATCACCTTATAGACTAATGCAAAAAAAAAAAATGCTCCATAAACCTCACCATAGAAAACTTTCCTCTCACCCGTATTTTAGAAAAATGTTCCTCCTTTGAACACTCTGTAAGTCACTTAAAACATGTTAAATGTCTTTAAAATAAAACATGTCTTTATTTACTTTATTTACTCACTTTATTTAAGTCTTTTTTGTTCATAAAATGAAAGTGAATGATGATTTTCAATCAATAATTACTTTCATTTTTGCCCATTCTTCACACAAAACTTTTATATGGCTTCAGGCGAATATAGTACATGACTGGTGTATCACTTGGATCACTTTTATGAAACTTATAAAATGCCTTTTTGGGGGGAAATATCACCATGTACATTCTTCAAAATATCTTCTTTTGTGTTTCAAAGAAGAAATTCATACAGGTTTGGAACGACATGACGGTGAGTAGATCATGACAGAAAGTTAATATTTGACTAAACTAATCCTGTCATTTAAAAAAACTTAAAATTTAAACATAACAGTAATTACAAGGACTCCAACAATAGAGTGGTGCAGGAATGACATTTTTTTGTAGGCCAAAATCTGGAAACGAGTTAGCATTTTAGCATTTCCGCTTCCATTGTCCTGAAGTCAAGGGGTTTTTTTTAATGTTTTTTTTTTTTGTTTAAATGCTTCAAATAAGGTCTGTGGTTAACACAATCTCAAGATATTTCACGTTTTATTCTATGATGTAAAATATATCAGTAATACCCTCCTGTGATTTTTTAAAGCTTTTACTTGTCTTGTAAAAGACGGTTGCTAACAAGTGTCTAAATGTGGGGAAACAGAGGTTGTCGGGACATTATCAGGTAAACTCATCTACTCACTAGTCCGCTTTCACAGCCCCGTTGTGTTTATAATCGTGCTCTTGCAAACTATCATAACGCAAACTTACAGGGAAAATGTTTTTAAACAAAGACCGAAAGAGTTGTTGAAGCTTATGGTGATGTTGAAGTTATTCGACTGTGGTGTAGTTCATACGTTTATCTTTTAAAGATGTGTTCATGTAAGGATCATAAGCTTCAGTTATTCACAGACCTTATTTTCTGCAATAATCCAAAAGTCGAGTCGAGTCGTTCAACGCAGTGGAAAAGCACCATTATATCCACATACTCTAAACTGACTAGCATTGTTTCTCTACAAGTTTAGGGGGAAATGAAGCAAAATCACAGCACTAGATTGGCCACTACAATCTAGTATTTGCTGTGACATCCAGCTCTGTTTTGTTCCCTTCAAATGCCCAACAATCACATACAGCAGTTAAATGACTAGAGGTAGACTGCCATACGCTTTCAGAAACAAGCAACAATCATTGTACATTTTTAACTGTAATTGTGTATAAAAAGTGGAACCTAGCATCTCAGTCAGCGCATAGTGAGCTACTGAAATTACAGACGTACTGTAAATATGAGCAGATGTTCCAACATGGAGGACATGGAGTAAAATGGAGAATTTGGCACCATCTAGTGGTTGGAAAGAGAATGGAGCAGTGGCACTGTCTTCACTGCTGCTTATTCTGAGCCTAAACTCAATACTCAGTCGAAAATAACCACACGAAGAAGCTGCCAAGAGGCTCTAAGTTACATCAGGTACCAAATCACAGAGGGGGAGATTTTAAAAACGCTAGAGGCTGGAAAATGTCAGGTTGAAAAATTCTAATTGAAGCTACTTTACAGAATAGCAGGGGAGGATGAGACACCAGCAGATGGAGCACTGACTGATTAAATAACTCAAATTACCTTCCTGTAAAATTAAATGATAAATACAGTGTTTAGTTCTTTGCAGAGAAATGGATGTGTTCAGTGACTATGTCTATTTGCATGCCAGTCTGGAAGAGTCATTCACTGTGGGTTCCCTCAGGAACTTCCTGTTGGCTTTAAGAAAGGCACTTTTGGATTTATGATTAAAATAAGGTCTGTGGTTTTGAGACTTTCACATTTTTATTATGCAACATATACTAGCGTTAAAACGTTTGGGGTGTGTACGATTTTATTTTATGTTTTTGAAGTCTCTTCTGCTCTTATACTGCATTTATTTGATCTAAAATACAGTAAAAATAGTAATATTGTGAAATATTATTAAAATTTCAAATAACTGTTTACTATGTTTATTTGAAAATTTATTCATGCATTCCTGTGATGGCAAAGCTGAATTCTCAGCACCATTACTCAAGTCTTCAGAAATCATTTTAATTTGTTGATTTGCTGCTCAAGAAATATTTCTTATTATTATCAATGTCGAAAACAGTGCTGCTTAATATCGTTGTAGAAACCATAATACATTCTGTCAGGATTCTTTGATGAATAGAAAGAACAGCATTTACTTTAAATAAATCTTTTTAACATTAAGAAACTCTTTAACGTCTATTTTGATCAATTTAATGCACCCTTGCTGAAAAAAAAATGAATGCCTTTTAAAATTAAAGCATACTGACACAAATGGTAGTGTATGTGTTATTTTACTCATAAATCCAAAACTCTTTTGAAATTCCAGAGAACACTCATTGGCACGAAAATGGTCACTCTCTTCAGGTTTCAGGATTAAAAACTGAACGACTATTAAAAGTGATGAATTTTAATACACTGCAAAAATGTTAAAATCTAATACATTAATCACAATCTGTACTGTGCACCTCTGTACTGTGTAACAGGTAGGCACTATCAAATTCAATCCTAAGTGGAGGAATTGGAATGATCAATAAACTGCTGTGGAGTTGGAGCAGCTGATATAAAAGGTGTAGAGAGAACCTTTGCTATGTTCTCTCTTCAAAGAACCACTTCTGGGAGTCCGTGTCCGAGCAGGAGCGGAGAGCGGGGCCAGGGTTCCCATTGTCAGTTCGGTCCACTGCCTCAACGCATTTCTGTGTCTGAACGTGGTAGAGAGAGCCATCCTGCAAATGCAAAGATTATGACAAGATTTAGAGGCCTAATTGTAACACTTGCAGTCAGGGGTTTGTTCAAATACTATAAAAGCCTCTGGCCCACTAGAACAGGAAGCTCAGCCACCCATAGCCTTTAATTTGCTCCCAGCTCTAATTCCCCAGTCTAGTGAAGACCTGCTGTCGTCACGCTGCTCTTCAGGTGCTCGCTGTACTGGCAAAGAGTTGCTTCTGAAATGACACCGCAAGCCACACTGAAACCTCTTGCTGTCCATGACTTTCTCAAGTAACGCTTTAATGTGACATTTACTTGGCCCGTTGTTTGCTTTGAAGGACACTTGAAGTGCAGCAAAGCATGCATGTGTGTACAATTCTTGTCCTGACTACCTACCAATCCACATGATTTAAAACTAATACAGTTATATATATATATATATATATATATATATATATATATATATATATATATATATATATATATATATATATATATATATATTTATATAAAAGCTACACACATCAAGGCCTTTTACAGCACAAGCGCCGATCTGAGCGGTGTCTAGCATGCCGTCTTTCTGTGCAAAAGCTGGTGTAAGCATGGCAGGACAGAGTCATGCCTTCTGTCAGCCCAGACCGCCAAGCTGCCCGGTCTTCCGCAAGGTGATGCCATTGGTCAGGGTTGATGTTAAAGACATTCATGTCCCGCTTGATGACATCCTTAAAGCGGAGCTTGGGTCGGCCACGAGGGTAGGGTGACCACCCGTCCCGCTTTGCGTTGTACCGCACAGCATTTTCACCCCTTGTCCCGCACGTCGCATATTGAGAAAATGTCCCGCATTTTCATCAGTCTGATGTTGGTTTTTAAATATCATATTAAGAAAACGTGCATGCGTTCTTTTGCCTTTTTAAAGCATTTCATTTATTATTTTTGCGGCATAGTTTTTCACTTATACTTAACAGCGCTTCGTCGAAAGTACAAATACAACAGCCGTTTTTAAAATCCTAGCCAATGGTTGAAAGCACAGGAGTAAACACGGTCACTGGTGGGTTGTGACGCTGTCAATTAAAATGTGGAGCGGTGATTCGTTACATGTGTTCCCTGTCAGAAAACAAATGGATAATTCGGTAAATTAAAGTTTAAATTTAACAGAATTTATCAACTTGTTGCCTGCTGTGGTGGTTTTAATTCACATCCTTTCTAAAAAAAAAAAAAAAAGAACGTTTTTGGTTTAATAGCCTATATTCTTAGTATATAAGACAGTCAATTATCTAAATTCATGCTGGTTTATATTTTATTTGTTCATTATTTATTTTGTTGGATTTTAGTTGGACTTTAGTTGGTCAGAACGGTTTCAAAAATAGTTTCCTGCTGCTGCCTTTGGGCTCAGTGATGTTGAATTTAAATGTCATGTAAAATAAAGACATGCTATGTTACATTGTGATTGTAGGCCTAATGGTGTTTTCTGGAGGGGATTAAAGAACAAAGTATTTTTATCAGCTGAAAGGCAGAATACAAATGTTTTTATTAAGTTAGACAAACATTATATAACAGTTTCAGGTTATGTTTTAGTATTGGTAACATGTCCCACATCGTCCCACACAAACTTATAATCGTCCCACATTCGGTTTGTTTGATGGTGGTCACCCTACATGAGGGCGTTGTCCCACAGCTAACTCCCCATGGAAGATGGACTTTGGGAGACGTTCATCTGGCATACGACGTATATATATATATATATATATATATATATATATATATATATATATATATATATATATATATATATACACACTAGTTCAAAGTGCCTGTGCAAAATCAGTTTTTGTGTGTGTTTTAGTAATTGTAATTGTTGGATTGGTGCACTCAATGCTCATTGTTACAATTACACAGCAAAAGTCCAGTGACATTTTTATTTGTGCATGGTAGAAAACAAATACTGATACTGACATAATGACATACAATAAATATGGAAAATTAAACTACACGATTCAGTGGCCACTCCGTGTGCGCAGTGGGAGAGGGGGAGTGGCCACTCCGTGTGCGCAGTGGGAGAGGGGGAGTGGCCACTCCGTGCGCAGTGGGAGAGGGGTAGTGGCCACTCAGTGTGTGCAGTGGGAGAGGGGGAGTGGCCACTCCGTGTGCAGTGGGAGAGGGGGAGTGGCCACTCCGTGCGCAGTGGGAGAGGGGGAGTGGCCACTCAGTGTGTGCAGTGGGAGAGGGGGAGTGGCCACTCAGTGTGCGCAGTGGGAGAGGGGGAGTGGCCACTCATACCCCTTTTCCACCAACAAGAACCGGGTGCTGGTTCGGAGCCAGAGCCAGAGCTGGTTCGGAGTTGGTTCGACTGACAAGCTTACTAAGAACCGGTTTGCCTTTCCACCGGCTTGAGAGCCACAACAGAGCCAGATCTTACGTCACTGCATACGTCTCATGTTGCCCAGCAACGCTACTACGCTAGTGCGGTAGCGCCAAATACAAACATGCCAGGCTTGTTCGAGATGCATCGGCTTCTCGCAGATCGATCGCCGCATGACATCAAAGCACTGCGAAAGCGATCCAAAAGCACAAGGAGTCGTATGATCTCCAAACACTCCCGCAGCGCTCAATCCCGATCGGTCCGCGCTGCTCCGATGCATCTCGAACAAGCCTTCTATCAACCATGGCGGCCGTTGCGTTACTATTGATGCTCATGGCTTTGCGAACCTAACGTACATCGGCATCCAAACACGGCGAATACAACGTGTTCGTGCAGCTCGCCGTAACTTGCATAAACGGAGATTACAATCGAGCTGCTATTAGCTCGATTAGCTGCTAATTCCAAAATGGCGGTCACAAGTTTCTGTGTTGGCCACGGTAACCCCGCCCCCAGCCGCTGACGTAAGCGGTTCTTACTTCTAGACCAGCAATGATTTGGTGCTACTTAAGAACCACTTTTACTGGTTCGGAGCTGGTGCTTTGGTGGTCGAAAACCAAAGAACCGATTTGAAACTAGGCTCTGGCTCCGAACCAGCACCAGCTCTGCCTTGGTGGAAAAGGGGTATCAGTGTGTGCAGTGGGAGAGGGGGAGTGGCCACTCAGTGTGTGCAGTGGGAGAGGGGGAGTGGCCACTCAGTGTGCACAGTGGGAGAGGGGAGTGGCCACTCAGTATGCAGTGAGAGAGGGGGAGTGGCCACTTAGTGTGTGCAGTGGGAGAGGTGGAGTGGCCACTTAGTGTGTGCAGTGGGAGAGGGGGAGTGGCCACTCAGTGTGTGCAGTGGGAGAGGGGGAGTGGCCACTCAGTGTGTGCAGTGGGAGAGTGGCCACTCAGTGTGTGCAGTGGGAGAGGGGGAGTGGCCACTCAGTGTGCACAGTGGGAGAGGGGGAGTGGCCACTCAGTGTGCAGTGGGAGAGGGGAGTGGCCACTCAGTGTGCAGTGGGAGAGGGGGAGTGGCCACTCAGTGTGCAGTGGGAGAGGGGGAGTGGCCACTCAGTGTGTGCAGTGGAGGAGGGGGAGTGGCCACTCAGTGTGCAGTGGAGGAGGGGGAGTGGCCACTCAGTGTGCAGTGGGAGAGGGGGAGTGGCCACTCAGTGTGTGCAGTGGGAGAGGGGGAGTGGCCACTCAGTGTGTGCAGTGGGAGAGGGGGAGTGGCCACTCAGTGTGTGCAGTGGGAGAGGGGGAGTGGCCACTCAGTGTGCACAGTGGGAGAGGGGGAGTGGCCACTCAGTGTGCAGTGGGAGAGGGGGGAGTGGCCACTCAGTGTGCAGTGGGAGAGGGGGAGTGGCCACTCAGTGTGCAGTGGGAGAGGGGAGTGGCCACTCAGTGTGTGCAGTGGGAGAGGGGGAGTGGCCACTCAGTGTGCAGTGGGAGAGGGACTTCTGTTTTAAAATATAATATATTCCAGTAATGAAAAAGCTGAATTTTCAGCTTCATACTCCAGTGTCACATGATCCTTCAGAAATCATTCTAATATACAGATTTGGTGCTCAAGAAACATTTATTATTATCATCATCATCATCATTGAAGCTTACAATTTGTGAACAGTGATTTTTTTCAGGATTCTTTGATGAATAGAAGTTCAAAACAACTTTGACTATTAAGTGACTAACAGTGACTATATAATGTAATTATTAAGGATTAATGTAATTCTTTTTAATAAACTGTTTGTACTGATGTGTTCAATGATCTCACCTCTCTGAATAGAAACTTCTGGTCTTCAGGCACAGGTTCCCTGGGTTTACTGCAGTGCTGCATGGTAAAAAATGTGGATACGGGATCTGCTACGATACAGCCTGCAGGATCCCTTGTGTTATAACGGATCTCTTGGAGCGTTGAGTACTCGAAGAACTGTTACAAAAAAGAAAGGAAAATATTCACACACAGAAGCTCAACATATCAAATCTGAATCAAAGACAAATCCAAAAACATCAACATCTGATAGAGAGGCACACATGAGTCAATCATGTTATGCAGTACATTTTGTCCCCATCATATAATATATTAATGTATTAGATCAAATATTTAATCACATTTTTTATAAATGGAAAACATGTTAGTTTTCTTTTATCGTAATATCACACTTTTGTGAGAAATAAAGGAGAACTACAAATAATTGCACTACATTAAAGACATAAAATACTGGCTAATTTATAAAGAAATATTCCAGGAGTTTCTTGTTTCTTTCTCTAATCAAAATCAAAAAGTAAATGTATAGGTTTCCTGTGTCCTCAATATCTTCACTGACTAACATCCTTTAGTTTTTTTTAGTAATATCCAAAATCCAGTTCCTCAAAGACATCATCCTCCAAGAAGTGACATGATTTTTTATGGGAGAACAACAACAAAGTGTATTAGTACTGGATTTGATTGGATAATGGAATTGGAAGTTGGATAATTAATGGTAATGGAATTCTGCTGTTATCTCTAAAACATCCTGCTGTAAAATAATTGTCATAAATAATGTAATCATGTAAATAATTACACTTATTCAAATAAAGTTGCCTGATCTCGACCAGAACACATTTCTAAAAGTCTGCTATACTCTTTTACAAAAATATATTTTTTTGTTATCTTGTATTGTTAACAAGCCTTTACTGTCCTTTCCTGCTTGGGGTTGCCAGATGTCAAGATGCCCAAAACTTAGTTTTTCTCTTAAAATGATATATCCTAGTATTTTACTTAATCTTCTCTGATCTGGCAATCATGCGCAAATGCTTTCTCTGGGCTGCAAAAAACACAGAGGATCTTACAAAACTGACAAACATTTTTGTTGGAGTTTGGCATTGTACATTGTGAAATTCGGCTTGAATGAAAGTGTCATTCAGCCAGTCTGTTCCTTCACAAAACCATGTGTGCAGTTTGCTGCTACTAATGCTGCCTTTACGTGCTATCGATTATCGTAAATACGAGTTTCCTAGTAGGAATTTGGACATGAATGCCCTCTCATGACTGGTATTCTTTATTAGCTTTTTACATATCAGGTACATCGCCTTGTCTTGTTAAAGTATGCATATTTGCATATATAAATAGCCATTTGAAGTTTTATACACAGCGAAAATATCCTGTATTTGACCGAAATTCCATAATCTAATATCTAGATAGCACGATGAATGTTTACATGGTTGTCAATTAATGGGACGATTAATATAATTTTGGCTTTAATAAGATTTCCCCAATAAACAGGCAAGAATAAACCAGGTGTCCTCCATGATTCCTGTTCTTTCCGACAACAAAGCAGTTTTAATAATGTAAAGCAGTTGACAACCATCTGTTTGCAGTGTTTATATTAAAAGATGTACGAATTTGTCTGTATTAATTTGCATTTGTGGAGCAATCTGGATCTTTGGTTGGTCTAATTTGCAGATGAATTGCTTCTCTTAACATATCAAATGTGAAGACAAATTACAAAGCACTCAACAAAACCATGCATTACCAGTAGTTATTGTCACATTATTGTAATCAATTACATTTTTCTATTGACTTTCCGCTTGATGAAGCTATCATAGTTGGTTAAATGAAGTCCAGTAATACGCTGTAAGAGTGTAAGTAAAAACAAGAAATGGACTCATTACATTACCTCTTTAGATAATTGAGTAATAAAAGCAAATACCGGTATAATATTATAGAATAATAAGTGTATAGCATCTATCAAAAGTTTGGAAACATTAAAATGTTTTTGAAAGAAGTCTCTTATGCTTACCAAGGCTGCATTTATTTAATCAAAAATAGTTAAAACGGTAATATTGCAAAATATATATATATTTTTTTTAAATGGTGAAATAGGTCCCCTTTAAGTCCCAAAAGGCACTGCTTAACAGGATTGACCATTTGTACTAAACCAGACAGAATCAGAAGAACATTTCTCTTGTATTCACTGAGAGAATCCATTAGAAGAGTGTTGTTGTGCTGTACATAGCTGATATTGTTCACTGATAAGTCTCACGGGCTCATCTGCCTCCCCACAGAGAGGGAGGAGACGAAAGAAGTCACGCTGCTGTGCCAGGCGGCTAAAGTCACTTTAAAAACAAGCATGCTGTGAAATACACAACACACTATTACTGCGCCATATTAGAATGGCATTTTAATAATACATTACAGCTGTGAGAGACACTTCCATGTGTATTCCTGAGGACGCATTAAATCTCTGTGTATTGTTTTGAATAAGTATATGTGCTCTTTACTTCAATACATTTGTGATGAGTAATGCAATTACTCATTAAATTTTGCATGTCGCCTAACTTTTTTTTAGGTGTTGAGGACTAGTGCATCTTTGAGCCTACATTCAGTACAAGTAAAATACTTAAGTGCTGTTAAAATCAGATACTCTAAGACTTTTACTCAAGCTGTATTGAAATTGGTGACTTGTAACTTGTAATGGAGTCATTTTTGCTGTAAGGGATCTGTACTTTTACTCAAGTATGGTTTTCAGGTACTTTTTACATGTCTTGGAGCAGCACGGATGTCTGTCATTACGAGAATAAAAGTTACCTGGTTTTGTCCCATGCCGTGACACGGGTAAAGAATGACCCGGTGACCGGCCACATTATGATCATCAGGTGGGTTGTAGTCAAAACAGTAGTTGGCCTTTCCTTTACTCTTCAGCTACAATTGAGAAGAAACAAAGAAATATTCCAACAATAGGGTCCAAAAATCTATTTTTTTTAACAAATTATATTATCAGCATAATATGTGTGAAAAGGTAAAAGAAAATGATATAGGCATTAATATTTACTTTTCTTTTTAAACTATATTATTTCTAAAAATCAGAAAAAGTCAACTTTAAAATGAAATAGTCCCACATTTTGAATGTAGTCTACACTTTTCCACTCGCACTTGTTGATTATAAAGGAAGTGCACTCATTTCATCATGTCACACAATTTGCTTGCCTTACATTTTAAACCTTTGAACCAAAAGAACAAGCTAACAGTTGCTGATAATGGCATTTTTACTTCTGGAGCTCAGCTGTTACAAATCTGTGCATGTAAACACAAGAAGTTTGCATCCTCTCACCATGCCAAACATCCCAGGCCTGTCCTCTGGGACTTGAATGTCAGGGTAGATGTTCTCCAAGAACCACTTAAAATCATTACACCTAAGACGCATTCGGAGTTTCCGTCTGTCCGTCACATCACCATATGCTTCCTGAAAACAAGCAAAGAAAACAATTTAATAATTGTTCTAATATAGCATAAGGTACAGTGATGCATAATAATATACATTATACATATATTATTATAAAAATACAGGTTAAATCATCTTTATTAAGAAAAAACACCAGGAAGGAAGGAAAGAAGGATCCTGAATGATCCTGGAGTGATGATATTACTGCGCCGAGTCGAAGTGCCCTCAAGTGCTATTCCGCCATACAATATAGTTATCCATTTTACCCGCTTAGAAAAGCGCCACGTTTTATTTTGTGTCACCATACTTTGTCGTGTAACTATTTAAATAGGGAAAACGTGGAGGTGTTTGATCACTTCTAACTTCATCTTTGTTTGGACCCTAATGAATGAACTGGGCTATCAAAGTGTCGCCGCGCGCCAGAGCGATTGAGTGGACGCACTGAGACGAGAGAGGTATGTATGAGGGAATAACAGTTTAATATGAAAAAACTGTGGAGTGTTCCTTTAAGACCCCGATATACTCAAGGCAAAGTTCTTTTTTACTCTTCGAATAGGGGTAAAAAGAAGCTTGAAATACCTTTATACTGTAAGTGAACATCCTGATGCCACCCATGCTGCTATTAGCACCGTTTATATGAATATGTAAATATGTGCTGAGCGCTTTCCTCTCAATAACAAAATAAACAAGAAAAAAATGACAGCCGTGAGAAAGCATCTATTCTAAACATAGCAATGTGGATATGTTTGCGCTAGTTCTGCAATTCGGCACTTCAATCGAGTCAATTCATGTTTATTTATATAGCACTTCATACAATAGATTGCTTTGAAGCAAGCAGCTTTACAGTAGTAAACATGAAAAAACAGTATCAGTGTTTCCTTCAGAATTCGAATCACAATTTCAGTCTGCAGTTTGTTCATTTTACTCGCACCTGATCTTGACAAACTGAAAAAAGAAATGAACTGGAGAAGATTTTCACATCATAGAAGGTGGAGGCTCAGAGCACACCCACCTATTATGTCATTGGCACGGACCAATGGTAGTTCAAATGTGTTTACCACCCGGAGCAAACTTTTCCAGTAAGTAACTTTTCCAAACTCCTGAAACTTCGTTTTGGCCTGATTTTGTTCTTCGATTTCGCTTGAATTATATTAGGGCTTTAGTAAATGCCACATGAACAGACTGTCTACAATGCCCTCTCTTCATAGTAAATCTGTTTTCACAAAATGATCACATAAAACCAAATATCTAATCAAACTGTGTCATCTTGTTTTTTAAACATTCTGATGCAATTATCCCGCTGCATTATACCACAAAATACTACTTGATGCAACATCCTCTCGCAAAATAAAGCTGCAACCCCACCTCAGCAAACAAGATTGATAAAGGCCAAGTTTCCCTGTTTGTTTGTGGCTGTGGTACGCCCTCATAACCGCCTGTCAGGCAAGAATTACTGGTGAGTGATGGTCTGCACAGTGTTGCCAGAGATATGATCCCTTATGAGGAGCATCTGTTGGAAGTAGAACTCTGTCGAAGAGGTTCAGCAGCTCTGCGGGAAGATGAATGAAAGGAAGTGTACTTCTAATTAACCAACTTGATAGTGATTCATCAATAACGTACGGCCCTGCTGCGAGTGCCAGCCGGGTGGCACAACATCACACACATTGATGATCTGTCTGTGATCAGGCTTCAGTCTCAACAGGCAGGCACGTACCGTCCAGCTACACGGTCAATCGAGCGGCTGTCAAATGAAGCTTTCTGATCATCGAGATCCATCACAGAGCCTCGTTTTGTTGATCTTTAGGACTATGTGGCACAATCGACAGAGATTTTTGGCCATGAATAAAATATGCCGTGAGGCTCGGAGGGTGAAAGCGAGAGTGATCCTCTTACGAATTTGCGTGGAAGCGGAGTATGAAGGTTGTCAAACCTGATCCACGCTGGCAAGCCCAGTGTTTGCCTGTGGTTTATACCTGAAGAGAGAGAGAGACTTATCTGCTGGCATCACATTAGATTTATTTCGAGTTGGCAGTGCCAACCTGGCAGCATCTCCAAAGTTCAGAGAGAAAAGGGTCACCCGATCTGTCACCAAGAGCACCTCTCTCTTTAACTACAGGGCTCAGTGGGGACCGTGAATGACAAACACGGACTGAAAGTTGCTGCACTTCTCACTGTAGTAATATCACACTGAGCACAGAGAATGTCACCTGAGGAGTTTCAGCCCACCTGCTAAATGCCATTCAGTCAGATGTGCATCGTTCACAAAGCCTACGTGAGTCTATTTCCACTAATCTCAAAGATAGATGGTGATATAAACATACTCTTTGAAAACGAGCAGACAAGCAAACAAAAGCAGAGTTATGCAACAGACCACACAAGTAGGCGTACCAGGCGTGCATGAGGGCTACGGTGGTAATAAACTTCTTTGAATTCATCCATCCAGACTTCTGCCGCCCGCACACTGTTGGCCAAGGCCTTGTTTCTTGAATATGGCGCTTTCTTTGGAAACACGTGACCCACGTGAGAGCAAGGATGGATTTCCAGAGTCCCTCCACACTGCCAGATCTGAAAAACACCACCAAACATTTTTTGATGTCAGGGACCCCCAAATATGATTCTATCTTTTCTTGTACAGACCCTTTTATACTGTGTGAGAAAAAATATTATGTGTGATATTATAAAGACAACATATTGTTTTACATAATTGGCTTTTGTTTTGTCATTATAATAAAGCCAAGGCAAATTATTCTTAAAATATTTTCTGGAAAATATTTATTTTGTTTAAATTTTTCCAGCATTTTCTATTTTGAATTCAATTAAAATAATCACTTAAATAATAAGCTCCAACATATATTTTACAGAGAAGGGTCTGTTTGCATCAAACCTTGCCCCTGCAAGTTACGTCTACTACAAGTTATGCCTCCTGCAAAGAAAAAAACACTTTGTTTGTTTTATGTATGAAATATGTAAGGCTAACTTGCATTACTTTTGAATCTTATGAAGTATGAAATAACAGCTAAAACCTAAAATAAATTCTACAATCAAAAACAGACTAATGGTAATTATAGCTTTTTTGAAACTACCCCCAACCCTAAACCTAACACTAACTGTACCCCAATAAAATTAAAATGTACTATAAAGAAGTATTTTATATTTCCATCAGATGTCCATCAGTTCATTAGCTGTTCTTACAACAGTAACTTCTTATTATTGCTATTAATATACTTTAAAATATATGCGTGTGTGTTTGTGTGAGTCTATCTACTATTAAACTTATTTAAACTTTATATGAAAACGTATGACAAAATGTGTGTATTATATATTACAAACAAAAGAAAGCAACTTGAATTATTCTGTTTATACGTTAACTCGAAATTTCCCACCATCAAGCTTAAAAATTAATCATCAGGATTCACCACCCTATGTCACATGACCATAAACAAACGCTAAAATTACTTATTTGAACTGAAGTGACAATCGCATGCACCGATCGCTAATGGACTTGTGTAAATTGAGTTGTTCAGTATTCAGATGTTCACTTTCGTTTGGAACGCCCCTACAAATATGTTCCCTTCCCGAAGTGCTTTTCAAGAGTGCAAAAACGCTGTTTGGAATTCGCCCTCTGATAAGATTCCCTAATTGGTGGTTTCGATGTAACTTATAGTAGGGGTGTAATTTGTAGGTTTACTGCAGGACACAGTAGGATACACTTGGGTTTACATACAGTCAGATGACTAGATTTTGGAAAGGATCTACTGGTCCAGAGGGAAAAAAAGCTATCCGTCATATTGCATTGAAAGCGCATCTGCCTGGACTTTGTGATGTTTTCTGCCAGAATCTGGTTAAAACACACCCCAAGGCGTTCAAGGCACTTGAACGCCAAATGAACCATTACTGACTATGTAACAGTGTTGGAATCCTTCAGGGCATGAGCTGAGTAATCAGAGGAATTATGAGCAAGTAAATGCTGCATAAACAGTGAAGGTCGCTTTAGTCATCATACTTGCTGGCAGACACTTAATAAAGGTGCTGAGCGACCCTCTAACCTTGTGTGACTCATCACACAGTTTTCAAACTAGGAGTGTCGCCATCTGCCCAAAGGCTTTTCCCCCTCAGGAAGCTAAAACCTAGAGAGAATCTAGAGGAAAATGTTACAGAAAAAGCAACAAAATGCACTTACTCTGAATGAGAACTCCAGGTTCTCTCCACCCCACACCTCCATTCCTGTGTCATATGTGCCCAGGTAAAGGAAGTACTTCTTATCGACTGCAAATAAACCCCCAGCCATTGTAGGAGACCTGGATCAAAGCAACAAACAGAATTATTTCTGTGTCTACTAGTAAAATTACATTAACTTCCAGGAAAAGCATAAAGGCAGGGTTTAATGTTGTTTGATATTTAATTAGTAGAGAGCACATTCAATTATGTTCATCTAAACAGTTCTGGTGCCTGAAATATGGCCATAAAAAACATATTAAATCTTAAAATCTGCAGATATTGAAAATGGACTGCTCTGCTGAGCGTGTTTGAACCCTCATGAATCAGGCAAAGCATGATAAAGCTCAAAACCCAATGACATACTAACCAAAACTTAGACATATCAACGCCATGTTGCATTGTTTTTCAATTGGAACAGGACCAAAAATTTAACACGTTTCCTTTAGTATTACAAATTTTTTTCTGCTTAGGTGCAACCGTGAAGCACAGACCTGACAACATCAGTGGCAGAACTTCTGCGTTTCTGCTCATGTTCTGGGATAGAGTGCCACGTGAACACCAATCGCCAATCAAATCCCCCGATCTGAGGTTCTCCAGGGTTTCCCAGGAACTGGAACGTGTTCCAATCAATGACATCAATTACTGGACAAACGACAGCCGAGGGCTCGTCCTTAATTCTACAAGATTTAAAGATAAAAAGGGAGACAAATATTGGTTCTCATAAAACAAACTGTTATGTGACATGTAGCAAAAAAGCATGCAAATTTTGTAATGCAAATGCAATGTAAACAAATGAACTGTGTCGAAAGCATTTTGCCATAACAATATTTGCTAAAGAGCAAATGTGTACACACATTTTGAAAATACTGCATGGTTTGGGTTTGTAAATAGGGGCTATCTGTCTCACCTCTGGAGTAAAGGCTCCAACCAGCCTTCATGGCACTCACAGTGGCAATCGAGGAAGGTCAGCACATCTCCTGTGGCAATGGAAGCTCCCAGGAGCCGCGCTCGCACCAAACCCTCTCTCTTCCTTGCTCGGATCAGACGCACCTTTTTGATATTGGCGATGTAGTTTTCTAGAGGCTCCTTTAAGTGATCTGTGGGTCAAAGTCATGAGAAGTGCTCAGTAACAGCTGCAGTCCTAAAGGAAACAAGAACTTAGGACAGAAATATGCTAATTGGCTTTTGCATTAAGGAACAACTTGCTGTTTCACCACAGGGTGGAGCTGAGATGATGTTGTTGCTGTGGTATTTCATTGATAAGAATGAGTTTTCAAATCTTTATTTATTTTGAACTTAAATTACAGCTATTGTATACTTATTTGTGTACACTATTATATTAACATCCTGCGTCATTTTACACAGGATTTTTGTTAATGTAAAATTTATGAAACATGAATATTAGCCTAGGAGACAGTATAAATTGGGTAAGCCATTGTTTTATATTATTTTTATTCATTTATTTATGCATTTGTTATTAATAAAAATATTATTTTTATGTTTATTTGTACATTTGCATATTTTATGTTCACATTTATATATGTATATATATATATATTTTTTTTTTCGTTTTCTATTCACTTTAAAAAAAGGTCTATCTGATTTACTCATGTAAAAAGATAATATTTTGTCCATTGCAGTGTTATTTAAGTTTGTATTTGTTTTGAACTAGCTTTTATTTTTATATTTCTTCCTTTTCTTTTAATGTTAATTTTAGTATATATTTTTTTGTAATTTCACTATGTGCTTTTGTCATTTTGTTTTATAGATTTTTTTAAATATTGCTATTTAGGCTTTATTTATTTTTATTTCAGTTTTATTTTTATTTATTTCCAGATAATAATTCTAGTGCTTCATCTATTTAATTTTTTTGCCAAGGCAACATTTCTAATTTTCGTTGAATATTTATATTTTATTTTAGCTTTATTTCAATTATTAAAACTGTTTAATAGCTTTAGTTTACGATAATAACCCTGGTCCATTGTCATCAACAGTTCCCTGTTATAGAAAGTAGAAAAATGACTTAGAAAAACCTCTGTTTTTCTTCAAGAAATGTGACTGGTGTTTGCACATGTAAAACTTTATGATAGCTATCTATGGCAGTTATTTTAGCTGTTTGCTCGGTTGCTACTAGGATCTTGTTCTAGGAGGTTCCCACTTCCTTCCCGTCTCAAATAAAAAATGTTCCAAGTTCATCCTAACATGATTAAATTTTAATACATATGATCTTTTGACAATCATGTGCTCAAAGAGTGCATGAGAAGTTTCCGTTCAGACTGATACCTCGGTCACTGTAGTCATCCACCAGTATGACTTCAGTCAGCAGCAGGTCAGGCGAGGTCTCCAGGACACTGTGCACTGTCCTCAGTAGTGTGGACCAGGCTTCATTGTAGAAGGCTATCACTACTGACGTCGTGGGCAGGCTCAGGTAGTCATATTTCAGGTTTCTACATCTAAATAGACAGATCGTGTTAGTCAATGTCTTGCTTGCTGCTGTACACCACCAGATTGCATTCATGTTTACAGTAGCATTATTAATAAACAAATATGCACTGTAACTGCAGGATATTTTTATCTTAATGCCCAATGGGATATTTGCTATTGCTAATTGGGCACATTAGGCATGACAGCACATCACAAAACATGGCGCAACATCAAATCAAAATGTAAATATAAAACCACAGTCACAGGTACAAAAATATAATATTGCATATAAAAGATAGAAATAAAAATATTAATTAAAAAGTAAAAATGCATAAATAAAATAACCACCACAGATGCATCTGTTCAAGCCTAATGGTCATTATAAAATATTGAAGGCTTCATTTAACAAATATGATGCAAACAATAAACACAACACATTAAAAACACGACCAAAAAGAGTAAATAAAATAACTGTTTGAAAAAATGTGTTACATTAATTTTTAACCTATTAATATAAAACCAATTGCAGAATGTTCCTCTAGGTCTGTGGTTCTCAACCAGGGGTCCGGAGCTCACTAGGGGCCAGAAAGTCTTAAGATTATTCAACTTGAGTTATAGTAACATAAAATGTTTAATAAAATGTAAAAAAACGTTAAACTGACATGTTTTTTTGTTAATTGGTTTTATTACAACAGACGTGCCAGGGTTACATATTAACTTAGAATATAACTAATACTTACAAATTAACTTTGAATACTGTCTCAGATAAAGGAGGGCCTTGGAGTCAAAAAGGTCTAACTGACTATAATGCACACCATTTGGATTTGGGAGGGGCCACTGGTCACTTCAAACTAATGTTTTTATTCATTTTGTAATTAGGGGTGCACAAATGGGTCCCTGCTCCGAAAAACAAAAAGGATGACTGCTGTGGATTTTATTTATTATTTTAACATTTCAATAGTTGTTGTTTTTGTAAAAAATAACATCCCCTTTGAATTATGGATATGTTTTTATTATTATTCTACATAATATATATGAGAAAGGCCAACTGCAAACTGCACCTCTAGATATGAAGGAGCCACATTGCACGTTTTTCTCCTCCTCTGGTACTTTGTAGACGTTCTCTATCTGTAATCGCACATTAAACACTGGGGCAAAGATAGGGACTGTTTACAAAAACATTTACAACTTCCCTGTTTTGCATTTTAACAATGCGGATTTAAACAATAAACTACAAGCTGTACCCTCTTCTACATTCTGATGCCATTCAAATAAATCAATTTAATACATTTATACCAAAGAGTTAATGATCTGCTGAGGCTGAATATCAGAACAAACTTCAAACATCCATGTACAGCATGGAGACTTACAGCGGGTTCCATCTTTCAGGCAGTCTGCGGTGTAGTGATATTTTATCGCTCACATAAGTGTTTATCTGATGCTTTTTGATGCTCTCCTCCTCCTCTTGCTTCTCTTTTTCAGTCAGGTCTAGTTTAACAGCTCTACCCATCTCTCCCAAAGCATTAACATCTAAAGGAGGCTTCTCGTAAACCGGCTTCTTCAGTAAATCTTCGTCCACATTTTCGCGCTGCTCGACTGGCACTTCTCTTCGACTCGCCAGGCCGACATCACTCTGCGTGTTCCTATGAAACACTAAATATCCCACTACAAAAGCCCCGAGAACGTACAGAATTAACTTGGACCGATTCCGTCTGCCACATATTGCCATAATGTGTCCTTCTAGTCCGTCCTGTTTCCCTCAAACTGTTTGTCATCCAAAGTTCAATCTCATGAGAAGTTCGAAAAAAATTCGCCCATGTTAGAGGATATCGTTTTCAAAGTGCCATATTTCATTTCAAAGTCGACTACAGTGAAGGAGAAACTATCTAAGCAAAGAGAAAGTTTCATCTGTGGCAAACCAACTTGTTGAAGTCTGTGTGTGTGATCGACATGAACATGAAGGGCGAGCAGAGCCGGTTGCAGGGGGAGGAGTTGAAAAGTTGTTAAAGTCCCCATGAACCGGAAGTTGCAAACGGCTTTTCTCCAGTGCTGTGACGTATTTCCGAGAGAAACGGAATACTAAATGAGGCAAAATAGTGAGCGTGGCTTTTTTTTTCCAACTAGCACCTGATTGGATCTAGAAAAATGCACCTCCTCGCCATCTCTCCTTTCACACGCTGTGTGCCTGTCTACTGTCAGTTGGAGGGGCGTGATTACGGATGTTAAGCAGACACCTAAACCGTCAAGTGTACGTCATCGGGCAAGGTCCTCCAGTGCAGAGGGGAGGGGCATTTTCAGAATTTGATTAAAGATTACGAAGCCAAAAATTTTTTTTGTGTGGATTGACTTGCACGGATGAATTGTTCACCACAAAACGATCAATTTAGGCAAACAAAGTAAGTATGGTCAATTTTGATTTCATGGGGACTTTAAGGAAGCCCATTTCTGCCACATATAAAAAAATGTGCTTTTGTAAATCATAATGAGATGCCAACTCGAAATTATGACTTTAAAAGATTAGTTCACTTTTTAAAAAACTTTTGCTGATAATTTAGCTACTCACCCCCATGTCATCCAAGATGTCCATGTCTTTCTTTCTTCAGTCGAAAAGAAATTAATGATTTTGATGAAAACATTCCAGGATTTTTCTCCATATAATGGACTTCAATAGTGGCCAAAACGGTTCAAGGTCCAAATGAGTTTTCAGTGCAGCTTCAAATGACTTCAAATGACAAATATCTAGCGAAACGATGCGCCATTTCGAAAATAAATAAAACAGTTAAAGTATTATTAGCACAAATGCTCGCCTTGTTCTGTCCTAAGATGCACGTTTGTGATTCTCCTGTTCGAACTCGTTCATTAAAATGAACAAATCTTTTTTCGAGTCATTTTATTCATTCAACGAACGAAATGACTCGAAAAAAGATTTGTTAATTTTAATGAACGAGTTCGAACAGGAGAATCACAAACGTACATCTCAGCACAGAACAAGGCGAGCATTTGTGCTAATAATACTTTAACTGTTTTATTTATTTTCGAAATGGCGCATCGTTTCGCTAGATAAGACCCTTATTCATCGTCTGGTATCGTCATTTGTCATTTGAAGTCATTTGAAGCTGCACTGAAACTCATTTGGACCTTGAACCGTTTTGGCCACTATTGAAGTCCATTATATGGAGAAAAATTCTGGAATGTTTTCATCAAAATCATTAATTTCTTTTCGACTGAAGAAAGAAAGACATGGACATCTTGGATGACATGGGGGTGAGTAAATTATCAGCAAAAGTTTTTTAAAAAGTGAACTAATCCTTTAAACGTCATATTTTTGACATACAAAGTGGAAATTATGACAGCCTACTGTGTAGCCTACTAGCGACTAGCCTACAATTATAGCAGAACGTCATAGTTTCGAATAAGTCATTTCAAATTATGTCATAATTATGACCTTTAACGTCATAATTCCCATAATTATGTCGTAATAAAAGACACCATGAAATCGAAATTGGCCAATTTTGCAGTAGGCCTACTTATTATAATGATTTATCTGTGCATATCGTTTTTAATTCATTAAATTTCTAATATTCCTCTAAATTAGGAAGTTAGGGAATTGGTAAATTGGTGAAGTTTTTTTTTATTAAAGATTACAAGAGCAATTGCACAAATCATTTATAATAAATACTGCAATATCCGCTAAAAAATAAGGTGGTCAATTTTGATTTCATGGTGACTTTAATTTGAGATATTGAGATCAATGATTTAGTATAAATATAACTTTAAAATAAGTGTCAATTTGTTTCTGACTCTTTACAGAAAGAACAAAGAAAACCCTTCCTTGAACTTACCAATAAAGTCACTGAAGGGAAAATATTGATTTATAATTTTTCTAACTGAGTTTCTTTGTTTGGAATTACATATTTATTGATAAAGATACATTTCTTTGAAGAAGAAAAAACAGGGGTAATCATGCTTCCATTTCAAATTAGGAATAGGAAAAAAAAAATTCTTTGGTTAGATCTTTCTAATTTTACACACATTTTTTATTCCTGATGTCAATGCCCCCATAGGACCTGGAAGAAAACCAATTACAGGTTTATACATCTTTTTAATAAGTAGTTTTGGGGGAAATTCAATGAACACTTTTGAAAAATTCTTTTTTAGATAGATTTATGCCAACATTACTGGTTTTGAGCCACAGCCATACAGTGGCACACACATCCCACAGGTCTGAGCACTGCAAGAGGGATTTGCGTGATCACATTAGCAGGCTTGTTTGTCAGATAAGGCCAGCAGAACTGGAAGAGGCAAAGAAAGAAATCCAGGTCAAATCACAGAGAGTCTTAGGGGTCACACACTGTGACAGAGCGCTAATCCAAATCCAGTTAGTGCACGTCCTCTATAAACACTGTTATGCCAAGATATGCACACAAGAGTGCACACATTCATCATTACTTAATACATTGATAGATTTATGATTTAAATAATAATAACTCATTTGCATTTCAGAAACAGCCTAACCCTTTGAGTTGTTTACTTTGACAGTTTCGAGCAACACACTTTCTTTTCATTAAGCCAATGTTTCTTCGGGAGTTTGACGATATTTCAGTTGCATACTGTAGATGCACTGTCATGCGATTCAGTCATACGTAAATATGTATTTGTGCATTCCTGTTGACATAATTTCCCCCCACAGTTTCTGCCATATTATGCATCATGTTTTTGCATTAATTAAATCCATATAATCATCTGCATATCGCTAGTGTCGGAACAGCGTTCATTGTACTGGACATTAAATTTGTCAAATGTTCATACAACAGTTTTTATGAAATGAAGCATATTGATTTTTTTAGTCTCTAGAACATAATTTCGGCCTGAAAGGGAGTAGGAAATAGAATACAGAATTCTAATAATTTTATGTATTAAAGTTTTCCTGCTAGTCTGCATATTTGTGGATGTCTCTGTATAGCAGCCATAAAATGTAATGAGAAAGAAAGTGAATTATACCGGTACTTCAATTCCCATTTTAAGAAAGCTGTTGTATTGGACTCCTCTTCTTGTTGGCATGAAATGATAGTTTATAAATAAATGACTTATTAAAAGGTTAAAAGAAACTTTAAAAATCTGGGTTCTTATACAAAACAAAACTAAACCCATTTTTAATAAGTATTATGCAGATTGAAATTAAAATTTAGAAAAGAAAACATGACAATATACTTGTATACAGTATCAGAATTGCTAGAAATATTGGTAGGGCTTAGTCTAATAAACACACCCATATACATGTTGTAATATTTTCCTCCCCCTACCATGATTCAATTCGTACAAGAAATAGTTTATAATAAAACATGTAAGATGATCCATGTAGCAAGCAAAATATGTTTACCCAAATTAATGTTTAATTATTGATTAGGCCATCAGAGAGGTGAGATGGTAATCTGAGCGCCACACTTTTTTGATTGAACACTCTTATTGTGTTGTAATAATCTATGGTACACTGCACACAATGTTGCACAGTCATTTACCACGTATGAACACAGAGCTGGGTAGAATAGCTTTTCTAATATGCCCAATCAGCCATCAATGTAAAATATAGGCTGATATATTCATAACACCCAATACAAACCAACACACATGTTTTTAAGAGATTTGAAAGATAAGTATCTAAGAGATATTGAGTTTTGAGTGTATTATCAGGGTTGTGTAATCAACTGTCCCTTAAAGTCAGCATGAAACAGAAGCTGCAATAGTCTTTTCTTCCCTTGTAATGTGAATCCGAGTGAAGCGGCTTCTCAACCAAAAAAAAAAAAAAAAAAGTAGGTAGGACGGGACTTGATTTGCTATTGATCGATCTCATGTGAGTGACAGGTTGTCCCGCCCTCACATCAGTAAACAAATCATCAGAGATGTCGCTGCAAGAGCGAGGGTTTACAAGGGCACACGATTGATAAATCACTTATTATAAATACCGCAATATTCCATTAAAAAAGCCAAATTTTGATTTCATGGTGACTTTAAAAGGATAGTTCACTTTGAAATTAATTTTTGATGTGTTTTAGCTTACCTCAAGGGCATCCAAGATGTAGGTGTCTTTGTGGCCACAGTATTTTCAATTTTGATATTTTTAGGTCAAACCGTTCTTGTCTGTCAGTCATATAATGCAGGCAATAGGGGTCCACCTTAAAAAGCATTCACTGAGAAGTCCAAATTAAATATGATTTAATGACTCGTAAGTACACATTGATGACCTAAGACACGAAATGAGTGTTTTTTGTGAGAAAACGAACAGTATTTATATAGTTTTTACCTCTTGTAAACACAGCCACGTCCAAGTGATATGAGAGGTGGGCGAGCGCTTCGTTCTTTTCCGGAAAGCACCGGAAGTGAAACCTTGCGCGTGTACGTCACTCATTGTTTACACAGAACAGAGATTGTAGGTAAGACGGCTTATTAAAAGGGTACTAATTTGCGCTTATCCGGGATGTTTAAACCGTCGTAAATGAAAACAATTACAAAAAAAATAAAAAAATAAAACAATTGTATGAGTGACGTACACGCGCGAGGTTTCACTTCCGGTGCTTTCCGGAAAAGACCGAAGCGCTCGCGATCTCAGATCACTTGGACGTGGCTGTGTTTACACGAGGTAAAAACTATATAAATAAATACTGTTCGTTTTCTCACAAAAACCACTCGTTTCGTGTCTTAGGTCATCAATGTGTACTTACGTTTACGAGTCATTAAATCAAGCTTGTCGGAACATAGCGACAGTAACTAAGGAGGGCGGGTCTTTGCGAAGGGTCAATTTGGACTTCTCTGTGTATGCTTTTTAAGGTGGACCCCTATTGCCTGCATTATATGACTGACAGACAAGAACGGTTTGACCTAAAAATATCAAAATTGAAAATGCTGCGGCCACAAAGACACCTACATCTTGGATGCCCTTGAGGTAAGCTAAAACATATCAAAAATTAATTCCAAAGTGAACTATCCCTTTAATAACAAACTACAGCCCTGTTCTAAATAAAGAAAAATCTAATTTTTTTGCACTACCACTGCATGACCTTAAGGGAAATGTGATGCGTAAGATAGCAATTAACAAAGGACTCATTGCTGCGATATTCTCAGAAGTCCAACAAGATGACAGCTTCTGTTTAAGAGTATTCATCATGCACCAACTGCCCACAATCCAAGTCATAGGGGAACATACAGCCTAATTTATGCGTGCTGTAGATATACATATCATTTATGTAATTGCGTGGCACACCTGGAGATTGCGCCATTAAACATTTCAGCCCGACTTGGCAGAACCTCCTTTGTGGTTTCCTCATTATCTGGTTTATATAAGAGGCTCAGGTCACAAATGTAAAATTGTGAAGGGAACACCTTATTTTAAAGTAATGTAAATCAGGGAACTTTATCTGATTGCATGCATTACAATCCTATAATATTCTGGAAATATTTTGAGTCTAATCCCACCGCACATTTCCCCACCACTAGATGGCACAGCAACAGAAAGTCAAGGAAAAGTCACACTGTTAAAATAAACAAACCACCACAACAAATGTAACATTTATAACTTTAATTTAATTTATTCAGACAAAAATATGTTGCACTTTCTTTCCATGTTCCAAAAATACTTCATTACAGTCGATAAGCAAAACACATGATCACCACAAACTGTGCTTTATCAGTAGTAATTTCATGATCACTTTCCCACAATCCCAGTTCACTGACAATTACAAAGGATGAGACCTAAAAACTTATGTTGCCATATTAAAACCATTTTAGTGCAAAAATAAATGTGGTATCCAAGTACGGCCATTTACGATATAGCACTTTCAAGATATTTACCGATAGTCCTGTGAATTTTGAATGTTTAAACGCTGGAAGAACCGTGATAAAAGCACTTTGTACATTTTCTGTCTGTTTTACTTTGGCCAATATCATGGTAAAGTACTGTAATACTCTGATTTGTGAAGATAAATGAGCACTTTTGTGAAAGGAATCAGGCTGAAGAGGCACTTTCTGTTGAGTCAATAAATTATCTATACATTTTTTTTTCAAAGAAAACAATTTACAGGTAAAGTGGACAATTCTCAAATAGGTAGTAGAGAAAAACTTGGTTCTTAAATGCAAGTTAATATGGGTTAAGGCCAATGAAAAACATGCAAGATCTGAAAAGTTTGGTCCATAATTGCTTAATATTTTGTTCCAACTCTGAATTGCAGTTCCTGTAATCTACTTCAAAATGAAATGTACGTATTAACAAACTATTTGAACACTGAGTGAAACTTTAAATGCTGGTACAGTTCCATCAACACCAGTGTGCCAAAATCCTCCATGAAGCTTGCACAAAATAAGGTGAAAAGACCCTAAATACCCTTACAACATAAAAAAAGAAAAACAGAATAGAAAAGAAAAGTCACAAAATGACACAAAAAATACCTTAGGAAACCAATAGGCAACAATCAAGACAAACCCATTCATAACATCTTCAAATCAGTCACTTCCGGTACAATTAAATAAACTCACTGTGCAGTAGATTTAAAGATTAGTCAATAAAATGATTCACTAAAAGCATATAGTGCATCAATGTAAACAAAAAAGCTGCTCCAACACAACACTATGTTCATTGGATGGTTGAATTTGCTACAATGTGATATTAACAGTTCTAATATGCACTTCAGACTTGTAATAGCACACTGAACGTCTCTAACAAGGAAACGCAAGAATTGGCACTACAAATATATGTCCGCTTTGGTTCGCAAAGGCACTACATGAAGGATGGGTCCCATTTTTATGCCTTTTTCAATGCCAACACGGAAGAGACGTTCCTTTTGATAATTGCACTTACATTTAAGTTCACATAAGGATTAAAATCACTCGAAGTTCCAGCGCTGGTGTTTGTCTCCGGGAGAGCAACTTCTCATCTGGATATCAGTCCGGCCATCTTCTTTGCGGTAGGAAGTGATACACATGTTTGAATGAGGGTTATATATGCTGCCATCCTGAAAAGACACAATTGCCAGACAATGATCGTTTTAGGCATGGAAATGCTACAGGAAAGCATATCTGATACGCAATAACATGCCAAACAAGTTTTTTCTAATTTCCTGTTTTCTGATGGCACGCCAGTGATAAACTGAGCTATACAGGCGAACAGACTCACGTCTCTGAACTCCCACACGATGCCTGGAGGAACGGGAGCACCGTCTTGTGGACAATGCTTCATCCCTATGTGTGTCAATCCATCCTGGACTTCAGCGCACAGCTCGGTCACAGAGTTAAACCGAATCTCCTTTTGAGATGTGTACTCGAAGTACTAAGAGAGATAGAGAGAGAAGAATTTCATTTTGTTTGAAATGTAGTTTGGCAATTTGTCATGGTGATGGTGTTCGAGTTGGGAAGTTCAAACCATTAATGAGTCCAAATAGTCAATGAATGAATGAATTTTAAAAGAATTTTTCAAAATTAAAGGCACTAAAACCGTGCCTCTAAGAAAAACTTAAAATGTTCTGCAGCAAATGTCATTTTTTAAGGCGAGACACGGCAGGCAAAAAAATTGAGATTTTGGGATATTTGTCTTTAATAATATTCCTTCTTTTAGACCTGTGGTGAAAAAAAGTCAGAAATACACATTTAGGTCTTTATTTTACTACACTGTCTGTTAGCGTCTATATATTTCTCATAAATTCATAAAAAGTTGTCGTCATACATTATCCCGCTGCTCCGCGATCGCGATCTGCATCCAGTCATCACATACACCATTAGAAAGCTCTCTCTCTCCTGTATAATACTGTTCCAAATACGGTCATTTCCTTTTTATCAGCAACCAATCGTGAAAGTAAAAGGGGGGATTTAACTCTAAATGCGTGATCTCATTGGCTGACGCTAAATTTTTAAAGCCCGTTTTCTCAAAATTACTTTTCTCTCATACTCCCAGTCTGAAATCTCCACTTCAGTAGCACCTACTGTATATACACCAAACTTTCCAGTTTTGTACCTAGTAACATTATAAAGACATTTACAGAGGGATTTGTAAATATATTATTCCTAGCCTGATTTATATAACATTTTATTCCAAAAAACATGGCGAAAATCATTTAAGGCTATTGGCAGTATATTCTGATTTACAGGATAACAAAAGTAGATATCCATAAATCCCTCTGTATCCCCCCCCCCCCCCCCCCCCCCCCCCAATCTAATACGTGAACACAGTGAAAAAATTATGTTGAACCTGGCTTTATCCAATACTCAGATTTCGTTTTTTTAAATATATGCAAATTAGCCCATATTTAATTAGATAATGCCTCATTTGCATATTTAAACATTAAATTACAGAAAACTTGTGATACATTTTTTTCTCATCTTAATGTAGGTAATCAACTGGGAAATTTCATGGTGATATCTGCTAGTTAAAAAAATTACACTATTCACCTGTAGTGTCTCGCCTTAAGCGACAAATACGGATGTTTGCACGGATGTTGTTAACAATCATAGCCTGGTTAATAATTCATAAGCAAACAATTCCTCAAAGCAGAGGATCAGAAGTTGATTCTTTGAGGGTAAAGGTTAGAACCCTGGAATAAGAAAAGAGAAAAAAACAGGGTGGAAGAAACTAAAAGGTGCAGCTATTCAGTGAAATAATCCATGTCCACTGTTTATCAGATGGACAGATGTGACCTCTGTCTGGTTCAAACTGCAGTCACCATTAGTCTCATTATCCACATGTATATTTCATACAGATGTCTATCTTTGAGGAGAAGTGGCTAAGGTTTCCTTTTCAGTCCAGGCTGAGGAAACATTGATTTTCACTCACACATGGTGCTACTTCACCATGTCCCTTGATGCAGAGCGGCGACATAAGCCACCGGACACATTTGCAGGTTGCCCTTTCCATTACATATACATCCCCAGCAACTCATTCACTTCTTCAAGGGTGATACTAATAAATAACAAACCTCAGAAGGGCAGCACATCTCAGGATGGATTATGTTTCTGCACAAATAAAGCTAGCTTTGTTTCGGTGCAAACGCAGCAAACAGTGTCTGATGGATCTCCTGCATCTGCTGTCGTAGGTGTTATATAACTGGACATGAAAGCACCTCATGCTCATTTTTAAAGTTACTCGATAGCTCTGGCAAATATTAGAAAGCCCCCTTTAGTCCATTCTGAAGATATCAGGCTGTGGGATAAGACAGTGGCTTTTAAAATGTGGGGTAAACTCTTTGAGGGAGACTATTCTCAAATCTCATTCTCTTTCTCAAATTTGCCATATTAATGATAGATGTGAGAGAAGTCTTTCTCCTTCACCACTTTCTGCTTATATGGTGTTAAGTAGTGATGCACCGAAATGAAAGAGTTGGGCCGAAACTGAAAATTCAATATGCTCTTGGCTGAAAACTCCAAGTAAAATGAGTTTTTTTTGTATAATTGTATTAAAGGCACAATATGTAAGATTTTTGCATTAAGGTGAAGACAACAACTCCCCTCATTCCCCGCTCCTTCACAGAGTCATCAAGCTAGGCCTTTGTTATTGTTTTGAATACCTCTACAACCTCTATTGGTGAAAATTACATACTGTGCCTTTAATACTAAAAGTTTAGTATTAAAGGCACAGTATGTAATTTTCACCAATTAATTACTTTCATTAATTAACACTGAAATAAAAAAAAATTGGAAACTGAAAATAAAGTTTATTTAACAATCAATTATTTCATCAAATTTAATTGAACAAACAATTGTATTTTGTATTTTTTTGTATTAACTTTTTAATAATTGAATAATGCTTCTACTCCAATTTGTTGGTGAAATATTAACATTTACATGTTGGCTGTATAAGTCATCAGTAAAACAGTAAGAATATTCTGTAACTATTATATAAATATATATATATGCAAAGCAGTAGTTTTTATGCATTCATTTGTTTTTATGTATCCGGTTTATTTTTGGGATTTTTAAAAAAAAAAATTTGAAAAAAATCCATAATTAAAATGTTTAAATAATAAAAATAAAAAATGTTTTATCAATGTATTTTGCAATACCAATGTGCGCCTAGTGACAAAAAGATTTTTGAAGACTTTAAAATACTTTGTATAATTCAACAAAACAGTGAAAACTGAAAGAACAGATTTTTTCATCGCTATTTTTTCCCAATAATACATTTTTCTACAGAAGCGTTAATATTGATGTTAGTTACCTGATTACCGCCCTGACCATGGCAGCCGAACAGGGACAGGTGAGCTCCTGTGGGATTGTGGTCCGGGGCATTATAGTCCAGGCATTCAGAGTGGATTCCAGCACTACGCACCTGCACCAAAGAAAGATGTAAAACCATTAAAAAAGTAGCGACAATGACATCAAAAAGGAACTCCAGAAGGAATTAGATTAGACTAGATTAGATTAGTCACTTACCGCTCCGTGCCATCCAGGTCTGTCCTCTGGCACATGCAGGCCGGGATAGATGTTCTGCAGATACCATTCAAAGCTCTTACACTGAAGCCGCTTTCTCAGTACAATCCTTTCAGATATATCCCCGTAAGATTCCTACAAGAGCAAATTAAAATCAGGCCTCAAGACAAAACTTACAGATTACTGACTGAAATCTATGTAGGACTGCCTTGACCACACGTCAGAAAGTATTATATGTAATAGCGAGCAAATATTGGAATACTTTACCGCAGGCTTATGGCGAATCAGTTGTGTAAACATTTTACGAAGACATTTTTATAATGTGTTTGGGGTATTGTCTCTTTGTAGAGTTGTGTGTATAGCTGAGTATTTGTTCTTGTGTGTACCTGCCTAAGGACTGCGGATGTAAATTAGAAATGTTGCTATAACCCGGCTTGTTTACATTTTGTATTTTATACAAGTGTTCATTAACATGCTTTGTCCCTATCAAATAAATAAACAAGAACAAACACCTTTTCTGACACTAAATCTGCTTTATCCATTCGATTTTTTTAATCATCTTTACTGATATTAATATTTTTTTTAAATCTTTACTTTAATTGCAACTTCAAAGATATCAAACAAGAATGCCACGTAAGTACTTCCTCTAGGGAGCTGTCCTGTAATGTTGACACAAGAACTGCCACGACACATTTCCAACATGCCAAGTCAAAGAAACCCAACCAGGTAAACAAGATAAAATTAATTTAGGTAACACCTCACACAGGTATGAAAAGGGTGTGTTTGCATTCAGACCTGCGGTACATGAACAACTCATGACAGCCATATAATGAAAGGACAAATATTCTTACTCATTGCATCTGGTGTCGTGGCTACCAGAGAACGATTTATTATTTGATCACATTAATAATGTAATTTGTCTGTGAAGTAATATGGAGTTACATGCCACATTCATGTCAGCCAGGGTGATATAATATATGTTTGGCCTAGTTTTAGTATCTTTGTCAGCTAATAAGCTTTTCAAAGACAGCCAAAGGAAGAACAAACACTGTAAGCCGAGAGAACGAACACATTCAAGCAAAACTTGAGCATCATTTATCTCTTTCACAGTTTTTTCCCCTTCAGGAGTACGTAAGCAATTTTGAGAACAGCACTTTTCTAGATAAACGCTGAAGCAGTTAAAGGAGGAAATAACACAATGGTTGTACACCTCAGATTATGTAACAACACAGGATGTTAAAGAGATGCCGCCCACTGACAGGTAATGCTGGGTGGGTGGATGGATGGATGGATGGAGGTGTACCTTGCGTGCTGGAGGGTTTCGGTTATAGAAGTGCTGTTTGTAAGAGTCCATCCAAACCTCCGCAGCACGGACAGTGTTCTGAAGGAAGTTGGATCGGGAGTACGGCGCTTTCTTGGGGAAAACGTGACCCACATGGGAGCATGGGTGAATTTCTAAAGACCCTCCACACTGCCACACCTGTAACAAAACGAAATGTGCAAAATGAAGCAAGAATCAAAATGAATTTCTGATTTAAAAAAAAAGACATTGTAGGTGGTTTTCCATTATTAAAAATTGTAAGGTGAAGTACTGAACAAATATAATAATCAATAAATTAATAAATAAATAGCAAATAATGCAACATTATTAATCACCTTATTATTAAAATAAAGTTAAGTATATTATAAGTTAAGTTAAGTATAAGTGTACCTACTAATGTCACAACATTAATAAATTTAAATTAAATTATTAAATAAATTATTATTAATAATGGCAAAAATCATTATTGTTTTCAATATGGTTAGGATGCTAAAACAGATAAATGTGTATGCTTTTTGGGAAAAACCCACCCACGATCGACTTGTATATAGTTCTGCACATTAAAATACAATATGATAAAGTATTAAAAAAAATGTCACAGTTTTAAAATGAAAGCTAATAACCCACAAGCATTTATATCTAGAGCATCATTATTTATTATTTGAGATTCGACTCATCTCACATACTATTTTTGCACACAAACTCAACATTTTCTGTGAACAAAGCATCTGATTTTAATGGAACGCACTGCCTGTCAGAAATAAAACATGACAACAGCGCAGTAGATCCGTTGAGACACCGACACAATTCCTTTTTTAGGCATTTTCCAGCTTTATTTCCCACATGCTTTTTTATTCCAATTCACAGCACATCTATTATACATGAACATCATACCGCCCTAGAAGACAGAGCGTTGTATTCAGTTTCCATATGCATAAAAGATTACTCCATGGTATTAACCATCAATCTTCATTTCTAAGCATAGGCTGAAAAAAGAAATCCAATATGAGAGATGTGTCTAATTATAAATGCTCCGTCTCTCATGCTACCAAGAGCCCGTCGACACGTTCTGATGAAAAGCATATGCAAATTACCAGTACAATAGGTAGCGTAGCAGGAGTACAGGTGTCTTACCCGGAAAGAAAGTTCCAGATTCTCTCCTCCCCAGACCTCCATGCCCATGTCGTAAGTGCCCAGAAACTCAAAGTAAGCCTTGCTGACGGCAAAGAGCCCCCCTGCCATAGTGGGAGACCTGTGAAGCGAAAAGCAATTACTTAAAATAAACCTAGGTCTGAATTTTTTTTTTTTCACTACACTGCAGTTAATCAACACAATACACATTTCCTTGTGAAAATAACTTTCAAAAAGTTTTTACTGGAAGTCTGGATGGCCTAAAGGGAGATTTCAATTTAAAAGTCTCATGTCATTCCAAACCGTTATGGCCTTCATTTAGGAATGCACCAAAATGAAACTTTAATAATGAATAAAAAACGGTTAATAATTATGATAATCTGGTTGAAGGCCAATATGTCTATACTATTTTGTCTAAAGTTAAAAATAAAACACTAAAAACTAAATTCGATTATAGACTTCATAACATAATAATGTACAGTAAGAAAAATAACTGTTGAAAGATTAGTTGAAGGAAAATTCTATCATCCTTCACTCACCCTCATTTTGTTACAAACTCTTAAGACTCTCGTTCAACTTCGAAACACAACTGAAGATATTTTAATGAAATCTGAGAGACTTCTGTCGCTCCATTGACAATCGATGTAGCTGCCATTTTGACACTTCAAAAGTTCATAATGTGTTTGTATAAAATTAATCCAGATGAATAGAGGGTTTAGTGCAAATTTTCTTATGAGACACAATCGCTTTATTTGATGAACAGGTTCAATTTAGCTTTTAATCACATATAATTTAAACATTCATCAACGCACAAATCATTTGTGGTAAACGGACGCTCAAACATGCTTGACGTGTGAGAACCAATGAGGTTCATTATCATGTGTTATGCAGCACGTGTGAGCTTCAGCAAGAACCAATGGGGTTTGTTCTCGCGTGTCAAGCAGGTTCGGTTGAGCTTCTGTTTATGTTCGCTGATCAATGGTATATATGACAGCAATCCACAGAATAAATAATAAATGAAACAATAATTGAATTTTTTTTTAAATAAATTGAAATAACTTAATAAATAATAATTCAAACGACATACAGGTGAGGGTGATTATCCCTTTAAACATTTACAATCTTTTTTTAAATTGCCAAGAAACACACACAGCAAAGTTGGACATGAAAAAAGTTGACCAGAAACCAACCTAATGGGGTCAATTCTAGATTTGCGTATCTTGCGATCGATTTCAGGCACTCCATGCCACTGGAACGTCAGCCTCCAGTCAAAGCCGCCCACCATCGGCTCATCTGTCTGCATGTAGAACTCAAATGAGTTCCAGTCAATGGTGTCAATAACCGGACATATGATGGTGGTCTCATTCTCGGCAATTCTGACGATAGAAAAGACGATAAAAGATAATATAAAATGTGCATTTCCCTGGCTAATACACTTCACAAACCTGTTACTGTGGATTATGGAAGTGTTTCTATGCTACTGTACATTTGAATTCAATTTTAAGTCACACCTCTCCAGCAGTGGCTCGATCCAGCCAGGCACACACTCACAGTGGCAGTCAAGGAAGGTGAGCACGTGTCCTGTAGCGTAGGTGGCGCCAATGAGCCGTGCCCGAACCAGACCTTCTCTTTTTTTGGTGCGAATGAGACGAACACGCTCCAGGTTACTGACATACTGAGCCAGCTGGGACTTCAGGTACACTGTAATACATGCAAAGAAAGTTTGAATCTTTTTATTAGGATCCAACACATATGACAGGCAAACAACTGATTAACTAGTAGACACATTTGTAAAAACTAATATAAAAACTCATATGGAATGATAACTATGGCTACCTTACTATCCAGAATTTTGTAGAGGAAGCATGAAATATGCAAACATGGGCAAATGTGTGAGTATATTTCAATGCAATTAAGGCATGTTGAAAATGTTTGATTTTTAAACGTAATAAACATTACATAAAAGTAATATGAAACGTAATAAGGTTTTTTTTATTAAAGCCCGTTCACACCAAGGAGGATAAATATAACTATAACAAAAAGTTTGATTAATCATTCTAATTCTATGAAAATAGGGCAGTCCACAACATGACTATTATGATGATAACGATATTGTTGGAATAATTTCAGAACGATTTTTTCCTGATGAATGACAAAAAACACTGACAGCCAATCAATATCCACCAGCTTGAGCATTTAAAGTGATAACACAACTGCAGAGTGCACATAGATTAAACAATGTTATTGTCTGTTGGTGTGGATGGTAAAATATTATTCAATAATAAATTATAGTTATCTTTATAGTTATCATTTTTGGCGTAACCAGGCCTTAATTCATACATTTTCACCTATCAGTGTAGCACCTAATAGGTTCAAAACTTTTCTTGCTTACATATTCTTTAGATATTAATTGGTTGCAGATGTGCTGACCAATCAGGATGAGACAAATTTTCCTCTATAGTGGAAAAGGACCTACATAATTAAAAAGTAGTTTTAAACTAGTGGAATTTTAGATTAAAAACGTGAAGTCTGTCTAGAAAGTGTCACGTCACCTCTGTCGCTGAAGTCATCTACGAGTATGACCTCCTTCAGTAGGACGGCTGGCGTCGTCTCCAGCACACTGTGGATGGTTCTGAGTAAAGTGGACCAGGCCTCATTGTAAAATGCTATGACCACTGATGTTGTGGGCAGACGACGGGATGTTGTACTTCTTTGCTTTGCATCTGGCATTGTACAAAAAAAGAGAAAGAGTTAATCTGACGGTTAAGCAAACATCGTTTATTCAGATCATGTGGTTTAAGCAAACCGTTTTCCTTGTGAGTTACACACTACATATTATAATGTGCAAATGTGAACATCTAAAACATAGAGGAACCTGACACAGCTCTGTGAAACTGATATCACGTTTATCCTGCAGTATGGATGTCGACTTATAATGCGTCACGTGACAATTATGGCGTGAAGAAGGAATCTGACTACTAATAAATGTCACATTCAATTTATAATACAATACATTTTTTCCTCTTTTCTTTGTATTTGACTTCTTCCAATTTAAAATCTGTAAGCAATAATTTCTGATTCAGATTTTCAGTAAATCTCCTAGTTATAAGTTCTCCTAGAGTTGAAGGAGAGATGGGAGACAAACAGACATGCCAGAGACATTTCCACAGCATTCTGGGTAACAATTTGAACCCTTTAGGCAGAGACTTTAGAAATGCAAAGCTATCCAAAAATAAAAGATACTCATCATTTAATGTGTAATATACACAACCATTCAAAAGGTTTTTTCTTTGTGGAAAGACAGTATCACTTGTATTCAACAAGTACACATTCAATTGATCAAAAGTGACCGCATTTATAATGTTACAAAAGAGTTCTATTTCAAATAAAAGCTGTTCTTTTGAAATTTCATAAAAATGTTAAGAAGCATAACTGTTTTGAACACTGATAATAATGAGCAATGTTTCTTGAGCACGCAAACTGTACATTAGAATAATTTCTGAAGGATTATGTGACATTAAAGACGGGAGTAATGATGCTAAAAATTCTAAATCAAAACTGAAAACAGTTATTTTCAATTGTACTAATATTTCAAAATATGACTTTTTTTTTTTACTCTATTTTTGATCATACAAACTGGTACTTCGTTGTGTTCCTTGAACTCTTTAAACTCATTCACTGACGGCAACTACATTCGTGCACATTTACTATAATTATCCCCTACAAAGAGAAATGCACACGAAAAAAACCACAGCATAATTTCTGTCAGTAATGCCTAAGTCTTTGACAAGAACTAACTTGCCTAAAAGTTATTTCAGAAAGCGAGCAAAAGAACTTCACATTAACAGATAAAAATCCCTGCTGATGCCAAGAAATGTGCTCCTGCCGTGTGTGATCTCCAGGAGAGCCTGTGATGTGGCAACCGGAGCGCAGTTGAAAGACTGCAGGGAGAAAAAAAAAACGCATCCAATTTGTCTCACTTCTCGTCTTCCAAGGGGACACTTTCTCTTTTCAGAGCAGCAGCTTGAACCCTACTCATTATTGTGTGACAGGAACCATGAAACAATTATTCTCATACAAAAGCATTGCTGTTCTGAGAAAACGTCCCAGCTCTATTTTCTATTGTTGTTCATTTTTAATCATGTTGTCTGGCTGCAGGCAATGGATTCGTTTCAGGCACAGACAACATCTGTAAAGCTGTGAGGTGGACTGAAGTGTATAAATCACCTGAGGAATCACCATTCAGGACATGATTTCAATTCCTCTTGAAGTGAAAACAAGCACATTTCCTATTTATTTTTCATGTTTTTTTGTAATGGAATCTAATGTAATGCATTTATTTGCCACATGCCTCTATAAATACAATTGCAATGACAAGCATAGTCACCAACATGATCCTAGCTTATTCTTGGTGGTTGCCAGACCATTTCTATACAGTTATTAAAGTGCATGTTGCTATGCAGTTTCTAGGTATTTGAGTGGTTGCCATGGCATTGCTAGGTGGTTACCAGGACGCGAACAATTTTTTTGCAGGACAGTAGGGGAAGACTCATGAATAATCATTAGGGAAGTCATCCCTGATTGGTCTTAACCCCAGTGACGGGTAGGTTTAGGGGCGGGGTTAGGGGTAGGTCATCAGACCCTCAGTGACGGTTAGGGGAATGAATATTCATTAGTCTTCCCCTACCATCCTGCAAAAAAAAAAAAAAAAAAAAATTCGCTACCAGGACTTGGCTATAAAGTTACTACGGTGTTCTAAGTGTTCTCTTACGAGAGTATCTCTCGTACTGCGTAATATCTTACGCTATGGGGAAAACTCTTTTCCACGAGATATTGAAGCCAAAAATTATCCTTAATTTTTTATTAATGTAAAACGCTTTGCGGCAGCAAGCAGACATAGGCGAGACAGCTCGCGCGCCTATTGGCTGCCCTGCGGCAATAGCAGCAGCCTATCGAGAGAGGCTCTGCGTGACGTCACGACGAATGGGGGCCTTTCGCGCCCATATAGTCACGTCCCGCCAGAAAGGGCGTGGTCTCGCCCTATAACCAGGCTCGATAGCTGCTCTTACGTTGATTTTCATCTCTTCAGCGAAGCCTCACGCATCGCTGGATCCAGAGTGAGAAGCCGCGCCGTCGACCTGTAGCCTTCAGCGGGACGTGCCATTGAGCCTGGAGTCGCTGGCCTCGCCGCCTTCAGCCGCCGTACCTGCTGTGCTTTCCGGCGTTATATCCTTTCCTCTGCATAGAGTGTGTGTGTGTGCTTGCATATCTGCTTTTTTCCCACCCCCTCTAAAAGAGCGGCGTCTTTTTAAAGATGCCTTCCTGCGGTTCTTGCCGAGCCCCACTCAGCGACGAGGACCGACATGTCATCTGCGTGTCCTGCCTGGGTGAGGATCACGCGGACATCGCGCTCGCTGACGGCGGATGCCATCATTGTGAACGCTTGCCTATGGTGACTCTGCGGACTCGCCTAGCTTCGTTCTCCGAGCCCGCATCCCAGCCCGCCGTGATGCCGCGCCGCAAGAAGCGCCGCGCCCAGCGCGCGCCCGAGCTATTTCCAGCCCGCCAAAGCTCGCCGGTTCGCCCGCCAGCTTCGCCGGCTTCGCTCGAGTCGCTCCCAGACGGACAGCGGCCGCCGTCTGCCGCCGCGTCCGCACTTGAGCTCGACGAACTTACCGGAGACGGCATTGAAACTGAGCCGATGCGTCCGCTCTCTCAAGCCGTGGATTACATCGGCCTCGACTGAAAGGCGCTCGCGCAACTAACGCGCAATAGGCTGGACGGACGCTTTCTCGGGAAAGACGAAGCTCCGTCACAGTCGAGACCCGCGCCTTTCCCCCCTGAATGGTGAGAGACATTTGTGGTTAACGCTATCCGAGATGACGGAAGCCGAGCGCTCCGTGTTCCTCGACGTTCTCGCTCTGCTGGACGCCGCCCCCCTCAGCGCGGGCCCCGGCCGAGGATTGAGATAAAGCCCGAGGTCTCAAGGCCTTCCTAGTCTCTCTAGGAAAGCGACGGTGTTCAGTTCCCGCTGCGGCCGGATTTACACCAAAACTTCTCGCTCGTTCAGTTCCAAGCAATGTGACTGTTCCAGTGTATTTCGCAGTGAGCAAGCTGGTTCCACAGCCCGCTTGCCTGCGCACAAAGGCCGTCGTTTCGGCTAACTAGCAGCGCCGGCAGGCCCGAGATCAAACACCGCGCTCTCGCTCTGCTGGACGCCGCCCCCCTCAGCGCGGGCCCCGGCCGAGGATTGAGGTAAAGCCCGAGGTCTCAAGGCCTTCCTAGTCTCTCTAGGAAAGTGACGGTGTTCAGATCCCGCTGCGGCCGGATTTCCACCAAAACTTCTCGCTCGTTCAGTTCCATGCGTTATGACTGTCCCAGTGTATTTCGCAGTGAAGCAGCCGGTGTCTCAGCCCGCTTGCCTGCGCACAAAAGCCGTTTCTATGGCTACCCAGATAAATCCAATAAAGAGTGCATTTTCTGGTGTTCCGGCCACGGCCGATGGTGTTATGAGTGTTGTAAGAATGCCCACGTCCCAGTGCCCATTCCCACACCCAGACACAGCCCGCCACGGTGCAGGGCTAGCACAAATAAAACCAACTCATGTTGGTTGTGCAGAAAATGTAGTGAACGCGCCCATACATGCCCGCTTACACTACACTATGCGTGTCCCTTGGTTTCTGTAAAAACGAAACTAACACACATTTAGTCGGCGCGAGCCGACAGTGTTCTCAGTGCAGTAAATGTGCCCGCTGTCCCGCATTTCCTCACTGACACGCCGAATCCCACGGGATTCACCCCCGCTCGCTTTCTATGCACAACCCGTCACAGAGAAGCTGAGCGCGGCCAGGCTGCCCGCTGTGATTAGCGCGCACCTCGCACGCTGTGAACACAGCGTTGATTCAGTCGGCGCGAGCCGAGTGTTCTCCGTGCAGAAAATGTGCCCGCTGTCTCGCGCCCGCATTTCTCACAGACACTCCGAATCTCACGGGATTCGCCCCCGCTCGTTTTCTCTGCACAACCCGTCACAGAGAAGCTGAGCGCGGCCAGGCTGCCAGCTGTGATCAGCGCGCGCCTCGCACGCTGTAAACACAGCAGTGATTTAGTCGGCGCGAGCTGACAGTATTCTCAGTGTAGTAAATGTGCCCGCATTTAGTAAATGTGCCCACATTCCCTCACACGCGCCGAATCCCACAGGATTCGCCCCGCTCGCTTTCTCTGCGCGTCCCGCCATAGAGAAGCTGAGCGCGGCCAGGCTGCCCGCTGTGATCAGCGCGCCCCCCGCCTCGAACGCTGTAAACACGGTGTTGTGTTCCCAGTACACAGGGGCTCTCGAGCCGCCGTCCTGCCGCGGCCAGAGCCCAGATTTCATTCTACCCCTAGCTATTCACGCAGATGCGTGGTCAAGGCTTCCCGGGGTATCAGAATGGGTGTTGAACACTATAACGAGAGGCTGTTCGCTACAGTTCGCTCGACGCCCCCGCCGTTATACGGCGCGAGTCGAAACTACGGTGTAAAGCGAAGTGTTTCATCTACTTCGAGCCGAGATAGCGAAACTACTGAGAAAAGGGGCTATAGAACCTCTATCTCAGGGCGAAGGGGGTTTATACAGCAGATATTTTCTGGTACCGAAAAAAGATGGTGGGCTCAGACCCATTCTAGATCTGCGACTGCTGAACAGAACGCTCGTGAAGCGCCAGTTCAGAATGCTTACGACCAGGAAATCCTCGCGCAAGTGCGCCAAGGAGACTGGTTCATGTCAATAGATCTGAAAGACGCCTATTTTCAAATACAAATAGCGTCCCATCACAGGCGATTCTTGAGATTCGCCTTCGAGGGCCAGGCATATCAATACACAGTCCTGCCGTTCGGCCTGACCATAGCACCCCGTACGTTCACGTAGTGCATGGACGCGGCCCTCGCCCCCCTGAGACTTCGGGGCATGCGAGTTTTGAACTACTTGGACGATTGGCTGATTCTAGCTCGTTCACGAACGGAGCTCATAGAACACAGGGCCGCATTACTCGAGCACCTCGAGGAGCTGGGCCTTACAGTCAATTGGGCGAAAAGCTCACTGCTCCCCAGTCGGAGAATTTCCTTTCTGGGAACAGTGTTAGACTCGCTATCCATGACAGCACGCCTGTCACCGGAGCGCGGATTGAATATTCAGCACGTCGCGAGATCCTTCCGCCACGGCTCTATAGTCCCGCTCAGAAGGTTTCAGAAAATGCTGGGTCTGATGGCCACAGCAGCCTCCGTACTCCAGTTGGGCCTGCTCCGCATGCGCCCACTGCAGCTATGGCTAAAAGCACGAGTTCCCCCCAGGGCGTGGACCGCAGGTCTATTTCGCCTCAGGGTCGACCTTCAGTGCATTTCGGCTCTGAAACCATGGAAAGCAACCGACTGGTATCAATCAAGGGGTGAGTCTGGGGATCCCCTCGAGTGTGAAGGTGGTGTCTACGGACACCTCCACTTCGGGGTGGGGAGCGCTGCTCGAGGGCAGACCGCTAGCTGGCCTATGGTCAGCGCGGGAGAAGCTCCTTCACATAAACTGCTTGGAATTAATAGCAGTCGACAAAGCGCTAAGGCGCTTCTGTCCCCAGATAATAGGCCACCACGTATTGGTCCGGTCGGACAACATGTCAGTGGTGGCGTACATAAATCGCCAGGGCGGCGTCAGGTCCCGAAACCTTTACAGGCTGACGGAACGCCTCCTGGTCTGGGCTCAGCACAACCTGCTCTCGCTGAGAGCGGCGCATGTGCCTGGTCACCTAAATGTGGGGCCAGACAGGCTGTCCAGAAATAACGTCCCAGCAGGAGAATGGTCTCTGCACACGCAGACGATCCAGCTGCTGTGGGAAACGTTTGGCAAAGCGCAGGTGGACCTGTTCGCGTCCCAAGAAAACGCTCACTGCCCGAGATTCTTCTCGAAAAGCCGGGACGCGCTGGCCCATGTTTGGCCCCGCCCCCCCTATATGCTTTTCCCCCTGTCTCACTCCTGCCTCAGGTGTTGGAGCGAATCAGGAGGGAGGGATGCCCAGTGCTACTCATAGCTCCGCTCTGGACAAACCAGTCGTGGTTCCCTGTCCTGATGCAGCTGACCAGCGCTGCCCCATGGCCTTTACCGTTGAGGAGAGACCTCCTCTCTCAGGCGGAAGGCTCGATTTGGCATCCTCGCCCGGATTTGTGGTCCCTGCACGCATGGGCCATCAACGGGTACCCGCTGACCTCCCAGAGGGAGTGTTAAACACGATCGCGCAGGCTAGAGCCCCGTCTACCAGACGGCTCTACTCCTCGAAGTGGTCTGTGTTCTCTGCTTGGTGTCAAGCGCAGGGCTTTTCACCTGTAGACTGCGGGGTTACGGAAGTGCTTTCCTTCCTTCAGGAGCTACTGGATAAGGGCAGGTCCCCTTCCACGCTCAAAGTATACGTGGCGGCCATAGCAACGTTTGCAAAACCGGTGTCTGGCCAGTCACTAGGAAAGAGCGACTTAGTCGTGCGTTTCCTTAGAGGAGCTCGGAGGCTAAACCCTCCCAGGCCCCCTTCAGTCCCGACATGGGACCTTTCCACGGTCTTGGAGGCCATGAAAGGTGCCCCATTCGAGCCAATCCAGTCGTCAGACATGAAACACTTGTCTTTCAAGACAGCGTTTCTTATGGCTCTCGCTTCAGTGAAGCGCGTAGGGGACTTGCAAGCGCTCTCAGTAAGCGCGTCATGCATGGAGTTTGGACCTAATGACTCAAAGGTCATACTCAAACCGAAGCACGGCTATGTGCCGAAATCCCTCAACACACCGTTCAGGGCCCAGGTGATTTCCCTGTCTGCCCTTCCGGTTCTCAATGAGGAGAAGGACGCGAGTCTCCTTTGCCCTGTCAGGGCACTAAGGGCTTATGTGTCCCGCTCGTCTGGTTTCAGACAGACTGAGCAGCTTTTCGTTTCGTTTGGCGGCCGTGCTAAGGGACTTGCCGCTTCGAAACAGAGCCTATCCAGATGGATAGTCGGTGCCATAGCGCTGGCTTACACTTCTAAGGGCCTACAGTGCCCTTTGGGTGTTAGAGCGCACTCCACAAGAGGCATGGCCTCCTCGTGGGCATGGTCTAGCGGGGTTACCCTGCAAGATATTTGTATGGCCGCGGGCTGGGCCTCGCCGTCTACATTTATAAAATACTATAACTTGGAGGTTCCCGCCTTACAAGCTAAGCTTTTGGCGGTATAAAATTCAGTGCTATCTGCCCGCTGTGCGGCTCGGATACTGAGTTTGACCTGCGTATTGCTCACTGACCGGTACAGCAGCTCATTAAAATGTTGACACACTTGTGGCCACCCAGTTCAGGCTGAATGTTCACCCTGACGGTATGGTCTATTTGTCACATGATTAGCTCCTTTCGGATGCTATTTACAGGGAATGATGCTTCTAGCCTCTCTTCCCTCACTCTCTGTGAGTGTATGGTGATTATGCACTATATGCGCCCCGGGCTTCGGCCCCTGGGACTTTGGTGTTGGATCCCTACCAGCACGGCGTGTTGCATTGTGTTCCCCATAGCGTAAGATATTACGCAGTACGAGAGATACTCTCGTAAGAGAACGTACTCGGTTACTAACGTAACCTCGGTTCTCTCTAGAGAGGGAACGAGTACTGCGTATCTTGCCGTGCTTGGAATACGCTCTGGTTCGCTTCGGCGATGAAAACCAACGTAAGAGCAGCTATCGAGCCTGGTTATAGGGCGAGACCACGCCCTTTCTGGCGGGACGTGACTATATGGGCGCGAAAGGCCCCCATTCGTCGTGACGTCACGCAGAGCCTCTCTCGATAGGCTGCTGCTATTGCCGCAGGGCAGCCAATAGGCGCGCGAGCTGTCTCGCCTATGTCTGCTTGCTGCCGCAAAGCGTTTTACATTAATAAAAAATTAAGGATAATTTTTGGCTTCAATATCTCGTGGAAAAGAGTTTTCCCCATAGCGTAAGATATTACGCAGTACTCGTTCCCTCTCTAGAGAGAACCGAGGTTACGTTAGTAACCGAGTACGTTTTTAGCATGTTGCTATAAAGTTGTTAGGATGTACTAGATGGTTGCTAAGGTGTTGCTAGGGGGTTTCCAGGGCTTTTCCTTACTGTTATTAAGGTGCATGTTTCTGTGCATGTTGCTAGGTGTTTTGGGTGGTTGCCGTGCCGTTGCTAGGGGGTTAACAGGGCTTGGCTATAGAGTTACTAAGGTGTTCAGAGTGTTTTTAACGTTGCAATGCAGTTGTTGGGATATTCTGGATGGTCTCTAAGGTGTTGCTAGGGGGTTTCCAGGGCTTTTCCTTACAGTTATTAAGGTGGATGTAGTTACCAGGGCTTTGCTATACAGTTATCAAGGTGTTTAGAGTGTTTATAGTATGTCGCTAAGCAGTTGTTAGGGTGTTCTGGATGGTTGCTAAAGGGTTTCTATGTGGTTGCCAAGGCTTTGGTATACAGTTACTAAGGTGCGTTTTGCTTTGTGGTTGCTTGGGTGTTCTGGATGGTTCCTATTGTGTTGCTAGGTGGTTTCCAAGGCTTTGCTATACAGTTAATAAGGTGTTTAGAGTGTTTTTAGCATGTTGCTTTATAGCAGCTAAGGTATTCTCTGTGGTTGCTTAACTGTTGATAGGCATTCTAAGTAGTTACTATAGTGTTTTCAGAATGTTGCTATGTGGTTTCTAACGGCAACCACACAATACAAGATAATCGGGCTGATTTTGGGCCCAATTCTCCCCTATCAACAATCCTAGGTAAAGTCACGATTATCTTGATGGATCTACAGATTATCGTATCAGATTTCCCTGAGGTGTGATGCGTGTTAAAAATGATTGAATCTGCTCGGAAGACATGTTGAATATTTACAATCAGAAATCCTGTTGTGTGGGGGGAACCCAAAGGACAAACGCACACACACTCTGTAGATTGTCACGTGGAACGAAAACAATCAGAAAGCGAGCTGATGGAAGACAGAAGCATAACATTTTCTGTAAAAAGCAGTCCAAACACTAGCTGTGATCCAAATGATGCACTATACACGAACTTATACATCTTGTACTGTACTTATGCACTATGTACTCAACCGTGTAGTCTGTGAACTTTATACATAAATTTTGTCTTTCAACGTCGGAGTCTGATAGCCCCTTCCCCTTCGATTTGTAAAGTTGTGACAGTTTAGGGCATGAAGTTAGTGTCCAACGTTCCACACTTCCTTTTATCGGTTAAATAAGTTATCCGGGTACTTAAAGTGCACTTTTTCTTTTTAGAATTTTTAGTGTAAACGCACTATTCGCTAGCCTGACTTCGTCATACTCATATTCTAGTCAGAATGTGAGTCTGATACTGCTCCATAGGGCTTTGATTATGAGGCGTGTCTTAAATGAACCAAGAAAAAAAAAACTCTGTACTCAATTGGATAGACCTACAACCAATCAGAGCAACGCAGTAAGTTACGTATGTTGAGCCACGCATAATTGTCAACAGAACTCAACTGCACGCACTCTGGAAAAAGTATTAAAAAAATAATGAGTGTTAACGATCTTTGCCGGTGTTGCAAAAAGAATTTAAAGCTACACTGTGTGATTTTTCTAGCGGTGAAAAGGCATATGACCATCCAGTGAATATTAGTTTCTGTTCCTCTCAATTCCGATTTCGTTTTAACTCCTACGGTGGCCAATGTAGTCCAAGATTAACATGGCTTCCAGTTCGACCTCGTCCACATTCGACACGGTGCCATCGAGTGTTAAAACGCGAAAGGCAAAGCTTGAGTTAACAGGTATGTCCCTCTTTGGCTAATGTACTTTCAAGATGGAGGGGCAACATGGCGACCGACATTAGAACCCCTTACCCGTATGCTCACGAGAATACTTTATTACTTGAACGAAGTAAATATACATTAATGAGCACATATATTTTTGAAATAACTAAGTGTTTTTGCTAAGAATACGGTAAACTAAAAAAGTTACACAGTGTAGCTTTAAGGATTCACGGAGTACTTGCAAACACGAAAAGCATTTTTGAAAGAAATACGTTTGATGACGTGATGATTACGTAACTGCAGATCATCTGTCCATCATCGTATAAAGCCCGCCCTGGCAATTTGATTGGCCCGACGATTTCTGAACCGATCATAATTACTGGGCGGGGTTCGGGCTGGCATCCAGGCTAACTATTCGCGCTATTTATACTGCAAAATGGCTTAGAATAGTGCATAAGTACATTTTTCTTGGCCGTCGTCTGCTATGTTTGTTTACTCTAAAGTCACGTTTGACCGTGAGAGATTTTGCGAGATTTCCTCGAAAGGAATCTGTTAACTTGTGGTGTGTGGTCTTGGTCACATCGCGGTACTCCACACACTATAGAAACAAAACTGTTAAATCTACTGTATGATTGTTTTATCATCATGTTTGTGGTCTCTCACATTTTGAAAATCTGATACGTTTTTAAAAATCTTTTAGTGTGGGCCAGCCTTTAGGCACTGTTAGGTGGTAGGGTGTGTTATGAGCCCATTGATGTGAGGTAAGGTGTGGAAGACATACTCGTGCATCCTGTTGTCTTGAATATGGCGATGGAGAGATATCTTGTCGCTGGTGAAGATGTTGATGGCATAGCGCTCAATGCTGGCTTCCTCCTCTTTCTTCTCCTCAGTGCTGAGGGTCAGTCGAGTGGCTCGGCCATATTCTCCAGGAGCGTTGGAGTCTGGTGCTAGCTTCTCGTAAACAGGCCGCAGGAGGATGTCGGAGTCCTCCTCCTCATTGGATGGAAGGTCACGGGGCAGGATGTCGCGTTGAACATCATTATTAGCCAGAGATGACGGGGAAGAACGGACTATAAGGAGATAGAAGAGCCACAGCAGAGAAAAGAGGAAGCCGACCTTGGCCAAGAGAGCCAGCTTCCTCGACCAGCGGATCTTCATGACCTGGCAGCCAGCACCAATAACAGCACCAGTCAAAGAGCCCCAGACTCCCACCTTTCTGAAGGGCAAGAGAGGAGAGAGAAGGTGCAGATTAGTGATAGACTGATACATTGGCCAGACTGATCTACTGAAAGTCTTGTCTGAAAAAGAGTGTTTCAAGTAGAAAATCTTATCTTTTTAGCTGAAAACGGAACATGTTATTCAGACACATTGTTTCAACTTTTAATCCCAGGGTGTTTGACTAAAGTCTCATGCTAACCGCCAGCTCCAATCACTGAAGCTGAATTTGTGGGGTTGAATACAGACAATCCATCATCAACTGAGGGTAACGGAGTAATCACATAATTGAGCTGCATTAATATTTCAGCATGCAGGGATTTAGCTGAACAGTAGTCGTGACAGACAGACAGTCTGAGACAGTAATCCCATTCCTCAATCACAACACTTCAACATTTTAACCTCATTTAATAATGAATGTTGCTTACGCACACATTTGCAACAAAACTGCACACTGAATAATATAAATGGACCATCAATGCACTTTAAAATATTTGGGAGTCTGTGGTTAAAATGTTTGGCAGTATAACAGCTGATGGCAGATACAGGCTTAACTACTGAATGTGTGCAAATTCCAAAAGCGAGTGAAAAGAGGGGAAGATATGTATGAAAACAAACTCAGTACATTGTCAGAAGATCCAACTAGATGCTATAAATACCTATCTTATTGGCTTGCTTTAAATTGCTTCCACTTCTGTGTGCTCTTTAAAAATAGTAACACACGTATAGGTTTAACTGCACATCTTATGTTATGTTGAAACCATATGCCTGTTATGAAACATACCAATGTTCCAAAACTTTGTCATAAATATAACCATTGAATTATAAACTATATATAAAATGAACCCAGTGCATTTCTTATACACATTTTTGAAGTAAAGTGGGCCCAAAAGTGTTTCAACACTTAAAGGTATAGTTCACACAAACTTAAAAATTCCATCATCATCATTTGTATGAGTTTTTTTCTTCTGTTGAAAACAAAAGAAGATGTTCTGAAGAATGTTGGTATAACCAACCAGTTTCTGATCCCTATTGACCTCCATAGAATTTTTTTTTTTTCATACTAAAGGAAGTCAATTAGGTACCCGCATCTGTTTGGTTTCCAACATTCTTCAAAATATCTTCTTTTGTGTTCAATAGGGCAAAGAAATTCATACAGGTTTACAACAATTTGACGAGTAAATGATGACCAAAAAACTTTTTTTTGGGTGAACTGTTCCTTTAAGCCATTTCTAAAAGTGCTTATTTTTACAAAATGTTAGCAATTTTTGTTTAAATTTATTTTATATATATATATATTATTTGTTATTTAAGTTAGCTATGAAAATTATAAAAAGAGTGTTTTCTTCTCCTGCTCCGATCTATTGAAGATGTAGTTCCCCCTTTCCAAAAGACTGGTCACAAGCCAAGTGACAAAAGCTTTCTGGGATTACAAAATGGAGAGCTCTCTAAAAGCAACCCTTGACTGGGCACCCATAAAAACTTCCGTACTAAACCTGATAGTTTGGATGGATGTGGGAAAGCTGGGGAACTGCAGCTCTTGAGGATTGAGAAGCTTGAGTATCACCTCTGTGGCATTATTACCTTTAAATTATAAGGTTCAAAAACTGGTTTTGTGCACAAAAGTGTTTAAAAGCTTAACCGTGTCATGTCTTTTAAAACCATTTAGACTTTTTTCCATGATACACTGAGAAATTCACAGCAGAATTGTCCAAGCTGTTATTCATACAGTATAATGAAATAAATGGTTACCATAGCTGTCGAAGCAAGATTTTCAGTGAATAATAGCTTACATTTCCTAATTATCAAATTACTTGTTTATAATGCCTGCTGGGTAAAACGGGCTACTTTTAGTGCCACTGGTCACAACCTACTTTCATTGTATGGAAGAGAGAAGCTCACACATTCTGCTAAACTTCTCCCACAAAAGAAAGGAAGTTGTACTGGTTTTGAACAACATAAGGATGATAGAAAGGACTGTCTGGGCTGTATTAATAAGCAGGGAAAAATGAGACAACCTGGGCTGTTAGTACAGCCATCTGGGGAGGGTTTAGTCAGAACATTGTCATTATTCTGTATACAGTAAGATGGATGTTGCTCCTACATGTGAATCAGGAGCCAGAACATCTGTGTTATAGACTACAGCTGTCTTACAGTTCCCGCTGAAAGCAACAGGCCTAGATACATACTGCAAGTACAGGACTTTTATGACGCTCTTCTTAAATTTAGGTGAGTTAGTACCAGCCCAAAATGATTGACATATCCAGACTGACTTGTTGAACAAGTGCTCTCCATTTGCAGCTTGTTCCCTTTCAACTGTCAGATTTATATCGAAAACACACCTTTGTCTGCCATTATTTTTTTAAATACCTAGGCTATATCCACTCTGAAATGAATCAGTGATGATCACTTGCATGTTCTTAACACAAATGTAGCATTTCCTTCCATTTTCTCTTTTTTAAAATTATTATGACATTACATTATCACTCACTCTCCCTTAAACCACCTGTCCTCAAACCAGAACATCAGAACTTGAACTTCATATAGATTAAAATATTTTGAATAAAATAAAAATGTTTATAGTTATTAACTATTTTAAGTAATTGTCACTCACACCCATATATCAAAACATCACTGTAAATAACATTTTTGGATTTTTTTTTAAATATAACAAAATGTACTTAAATAAAATATCAAAAAATTTAATAAAATCAAATATCAAAAATATACATACTGTCAAAGTACAGAAACACATACGTTTTTGAAAGAAATCTCTTTTGCTCCCAAAAGGCTGCATTTATTTAATCAAAAATTAACTAAAAACAGGAATATTGTGAAATATTATTGCAATTTGAAATAATATTGTTTTTTTATTGTAATAAATTTACAAATTTAATTTATTCCTATGTAAAAGCTAACTTTTCAGCATCATTACTCCAGACAGTGAAGACATTTATAATGTTAAAAAAGATTTTAATAAACCGTAATAAATAAATGTTATAAATACAAATAAATACTGTTCATTGAATTTTCTATTCATCAAAGAATCACCATTTCCACAAAAATGTTAAGCAGCACATTGATGATATCCAAACTTTTCCAAACTTTTGACAGGGACTGTATATTTTCTGGATTTTAGACAACCCAGATGAAAAAATATGATTTCCTGGTCTTAGCTGGTCACCCAGCCTGGTTGAATTGCTACTCAACTGGTTTAACTGGTTTAGGCAAGTAAGACAAACATTTTGTTAAAAGAAGAATTAGAAGAATAATGTAAAATTAAATAGTAGCAGTACTGAACAAGGACTGAATTTTGACTCTTTCTCAACACTCAGAAACTAACAAAAACATACCAAAGTACAAAGAAGAATGGTAATTGAAAACATGATGGTACCATGATGCATGGTGGTGTAATACAATTCTTTAAGAGCTTGAATACCATTTCACATGGGTATCATTCAAAAGCATATAGCCTACATCAAAGCATTATGGTTATAGTATTATTATCAATACACCATGGTACCACCAGAGTATTTTTTTACTCTCTCTCTCTCTCTCTCTCTCACTCTCCACTCTCACACACACACACACACACACACACACACACACACACACACACCACACACACACACACACACACACACACCACACACACAAACAAACAAACAAACAAACAAACAACACACACACACACACACACACACACACACTCAAGGTAATCTGAGATCACTTCGTAAAGATGCAGCAGAAGCACATGACACCATCAAACTATTAATATAAGTGTGCTAACCCATAACATATAAACTGTATATAACATAACTGGTCAATTTTCATCCAAAATACAATGATACAGCCGAGCAGTGACTTCCCGAGTAAAAACATGAGTGAATGGTTCACTTCAAACAACAATCATCATCGAATGTATCATTGTTCTGACTGATTGAAGGCTCGTTAACATGCATAACTGTTCATATTGCACACTCACCCACATCATACATACATACATACACGAGACTCCTGTAACTCAATAGCTGATGATCTTACCTGATCTCTTCATGCCGTGCTCTTAGACAGATACAGTATAAGGAGCAGCTCGCCTGCCGCTCGTGTCACTGTCAGCACACACACATCCTCCTCAAACAACAAACCCGCTCTACTCACACACAGTGCAGCTCGCGCGAATCGCTTTAAGTAGCTGGAGTTTTTACAAACGGGCGATCTTTTGACGAGTTACATGTCTGAAAGTAAATGTCATAGTCTTGCATGTACTGCATCGCACCCCAGGAAGTTTCAGATTTGACAGTCTGGGCTTCATAAAGTGAACCACGTGACCAGAGCATTATGGGAAGGCTGGAGTTCCACAGTGTGCGTGCATTAGCGGAACACTCAAGAGCCCCTGTGCGTCATTTAATATTCACACTGAATCTATCTATCTATCTATCTATCTATCTATCTATCTATCTATCTATCTATCTATCTATCTATCTATCTATCTATCTATCTATTCTATCTACAGTATCTATCTATATATTTTATCTATCCATCTATCTCCCTTTGTTTGTTTGTTTATTTGTTTGTGTACAACCATGAAATTTGCTTCTTTTTTTTAACCAACCATTTTTTGTTTGTTTTATTTGTTGGTCCAATTATGCAATTTCATTATATCTTAAGAATCAACAATTTTTCACTTAATCTTTAACATTAACTAACACTTAGCTATATATTATAAAATGTGTATCAGATCATTAGCTAGAGAACTATAAATTAGCTAGGCTACTTTAAAATGCCATAAAAATTAATTTTAGATCTATATAGGCTACTACACTCACCTAAAGGATTATTAGGTACACTATACTAATACTGTGTTTGACCCCCTTTCGCCTTCAGAACTGCCTTAATTCTACGTGGCATTGATTCAACAAGGTGCTGAAAGCATTCTTTAGAAATGTTGGCCCATATTGATAGGATAGCATCTTGCAGTTGATGGAGATTTGTGGGAGACAGGCCGACTCCCATTCCACCACATCCCGAAGATGCTCTAGGGTTGAGATCTGGTGACTGTGGGGGCCATTTTAGTAAAGTGAACTCATTGTCATGTTCAAGAAACCATTTTGAAATGATTCGAACTTTGTGGCATTATCCTGCTGGAAGTAGCCATCAGAGGATGGGTACATGGTGGCCATAAACGGATGGACATGGTCAGAAACAATGCTCAGGTAGGCCGTGGCATTTAAACGATGCCCAATTGGCACTAAGGGGCCTAAAGTGTGCTAAGAAAACATCCCCCACACCATTACACCACCACCACCAGCCTGCACAGTGTAACAAGGCATGATGGATCCATATTCTCATTCTGTTTACGCAAAATTCTGACTCTACCAATGTCTCAACAGAAATCGAGACTCATCAGACCAGGCAACATTTTTCCAGTCTTCAACTGTCCAATTTTGGCGAGCTCTTGCAAATTGTAGCCAGTTTTCCTATTTGTAGTGGAGATGAGTGGTACCCGGTGGGGTCTTCTGCTGTTGTAGCCCATCCGCCTCAAGGTTGTGCGTGTTGTGGCTTCACAAATGCTTTGCTGCATACCTCGGTTGTAACGAGTGGTTATTTCAGTCAAACTCAATTAGTTATTTTGACTCAACAACGCCCTCAGAGAAACTCGCATTCTGCATCGTGGCAATACTTTTATGTTCAAGACTGTTATTGTATCTGGACATGATAGGGTTAACTGTGCTTCAGTAGTATTACCTTTCTATTGTACAGGTGAAACAGGTATATCTGGACCCTGTAAATCATTTCCAGCTCAGCACAAAAGCCACAATCCTATTAGTTTTGTTACTATCAACAAATGTAAATATATTAAATACAGTACACTGAACAGCTCATAGGCAGGTATTAGTCTTTTTCCATGACACAGTGTGTGGATACCATGAAATAACCACAAATGCCTGATTTTCTTTGCTCATTATGATAATTACTGTTACCATAGATCAGAAGTTATTATTGACAAGGGAACATGAACTGTACTGTGCGCTGGCTAGTGTAGAGCTGCATGTTAAACAGAAAGCTGAGCTGCTGCCCTGCCAATGCACTGAATAACTCTTGTCTGAAACATATATGTTCATTCTCATCTGTCCCAAGGCAGACATCAAACTGACAACTGTGTCTCAGATAGTTTTATATGCTACATAATTCAAATGGACACTGATACACTGAATTTAAGATGTTACCATTATAATTGATTTAAACAACCATGTACAGTTTTCATAACTTTACACTGTAAAAATCTTGCATTTTGTCTCGATTGCCAGTAAAAGTTTATAATTAAAATTAGAAAGAACATCTTGAATAAATTTTTTTTAAAACAACAATGTTCAAGTTCCAGGAAAAGTTTATCATAAGATAATAACATTTTCAGAGAACATATCATATGAATTTGTATAAATTAATTAAATTAATTATGCCTACATTTTTAGGCATGAATATTAGAACATTTAGTTAGAATTATGAGGCCATCTGGGAACATAAATTAAGATTGTCTCTAAATAAGTCTTCCTCATACAATTTGCAAAAAACAAAAACAAAACAAAAAATTATTAGAATATTTAGATATATTTAGATATTTTTAGATAAAACAAGACAAAAATAAGGATTATTATTTTATTTTATTTTATTTTATACCAAAAAGGTTATAGGAGAAATACAGTATCCTAAATTATTGAACACTACTTTCATGTTTAACGAGTTATTTAATTTATTTCAACTGATAAACTATGTTTACGAGCTGATTCATTCATAAAAAAAGATTAAAATTAAAACAATAAATTAATTAAAAACTAAATCCATATAACGATCATGGGTACATTTAAAACGCTACTGTATATGAAGTGCTTGACAGAACCCAACATTTTCGGTACCACTTTACTTAAAGCCTTTACATATAATGCATTATAAAAGTATTCATGTACATTCATTATAATTCATTATATCTTTTCATGAATAATTATAACCAAAGTTTAAATGCATTATAATATTCACAGATTCACAGACATTATACTTTCTAAGGTGTATTGGAACTGTGATTACAATTATGAGACCAGTGTATTATAATGTGTTACAAGGCATAATTAATGTATTAAAATACTTTTATAATGCATTATACATAAATCATACATTTTCTTCTAAGAGTGGAAGATCAAGAGCTGTGTGTAAAGAGAACTTTGGTGACTTTCATGTACGGTGACGTACTCACAGTGACAAAAGATAATTGTAAGATCCTTTTCATGTAATGAATGACATTTCTACACTGTCCACACCCAGTTTGCTTTCTTTGGAAAGAATTTATTTGTCCTTCCCACCATGTCCTGCTTGTGCCGGACTCCATCTGGTGCTTGTAGACGGCTTTTAAAGACATAGCCCTTCATTTCCGAGTTGTTGTGTGATATAGAGCACCAATGGCTCTGGAGCCTATAAAATACTGAAAACACAACATGTAATGAGTTTTTGCTTCCAAGTAAGGAAATCACAATTACAAATTCAGCTGAATGTCCAAAAAACAGCATGCATCTATTCTAAACATTCTAGGGTGTGTACATGACAATAATGTAGGCTACTAAAGATGGAAAAAATTTCCTTTGCCTTTTTTGCGTACAGACGACAACATTGTCAAAATGATCCCGTTCACACGGTTCCGTGAAAACGACTAAAACGCTGTATTCTGCATGCCAGGCCAGAAGTTGCCGATGTCACTTTGTAAAGAAACATTACATGCGCCTATAGACTGATGCCCCGTTTACACGACAGGAAGACGCAGATATTTCCCTGCGGTTTGGTCTCTCATTAAACACGAAAACCCCGTTTTTATCACAGAAAACTATCTAAATTATAGATTTTTAGGCCAAAGTGGAGATTTCTGATTACGCCGGTTATTTATTGCCATGTCAACTAGGAGAAAACAGGGTTTTAGGTTCTCAAACATTATGCGCCAGAAAATTCTTAACGTCATGTGAGCACCCAGTTTGGCCTATGATGGCACTTGACGCGTATTTATGCGTTTTTTTTTTACTTGACTGACTTTTTTGAAAACGGTGTTGTGTACACGATGTTATTGTTGTATCGTTTTCACAAATTTGCGTTTTTGTAGTTTGCACGAAGACGCTTAAAAAACTTGCACTTTGATACTTATTTTCAAAAGTTTGTATTTTCAGCTCCCCAAAATGCAGTAGAAAAAAAGTTTTCCGATTTTAGTTGTCTTTAGTTGTGGTGAATGGTGTCTTGTAAACAGCCCATCAAAGAGCATGTTCTCTTTCATAGGCTCACTCAACGCTGCGTAGCTTATGACGCAGTGGGAACGCCCTCTGGGTGTGCCGATTGTCTGAAGCCCTTATAGAATCACGCCAATTCCATTGTCTGATGGCGCGGCCGCGACCTTGACGCCTCTGCGTCATCATACTATAACAGCGCGCGCGCGCCATCTGCTCCTCAGATTTCTCTGCCTTCACGAAGCGGCCATTTCGCCCTTCGGTTTCGGTTTTTCTAAGCCCGTATTTCGAATTATCTCGACGGATTTCTTCTACTTTCTTCATCTGCACTTCAGCGACTGCTTTCAGTGGAACCCTGTTCTCCTTGCGGTGAAGTGCCATGGAGTATCGTCGTTGCCCGCCGCCATGCGTTCGCTTTATCGCGAACGACGACCCGCACAGTAAGTGTGTTAAGTGTTTGGGGTTTTCGCATGCGCGTGAGGCTATTTTAGGTTCTTCAAAATGTAAATTTTGTGACAACCTCCTTCTCAAAACCCTCCGTTCGCGGCTCGCGGTGTTTGAGAAGGAGTCATTCGTTCCCCCCCGTCGCGCTCCCGAGGCCGCTGAGGCCTCGTTTGAGTCCGCGACCTGGGGCTCGGATGTAGAGCTCGAGGATATGGAGTTTGAGCAGACGGGCCATGCCCTTTCTCTCCCTCCGTCTTCTGAGCACGCACGCGGTGCCGAACCAGTCGAGTTCTCTCACGATTATTTGTGTCCCAGCCCGAGAGCACGCGAATCGGTTTCCTTCGGACTGGAGGATATTATTTACACCACGGCTTCCGACTCCGAGGATTTCGGGCCTGTTTTAGCTTCGGATGCTCTCCCGCCTAGCGGCCAGGAAGCGCGGCCTACTGCGGCCTACACGGAGCTTGTTGACGTACTTTCGCGCGCTACAGAGAAACTCTCTATTGACTGGCCAGACGAGCCCCGCGAGTCACAGTCCTCTAAACTCGACGAGAGGTTTTTAAGCGGCCCTAATTCTAGGCCTGAACGGAGAAAGCTCCCCTTTTTCACTGATCTGCATCTTGAGATCTCCAGATCCTGGAAACAGCCATTCTCCGCTCGCCTTACTAACGCGGCAGCCGCTGACTTCACCAACCTCGTTGGTTCTGTGGAGCAGGGTTATTCCGCCATTCCAGCGGTCGAGGACACGCTGGCTTCTCATCTCTCCCCGTCGTCAGCTCCGTCTTGGAAGTCTCGTCCCCTCCTCCCTTCTAAACCATGCAGGACTACTTCCGCTCTTATCGGGAAGTCCTACATGGCAGCCGGTCAGGCTGGCATGGCCCTCCACACCATGGCCATTCTCCAGGCCTACCAAGCAGATGTTTTGAAGGAGATGGACGAGGGTGACGGTATCACTCCGGAGGCCGTCAAGGAGCTGCGCATGGCTACCGATGTGGCCTTGAGGGCCACCAAGCATACGGCACGCGCCGTAGGGCGTTCTATGGCGGGGGCGATTGCTGCAGAGCGCCACCTTTGGTTGAACCTCACTGAAATCCGCGACAAGGAGAAGGTCTTCCTCTTGGACGCTCCAGTATCTCAATCAGGGTTATTTGGAGAGGCAGTCAACACAGTGGTGGAAAAATTTCGGGCTGCTAAGTCCCAGTCAGCTGCCCTCAGGCAGTTTATGCCCAGGAGGGCTAGGGAATCCTCCAAACCCGCCCCTGCCCTGCCCAGAGAACGCTCTTCTCATAGATCGGAGTTTCCTGCTAGGAGAAGTGACTCGGCTCATCCCCCACCCGCTACGGTCTGGGGAGCCCGTGGTCGCCCGTTCCCTCGCCAACGGCCCCATAAGCGCCTCGAGCTGAAGCGGTCTAACAAGCCCTTCGCTCCGGCCTCCTCGAATCGCTCCTGACCTGCAGGTCAGAAAAAGGAGAGCTTCTCTCGATCTGCGAGGTTGGATCAGACCGCGCAAGCGTTTCTGTCCACCTCCCACTCGCTCTCCTTTTCTATACCGGCCACTTTCGCCACCCAGCGTGTTTCGAAGTGCAGCCACCCCTCAACGATGTCCAAACCGTTTGGAGCAGGAGGAAGGAGACGCGCTCTGCTTTCTCCCCCCTTTCGGCACACCTGTTCCTATCGCTCGCGTAGGAGACACTCTCGTTTTCTCTCAGCAACAGGCGGAACATTGGTCCTAGCCAACCAGGCAGTAGTGCCCTCTCTACGTGTCAGGACGTCAACGGCTTTCCTTCACGTTGGACTGCTCCGCCACACGGAAGCCAACACATCAACCTATTTCAGGTATGTCCGCCGCCTTGCACCACTCTACCCCTCTCTCTCAATCCTTTCTGCTTGGGAGCGTCTCCCAGGGTGTCGCCTGGGTCCTCGCACAGTTCGGCTCGGCTACACACTCCAGTTCTGTCGCCCGCCCCCTTGCTTCAACGGGGTCTGCCCAACTGTAGTCAACAGCGCCTCAGAGGCTTCTGTTCTACAGCAGGAAATTTCCTCCCTTTTATTCAAAGGGGCCATCGAGGAGGTTCCCCCGGAGGAGATCGAGCAGGGCCTCTTCAGTCGTTACTTCCTGGTCCCCAAAAAGGGCGGAGGCCTGCGCCCAATACTAGACCTGCGCCGGCTGAATTTTTGTCTCTACAAAGGGAAATTCAAGATGTTGACGCTCAAGGCCATCATCTCTCAAATTCGAGCAGGGGACTGGTTCATAACAATAGACCTGAAGGATGCATATTTTCATATTCAGGTAGTGAAACGACACAGAAGGTTCCTCAGGTTCTCCTTCGGGGCAAAGGCATACCAATACAAGGTCCTCCCCTTTGGTCTTGCCCTAGCACCAAGAACTTTCACGAAGTGTATGGATGCTGCTCTGGCCCCTTTGCGGCTCCAGGGCATCCGGATACTCAATTACCTGGACGATTGGCTCCTTTTAGCCAGCTCCAAAGAATTAGTGATCACCACAGGGACCTTGTCCTTCGTCACATTCAGTCTCTCTGCCTGAGATTGAACACGGAGAAGAGTGTTCTTGCCCCAGCTCTAAGCACAGTCTTCCTAGGGGTGCGCCTGGATTCTGTTCTGATGCGGGCCCAGTTGGCTCCTGCCCGGATTTCCAGCATTCTAACATGTTTGGCCCGTTTTTCACTCGGTCATCATGTTTCTGTGGGCACTTGTCGCAGGCTGCTGGGCCTCATGGCCGCAGCATCCCCAGTGCTTCCCCTTGGGTTACTCCACATGAGACCCTTTCTCTGGTGGATGAGACTCTCGGGTGCCCGGTCCATAGGACCGGTTTTTCGCCGGTTAAAGGTGTCGAGTGGCTGCCTCCACGCACTTTCAATTTGGCGGGACCCTCTTTTCCTTCAAAGGGGGGTCAGCATGGGTGCAGTCTTCCGTCACCAGATGATTACGACGGATGCCTCTCTAACCGGATGGGGTGCGGTTTTCGAAGGGAGACCAGCAAGCGGGGTTTGGTCTGGAGAGACTCTCGATTGGCACATAAACAGCTTGGAGCTGAGAGCTGTTTCCCTGGCCCTCCTTCACTTTCTCCCATTTCTCAGAGGTCATCACGTCATTGTCAGAACGGACAATATGGCAGTGGTGTGTCTCATATAAATCGACAGGGGGGCTCGCGGTCGTGCACCCTGGACAGGCATGCGCGCCACTGACTCCTTTGGTCTCAGGACAAATTCTTGTCGCTAAGGGCAGTCCATGTTCCAGGAGCCCTCAACCTCGCAGCAGATTTTCTGTCGAGGCAGAAACTCAGGGCAGGGGAATGGACATTGAACCGTCAGACGGTAGCTCTAATTTGGGAAGTGTTCGGAGAGGCGGAAGTGGACCTTTTTGCATCCCAGGAATCGTCCCAGTGCCCTCTTTGGTTCTCCTTGAGCCCCCCAGCTCCTCTGGGGATAGATGCATTCGCCTACCCTTGGCCGAGGAAGAGGCTTTATGCTTTCCCTCCTGTCAAGCTTATCCAGGCAGTTCTTTCCAGGGTGAGGGAGAGCGGAGTTCGTCTCCTCCTGGTAGCTCCATTCTGGCCGTCCCAACCATGGTTTTCAGAACTAATTCCCCTCTTGGAACTCCCCCCTTTGGGAGATTCCGGTCAGGGAGGATCTGTTGCTCCAACTTCAGGGCAGGATATGGCATCCTCGTCCCGAGATTTGGAAACTGTACGTGTGGCCCATCAGGGGTCGTTAGCGTTGGACGTTGGGCTTCCCGCTGATGTCCAGGAGACCATTGCCAATGGTAGAGCTCCCTCCACAAGAAAGTTGTACTCCTCTAAGTGGGGGGTCTTTGTATCATGGTGCTCAGCACACGCTTTAGACCCAGTCGACTGCCCAGTTGGTTCAGTACTGGAATTCTTACAGGATAAGTTTGCTTCGGGGGCGGCAGCCACTACCTTAAGGGTTTATGTTGCTGCCATTGCTGCTCACAGGGAATCGGATGAGATTCCCCTAGGTAAAGTGAGGCTAGTTTCTGCTTTTATGCGTGGGGTTAGACGCCTGAAACCAGTACGCTCCCCTGGTATTCCCTCCTGGGACCTCTCGATCGTCCTGGAGAGCTTAACGGAGGCCCCCTTTGAGCCCTTGGAGTCAGCTCCGAATCGGATTCTGACTCTCAAGGTTGCCCTCTTGTTAGCCTTGACTTCTTTGAAGCGGGTTGGGGATCTGCAGGCCTTTTCCGTTAGCGAGTCATGTCTTGATTTTGCTCCCGGCTTGGTCAAGGTTTCTTTGAGACCAAGGCCTGGTTATGTGCCTAAAGTTTTATCCACAGCATTCCGGTCCCAAGTTGTTAACCTTCGCTCTTTCCACCCTCCTCCTTTTGAGTCTGAGGAAGACAGTAAGCTTAACTTGATTTGCCCGGTCCGGGCATTAAAGATGTATGTGGATCGTTCCAGTGGCTGGAGGATATCTAACCAGCTCTTGGTATGTTTTGGTGCTGGCCGCCGCGGGCTTGCTGCATCCAAACAAAGAATTTCCCACTGGGTCACGGACGCTATCTCATTGGCTTACGAGGTGCGTGGTCTGCCTTCACCTCTTAACATCAGGGCGCATTCCACCAGGGGCGTGGCTGCCTCTCAGAGCTCTTTTTAGAGGTTCTCCTGGAAGACATTTGTGTGGCGGCAGGATGGTCCTCTCAATTTGTCAAATTCTACAATTTGGATCTTGATACGACTCCAGGTTCCCAGGTTTTGTCTGCTTGAACCAGCAGTACGCGTGATCTGATTTTGTTCTAGTTTTGGCAGCACTGTAGCTTGGCGAGTTTGGTATATCGTTCCCACTGCGTCATAAGCTACGCAGCGTTGAGTGAACCTATGAAAGAGAACGTCTCTGGTTACTGGTGTAACCTATGTTCTCTGAATAGGGAACGAGACGCTGCGTTTGCTGCCAAGCTCCTTGCGCTGCCGACAGGAATCCTTTTCGGCAGAGAAATCTGAGGAGCAGATGGCACGCGCGCGCTGTTATAGTATGATGACACAGAGGCGTCAAGGGCGCGGCCGCGCCATCAGCCAATGGAATTGGCGTGATTCTATAAGGGCTTCAGACAATCGGCACACCCAGAGGGCGTTCCCACTGCGTCATAAGCTACGCAGCGTCTCGTTCCCTATTCAGAGAACATAGGTTACACCAGTAACCAGAGACGTTTTTGAAAATGATACTGTATGTAGCTAGTGTTTCTTTGTTTCGTGACATCGCCCACTACTGGCCTGGTATGTGTAAAACAGCGTTTTTTAGCCGTTTCCGGCGGATCCGTGACTGCTTCCTAAAAAAAACACCAAAGACCAACACCAATAATTGTTGTCGTGTAAATATAGGGGGAGACCGGGTATGGTT